>JAWKAU010000032.1:0-600000 GCA_033398695.1 Orobanche coerulescens
TAACTAAGATAGACTAATTGATTTATCGCATAATTTATTTGATTTATTTATAAATATTAATTAAAACTATTGTTCTACAATTTCAATAATATCTTTTAATAAGATCATTTCGATCTATTTAATTGATTAGGCGTTCGAGCACTTCTTTAATTATATATATTCAACACTTTTTTACAATACTCCCAAACATCTTTCATTTTAGTTGATATTTTTTAATGATATACCTAATTATAGTGACTAACTAATATAAATTAATTAATTAGTGGAAATATATAATATTTCCACTATATTTTAGGTTTAAGTTTTTAACATATAGTGCACACTACTATATTAAGTTTCTCTTTATTTAGGATTTATATTTTTTATTTATTAAAACATGAAATATCTGTAAATATAATCAATTCTTATTTATTCGTAATTCGCATTCTTTAATTCGTAAAAATTAATAAGGTAGGTATGAGTTATTTGAGGTATGATTATAATGTAATTAATGCAATAATGATTAGACCATTAATTGATTATGTGTCAGCTGAAGCATGAGAGGCTGACACATAACCACACGAAACACCAGCAGAAGACATGTGGCTGCCGAAGCACGAGAAGCTGCCACGTAGGTTCAGTATATTCTGCATCTCACATATATACTAATGCAGAATACGCTGAGCCTAAGTGGCAACTTCTCATGCTTCGACTGCCACATGTCTTTTGCCGGTGCTTCGCGTGCTTATTTGGCAGTCTCTCATGTTCCAGCTGACACATAATCAATTACTGGTCTAATTATCATTGCATTAATTACAGTAGAAACTCGATAAATTAATACTCGATTATTTAATAAACTCTCTAAGATAATATTTTTTGCCGGTCCCGACTCGGGGATAGGGTGCTAAATTAATAATTCGCTAAAATTATAAGATAATACATTTTTGATAATTTCTTTAGACCCCATATAAAATATAAATTAATAATTCCTTATATGTAGCATATTACATGAATGATTTATGAAAGTCATGTTATCTGTTGATCGAAGTTTACAATGACGAAAGCAGTTCGCAATTGTATTTGCACGAACATCCATAGTCCATGCTGAAATCGCAAGATTCGTTGCATCTAATACATTTATTTTTGCTGGATTTGGAACCCCTAATTCATAACCCTCCAAAAGACTTCTATAAAATCGACGACGATAATGCACTTAAAAGCTCGTATGATCCCCGCGTCACAAGGTTGAATTTTTGAAGTTGTGTTTGGTGGCAAAAAAAATAATCCAACATTTCGTAATCCTTCAATAATTTTTGGATGAGCAGGGCAATTATCCACAATCAAGAGAATTTTTCTTCCAACCATTTTTTTATCAAGTTGGCGAACATATTCTTCAAATAACACACGAGTCATCCAAGCTCGTTTGTTAGCACGGTACTCACAGTTCAGACTCTTCAAGTTTACATTCTTGAAGCACCTTGGTTTAGCATATTTCCCAATAATCCATAAAGGAAGTTTTTCCGAACCGTCCTAATTACAGCAAATAGCAACAATTGGTCTTTCCTTGTCTTGTTTTTTCCCTTCAAGCTGCATTGTTGCAAGGGAATGATCCGGTTGAAGTCTAAAAAACAAACCTGTTTAAGATCAAAACATGTAAATAATTACATCACTAAAGTACAAAATATAAAATAAAATAATAAAAAACAAACCTCTTTCATCCATATTAAAGATGTCTTTCATTTCAAACTGATCAACTTTGTCTCTTATGGATTTTAATTTGTCCTCCATGCCCTCCATTTCAACAGATCCACTCTCTCCGAAACGCCGGAAATTTTTAATTCCATATCTTGCTTTGAACTTTCCAAGCCAACCAATAGAAAAAGTAAAGTCCGGAGTATCCACTGGATACATATCTTTCATGAACTTTTTCGCCTTCTCGATGATTAGTTCACCTGTCATATTCACATGTTCTTGATATTGAAGAGTCCATTCATAGAGAGATTTCTCTAGGTCAGGAAATTTTGCCGGTTTGTGTCGCTTAACATTGCCTCTTTCGGGAGCAAGTGAGAGATACTCTAAAGAACGCTTAACTGTATTCGATATTGTCGCTTGACTCACCTGCAAACCATAGTTACTATGAACCCATTCTTGCAATTGCTTTTGAGTGAGACTTGGATTATCCTTGTTGTGCTTGCATAATGCTCTTGAATCTAAATGCATCATTGTTGTTTTTTTCACACCTTTAAGATGGGAAGCCATGTTGTGTGTATGATTTGTTTGTGTTAACCTATTTTGATCTTGTATTTATATAGAAAATATTTTTAATGTCCATAAAGTGATACATTGAACACAAGAAGCATAATAATATGGGAGATTGAAGGTTTCTTTCAAATTGGGCCATTCATTTGATATACATGCATTGTATACAATAATTAAGTGGAAGCTTGAAAGGTGTTTGTAAACTAAGTATTCTACTATAAATTAATAAAATATTAATTAATATATAAATTAATAATTATTAATTTATCGATTAATTAATAACTCTTTTAATTAATAAATTTTGGTGGTCCCAAGTGTATTATATTATAGAGTTTCTACTGTACATTATAATATACCTCAAATAACTCATACATACCTTATTAATTTTTTTACAAATGAGGGAATATAGATTATGAATAAGTAGGAATTGATTATATTTGCAAAAATATTTCCTATTTTCATTAATTAAAAAAATATAAATCCCAAACAAAGAGAAATTTAATAAAATAGCGTGCACTATATATTAAAAACTTAAACCTAAAATCTAGCGGAAATATTATATATTCCACTAATTAATTAGTTTATAATAATTAGTCACTATAGTTAGGTATATCAATAAAAGAAGTGGGAATCAATTTTTTAATACTAAATCATAAAATTGATAAGTTCTATATCCTCATTCATAAAACTATAAGTTTTTAGTACCATTTTGATTAAAAAGACTAAAATGTCCTCTCTTTTGTTGTAATGTTGACTTCTCACTTTTTTTTTATTTTATTTAATTTAAACTACTTTTCTTCTCTTTTTTCTTTTTTACTTTCCTCATCTGCTCCTATCGATATTAATGTCCAACAACCAAAATTTAACTACAAACATATACATCAAAACAACACAACCATTTTTGACAAAGGGTCTCTAAAAAATCTTATAGAAATCACAAGATTATTCGAAAAGAAAAGTTGACGTTGAAATAGGACTTCATTTGTCGTGCTTCTAGGTTCATAAAGAAGGTATGCATCAGTATTTGACCGATGGAAAAAAAAAATTCCCGATCTGTTCTTACGGACACGATCGCTGCACACGATGGGAAGCCACCGTGCACAACGATCGTGTGCAACGGTCGTGTCCAACGACCTTGACATCGTGCGCATCACTAACGTGTTCACGATCGTTTAACACGATCGTCTACAATCGTGTGCAGCGATCGTGTTCATGGACAGAAACTTGCACACGGTAGTATACGACCGTGTGCATCGGTCGTGTCCAAGGCAGACCGTTTTATAATATTGTTCGCTCATTTTTCTGAATAGTTATTCATCTTTTTATAATCAGATGTCGTGGCAGCGTATTTTGATATATCACGGTGGTCATTGGGAGCGATCGACATATGTAGACGGGGACTCCTTTTTTGTCTATATCGACACGAGCAAAGTTAGTCGTTCAAACCTCGTGGGGGTTATCAGAGAGGGTTTGGGTGGTCCAAATGAGTCCGATTACAAATTATGGTACTTGACACACATGGCCAAGGGAAACAAAGTAAAACTTCTATTACGGGGCGATACCGAGATACTTCGATTACTAGTAGAATACAAGGAGGATCCTGAGGTCTATGTTGAGAACAGCAGCTCCTCAACTCCCGAGGTTAATATGGGATGTAGCAGCTCGAGAGTAGAGCCCGACAACATAAATTATGACATGCCTTCCAAAGAGTATCAATACGAGGAAGATGAGGAAGACGAGGAAGATGAGGAGGTGCATACATCCGAAGATGAAGATTGTTGTAAAGACTTGCTTGAGTCACTATCTGCGGAATTTCTTGCTTGGGTTCGCCAACCGGCTCAAATGGATAGGATTATGAGTCGTCGGAACTTCTCATTCGACCATCAATCTGCGAGCGAGCATGAGCATCTACAATCAATGCGCAACTGGATCATTCCATTTCCGGACCCCGATAGTGCCGGGACTTTGGGTTGGGTTGAGCAGCCTCCACCATTCTGCACGGCTAGAGGTGGGGTCCACCTTTCGTTCCAAGACAGAGTTGAGGATAACTGTAGGAATGTATCATTTGGAAAACATGCTACAGTGTATCACTGATCGTTCCGCCGATAAACGTATAATGTTTGTCTGTAAGAGTGGGCGAAAAAATTGTCAGTTTAGGTTGTGTGCTATTGAGGGTGCAACTATTTGGAGAATTACTAAGTTGACATTGGAGCACAGCTGTCACCCTGATTTGAACCGTGCTGCCGCACGATCGGTAACTTCTGAGGTTGCCGCCCATTATTTTGCTAAAAGATTGACTGGTGAGGGGGTCACTTTGATGCCAAAGGAGATGATTGCAGAGATGTGTAGGGAGTACGGCATTGACATGCTATACAGATTTGCTCTCCAGATGAGGAATATAGCGATAGATAATACATATGACGGCTTTGATGAGTCGTATCAGAGGCTCCCATCTTATCTGTATGTGTTAAAACAGCGTAATTCAGGGACAATTTATGATTTGCAGACGACTCGTGAGGGAGTGTTTTTGTAACACCCCCAATCCGCTCAGGGATATTACACGCCGTAGAACCTTTCCTCAAGGATCTACCAGGCTGGTAACGACATATAACAACTCAACCATGCCTTTAAGGCTAAAATGACTCAGTAGACCGATTTGGTCTTTCAATAAATACATACAATTCAAATACAACTCATGCCCACGCAGGGGTCAAAACACAACCACACCCGTACAACGGGAAAAATATAGCAGCGGAAAATAAAGTACAACTGAACCAATACACGATGTACGGTTCCTCATGTGATTAGTATCGATCATCTTTCATCATCCTTCGTGCCGACCCTGTGTTATGCTCCAAAACCTGAATGCAAAAATAGACATCCACCCCCCGAATACTCGGGGTTAGCAAAACTCCACTGTTTTGCTAGTGCAAGAACAAAGTGCAAATACGAGCCATACAATTCACATTCCACGAATAACAATAACCAAGGATCCTCAAGGATCCAAACGAAACGAAAAGCACTTCCCGACGCAAGAATTTGAGATAATGTTCCAAAATCGAAAGATCACAAATCAATGGAAAAATTTATAAAAAAAATTTAGAATGCCATCGAGAGTTTTAATAGAAAACAATTTAGGATTATCAAATCCTACATTTCAAAATCCAAAAGACAAAAGGGGTCACCGCCCCAAAGGTTTACTTTCCGAAAAATGACATTTACCAAACCGTTGGGATTTTAGCCCCAAATCCGTAAAATGACTTTTACAAAACCGTTGGGATTTTAGCCCCAACTCTCATCAACTCACAGTACACAAGAACGACCACGAGATTCGTCTCCCAACATCAAAATCCACAAATAAAGGATTTAAAACAAACAACAAAATACTCTAGTGTCATCCTAGCCAAGTAAGCCAAACGAACAACTCTTACACACTTAGTCGATGCATGCAATCATGAAAACCATTCAAAAGCACTCATTTCCGGAAATGCCATAGTCAAATCACATTTGTAAAATGCACCACAATTAATCGTGGATCCACCCCTCCGTGGACCCCTACCGAGACCCTGTCGGATCTAACCCATAGTGGTTAAAAGCAAGCTCGCGGATCCACCCCTCCGTGGACCCCTACCGAGACCCCGTCGGATCTAACCCATAGTGAGCATACACACACACACGTTACTCATGCAATACTAATATGCTAAGAATGTAAGTTCATCAAGAATACTTACTAGAGATGGCCACTAATCCGACACCATTATCAAACTCTTCAAAAACACAATAACAAGATTAAATACGGAATACACGATTCCATAACTTTAAACAACAGGGATATCATCAAAGCCTTCAACGTTCAAAATGATCAAATCATAATCAATTCCCAAACACACCGTTCACAAAACACACACGCATTTTGAAAGAGAGCCTTTAACGAGGCCAAGCTGAAATCTTTTGAAACTTCATTTCTGTAATATCCGCAATTTTCGATTTTCGGTAAATTTCTTTTTTCGACCGGAGTCCGTTTTGACGGCTCGCTCATGACCGTTTCGTCATTCTGAGAATGATTAATTCTACACTTTTTGTCATCCGAGTTCGTTTCGGTGTTGTTTTGTTGAGTTCTGTGGTTTTTAGCGACTTTTCCGCACTTGAGTTCGATTCTTGCGAATCTCGTCAGCTATTGTTTGAGTTTCCCGCAAGTCCGTTTAACTTTGTTAGGCGTGTTGTGAACTTCGGTTTGGTTATTCGATCACGTATCGTGATTTAGGCGTTTTGGGCCATTTTGTAATTTCTTGAAAATTACGGGTATCCATATCTGTATTTGTCGTCTTGACCCTTTTCTTGGTCGCGTATGATTAATTATTGCATTACGTTTTCATCTCGAGTCGTTGACGTCGTCATGAACTTTTCGTCGTGTCCGATTCAGTGCGTTTTCGGAAATCGAGGCGTCGGGTCGTGGCGGTGGATTTGGCCGGACGGGTGCGGGGGCTGGCCGGACGAGTCTTGGACAACCGGCGAGCACGGCGAGAACCGGCGTAAGCGCACGCTACGGCCAGGGGCCAGCGCGCTAGCTTCAGCGATGTAAGCGCCTGCTGTCGAGTCGGCCAGCAGACGCTATCGGGCACAGACAGAGGTATTATGAGGTTACGGACTCGGTCGGAGATCGGCGGGTAGCGCACGCTTCTGTCGGTCGTAGCGCGCTAACCGCGAGGGTAGCGCGCCGCCGGCCGACTAGCGTCGTTGCGGGATGAGTTGTCGATCCGGTGGCTCTTTGGGCCAGTCGGCTAAGCGCGCTTCCGGCCGTAGCGCACGCTAGCGGGAGTCGGGCGGTCGAGTCACGGTCGGCGGGGTGGTCGGTGGTCGGGTCGTGCGGGCCATGGCGAGTGTGCTCGGCGTCTTGGCGATAAGCGCACGCTAAAGGAAGGCTAGCGCACGCTAGTTCCGCCCGATATAAAAATGACAGACGGCGACTTTCTCGTCATTTTTCATTTCATTTCTCTTCGGTCCTTGGTGGGGTTTCGGAGGAGACGAAACCATGTTGTTGAACAACAAATCCATGAAGTCCTTGGGGTTATATCGTTGATCAATCATCCTATAACATCCTTCGATCCATGAATCAAGGTTAGATCTTTAGAACCCTACTTTTGGGTAGATTTGGGGATTTTCGCGTTTTTGTCCGATTCGTTCCGTTTTGTCGATTAATTCATGATGAATATGATTAATATTGTTGGTATTCTTAGTTTCCCTACGGATTCATGGTATATTTCGTGATTTTTACGGAATCGAGAGGGTTTGGTTGTGGTCCGCCCTCATTGTTGTTTATATACGAATATACATGAATCGTAGGCGGGTTTTCGGGTGTATTCCAATTCCGTATTCGTTTAGAAATGGTTGTGATTGTATTCTTGAATCGTTAGGTTCGGTTTCATTGGTTCCTAGCGTTTCGGTGACTTCCTTTAGTTCGTTGCGTAAATCGATAATTCAAGGCAAGTATTTTTGGAAACCTTTAAGCTTAACATGAAATGGTGATGTATGTTATTTGTGTGTAACTCACCTCGTGTTGGCCCGGGGTCAAGGAGGGAAATCTATCTTGCCGCCACTGGATTTCACGAGTTTCGTACTGCTTCTTGACTCGTTAGGGTCCTTGCAAGGCCTCGAGTGAGAATGTATCTGCCGCCTGTTCTCACGGCTTAGCGTGTGCGTAGTTTTGTTTTTCTGTATTTGTAGCCAACTCGTTAGGGTCCTGTGAGGCCCCGAGTGAGAATGTATCTGCCGCCCTGTTCTCAAGGCTAATTGTTTATTGTTTATTTTAGGAAAAGACATGTCTGGTTTTGACTTTCAATTGATATTGGAGCATGTACGATGAAAAGTGTAAGCCAAACGTTAGCCTTAAATACTAGTACTAGCGTAATAGCTAACCCCTGTGGGGACCCGTTGTCGGGGAAATTCTTGTTATGGATTTGAGGTTTTGTTCCGCCAGACGAGCGGGCGCTGGGTTGGTTCGAGGTTGTTGGCCAAGGTTGTTGACATGTGCAATTGAGTCTTGTTATTTCCTCCTGTCTCTTTTGATGTGGATGTTTTCCAAATTGTATACTTATAGATTGTACTCGCGAGTACTTAGGCTTTTCTTTTCGGATTGTGTTTGGACTTCGTTGGAGTTCTTGTATTTGTCGGTTGATGTTTATTATGCCGGTTGTACCGGACGTGTTGTTTTATGTTCTTGTTGTTAATAGTTGTTTCCTTGCTAACCGAGATGGTTAGTCGAGTGGTGTTTTATTGTGTTAGCTGGTGGGTCCCATGTAGGGGTCCACGGCTGTAATACACCTCGAATATCTTGGGGTGTTACGAGAAAATGGTATCGGAGCTCTAGGTTAATGGATACCTAGGCTTGTACGTTATTTGGGGCTAGTTGTGTTATGAATTGCACAATGTCACACACAAGACGCCATCTCAGTACATCCAGTGCTCGTAAGTATTCCTTACTCAATTCTCTTGTTTTCTCGTATTGAAATTCCACTTCTCGAACTGTGATTGCCTCTCTCGTACTTATTGTCGAGTTGTTTCTCGATCCATCCGGTTGTGTACTTTTGATTCTAGTATTGCGCCGTCCTTTGTCTCTCTGGAGTATGTGCGCCGTTCTGGGCTTGACCGTTTGTCGTTTTGCGAGCCTTCCATCGCTAAACTTCCTAGCATTGGTGGGATCGTTGGTGATCGAAAGATCCGAGTTTTGCTCCGTGGTATATTGTGAGAGGGCTTGACTCTCTAGTCTTTTCTTTGTGTGATGGAATCTGCGTTTGGTAATTGCGATATACTAAATGTATGTTGAGCCGAATGTACCGATGGGTTGGACACCGAAGGGTGCAGTATGATGTAGAAGTTTTGAACATTGATATGTTCCGGTATAGGTATTGATGGCAGAGTTTGTCGAGAAACTCACATAGCTGGTTTCGACATATGTCCAAATCGGTGATCTTTAGTTCTGTTGTCAAACTTGAAGAGATAGTTTGACATATGCTTGGAATTAGTATTCGAGTTGCGCTTGTTGAACTAGTGATTTTTGAATGTCGTATATGAGTGTGTCAGGAATTGTTGGTACTTGGCTAATTATTGTTATTTACAACCAATGTGTTTCTATTAATAATAATACATGCGGCGTGCATGCTTGAAAATCTCGAGATTTGATCGTATTGTGGGTTTTGAAAAGTGACATGAATTTGGGCGAGCCGACCTTGTATTTTCAAATAAAAACTTGCGTCGTATTTAAAGGTCGTGTTTCAAAGTGTTTGGGACATTTTATAAAATGCTACATTTGTTAAGCCCTTGTCGTGTTTGAAAGGGTCTTGAAAGCGATTTTTAACTTATCGGTTTTATTTTCGAATAACTAAAGTATACGATTTTAAAATCAGTTAGCACAGGGAAACCTAGGTCATCGAGTCAAGTTGTGTTTGTTGAGTTTTGTCTCGTCGGATTTTGTCGACTTAGTCGCATCGCGACGCGTCGTTTGAGATCATTGGTCGTGATTAGTATCGAGGTGGTCGTCACTTACGTGCGATCTATGGATGTAAAACTCCATTCCTTGTGTTGTGCCTCGTGTGACACGAGTTATTTGTATGATTAGTCGTTAAATGATGGAATCCTACGTGGATTTTGATTTCACGATATGTGTTTATTAGACTCTCGTATTTGGTTTATACGAGGAGTGTAAATCCTTCTTGATGTATTTTCGTACCGTATTTTATCCATTGCGTGAGTTCTTTCAAACGGCTTTCGGTATTTTGCAAATTGAGTTTTATTTCGTAAAACCGATTCCTTGAATCAAGTTTTGGCATTTTGGCCTTGAATATTTCATGATGGTTTGACAAATGATTTTGTGAGCTTTGGAAAAATATTACCGTCATTGGTCTTTTTAGCATTTTCGAAATAACATGGGAAATTGTGCTTAGCACAGTAAATCCTTGTGAGAAAGGTTTACGGCATGTAATTTTTCTGGTGTGTTCTGTTGTTGTCTCTGTGGGTCGTTAGCGCACGCTACGCTGCGGCTAAGCGCGCGCAAGAGTGCATTGGTAGCACGCTAAGGAGGATAGCGCACGCTACACGGTAGTTGAGCGATCCAGAGCTCTCGGGTGGGTCTGAAGTTCTCGTTAGCGCACGCTAAACACTTGGGGTTAGCGCACGCTAACGGTGTATTTTTGGTCGGGAGTTTTGTTTGGTGCCGTGATAGCGCACGCTAACCTTAATGATTAGCGACGCTAATTGTGTCGATATAAATCTTTGGACACTAGTCTAGAAGTTGCATTTTTCTTCATTTCTTCTCCTTCCTCCATGAGTTTGAGACGTAGCGACTCGGTTTCGCATCTGGGCTGATTTTTCTTCCATCCAAAGGTGTTTTGGAGTATCCTAGACGATTTTTAACATCATCTAATCCATTGTTCTTCGCGAATCTAGGTATTTTCTTGAATCCGTAGAGTTGACTTTTTGGAGTTTTGTTCTTGATATCGTTTTCCATCCAGTTTTGATAAACCGATTGTTGTTTTAACGATGTTGTTGAACATATCACGAGGATTGTATATCACCATCGTGATTTTGAGCGATTTGATGCGTGTGATATGATGTGTTTAAGTAAATGTTGATACGTGCGAATTTTGGGCATTCGGCCTATTGTATACGAAAAACCTTGAGTATCTTAGAAAATAAACCTCGAGACGTACTTTTAAAATAAATTATTTTCTCACAGTGCTCTCAAGATGCCTACTAGTGTCACGCTATGTTTCAAAATTATTCTACTTTGAGGATCAAAATATTTTGAAATATTTCTAATGATTTAGAAATGCATTCGCTTAGACAGAAGGTCGAATATAGTGACAAGTTTTAATTTAACGAAAGGTGTCTTCATTTCTTTTTTTTTTCAAACGCAAGATGATTTTTTTTGTCTCGATGACGATGTTTGTACTACTTTTTGATATATGATACTCAAGATCAACTGGTGCTTACAAGTTATTTTCAAAGGTGGCTTTCGTTTTCAAAACCTATCATTCCTATTTGTGGTCCGGGAATATATGTGAGATGTTCGTACTCTCGTTAGGATGTTAACCCCCGAGTTGTTGTTGAATTGGTGGTGTGAGCGTTGAGTCGTTCGCCACACAGTTGTCATGGTAGCCTCTGTGAGGGGTGTGATATTGGTATTGGATGTTGTCGCCTCGTGGCGGTTTATGCTTTATCGCATATATGCGAGCTGTTAGAGATCGGATTGGTATGATTGTGTGCATCGGTGATTGTTCCACGTTGTGTCGGTTGCTTGTTGTACTGTTACCTTGGTTCCGTTGTTGTGAGTTTTGGGGGCGAGGTCAAAAGTAATACCCGTACTATTTTGACTTCTATATCTTCTCTTTCTCCAGTCTATCGATTCGCTCGTGTTCATTGATACCTTATGAACTTGTTACGTACCTTGGTTTCATCGTTCGAGCGGTGTAATCTGGTTTTGAGTCGATCCGGTTATCGCTGTGACCTTAGAATTCGGTTCGACTATTGTAAACCTTGTTCGGAAGTAACATCTTTTGGTTCTAATAGTTCTTTTATTGAAGTGGATCGGAATTTTAACTTCGTACTTTTGGCTCTATCAACTCGTTTATGCTCGTTAACATTTACGAACTTTCCCTATCCCTTGCTTTTGTTGATCGAACGAGGGTGGTATTGTTTGAATAACTCGTTTGTCATTGTGGCTTTTCAATCGCTATTCCCTTTCTTGTGGATATTGTGGGAATGCACGTCTTGCTGTTCTCACCAGGTCATCCTGGGAGTTGTTGTTTGAATTTTATTATCCTACGTGTTTCGGACATGATTGTTCGATTCTTGTTGTCTCAATCGTTTGCTTGTTCGGTTTTTGTTCTCGTTTCGTGATTGTTGAGCGTTCAGGCTCCTTCGTAGTTCCCTTAAGTTCGGGAAATTAGTCTCGTTTTCGATCTTCCAACCCTTGGGCGGTGGAATTTCGTATTTGTTCAGCGTTGACTCGCGTTTTGGGTTGATGAACCGTTGGGTTGGTCAATCGTATTGACTTTCGTTCGTTGAGTTTTGTGATTGTTCGGATAATCGACTCGATTGGATTGTCTATTTGATGACGCTTGTCACTCGTTGATTTTATTATGTCTCTACTGGTGACGTTGTGTTAGTCGCCCTAGAGCGTATTTTCTCGCCGTATGTCTCTTTGCGTTCCTTGCAGCGTTTCGCTGTCGGGCGCGAGTCTTCGGTTTTGTGTATCTCGTCGAGTTTTCCTGGCAAAGGATATTGCTTCTCCCTACTTATTTTAAGTTTCGGGACGAAACTTCTTTTAAGGAGGGTAGAATGTAATATCCGCAATTTTCGATTTTCGGTAAATTTCTTTTTCGAAATGAGTCCGTTTTGGCTCGCTCATGACCGTTTCGTCATTCGAGAATGATTAATTCTACACTTTTTGTCATCCGAGTTCGTTTCGGTGTTGTTTTGTTGAGTTACGTGGTTTTTAGCGACTTTTCGCACTTGAGTTCGATTCTTGCGAATCTCGTCAAAGCTATTGTTTCGAGTTTCCATAAGTCCGTTTAACTTTGTTAGACGTGTTGTGAACTTCGGTTTGGTTATTCGATCACGTATCGTGATTTAGGGCGTTTGGGCCATTTTGTAATTTCTTGAAAATTACGGGTATCCATATATCTGTATTTGTCGTCTTGACCCTTTTCTTGGTCGCGTATGATTAATTATTGCATTACGTTTTCATCTCGAGTCGTTGACGTCGTGCGAACTTTTCATCGTGTCCGTTCCGTGCGTTTTCGGAAATCGGCGTCGGGTCGTGGCGGGTGGCGGTGGCCGGACGGGTGCGGGGCTGGCCGGACGAGTCTTGACACTTGGCCAGCGAGCACGGCGAGAACCGCGTAAGCGCACGCCTTCTGGCCGGGGCCAGCTGCTTCAGCTCAGATGTAGCGCACGCTGTCGAGTCGGCCAGCGTCTGTTCTCGGGCACAGACAGAGGTATTCGAGGTTACGGACTCGGTCGGGATCGGCGGGTAGCGCACGCTCTGTCGGTCGTAGCGCGCTAACCGGCGAGGGTAGCGCCGCGGCCGACTAGCGTACGATGCACGGATGAGTTGTCGATCCGGTGGCTCCGGGCCAGTCGGCTAGCGCGCGAGCTTCCGCCGTAGCGCACGCTAGCGGAGTCGGGCGTCGAGTCACGGTCGGCGGGGTGGTCGGTGGTGCCGGTCGTGCGGGCCATGGCCGAGTGTGCTCGGCCGACATCGCCGATAGCGCACGCTAGGCCGGGAAGGCTAGCGCACGCTAGTTCCGGCCGATATAAAAATGACAGAACAATGACTTTCTCCGTCATTTTTCATTTCATTTCTCTTCGGTTCATGGGCCGGGTTTCTGAGGAGACGAAACCATGTTGTTGAACAACAAATCCATGAAGTCCTTGGGGTTATATCGTTGATCAATCATCCTATAACATCCTTCGATCCAAATAATCAAGGTTAGATCTTTAGAACCCTACTTTTGGGTAGATTTGGGGATTTTGCGTTTTGTCCGATTCGTTCCGCTTTTGTCGATTAATTCATGATGAATATGATTAATATTGTTGGTATTCTTAGTTTCCCTACGGATTCATGGTATATTTCGTGATTTTTACGGAATCGAGAGGGTTTGGTTGTGGTCCGCCTCGTTGTTGTTTATATACGAATATACATGAATCGTAGGCGGGTTTTCGGGTGTATTCCAATTCCGTATTCATTTAGAAATGGTTGTGATTGTATTCTTCGAATCGTTAGGTTCGGTTTCATTGGTTCCTAGCGTTCGTCGGTGACTTCCTTTCCGTTCGTTGGTAAATCAATAATTCAAGGCAAGTATTTTTGGAAACCTTTAAGCTTAACATGAAATGGTGATGTATGTTATTTGTGTGTAACTCACCTCGTGTTGATTGACGGGTCAAGGAGGGAAATCTATGCCGCCGCCTGATTTCACGAGTTTCGCATCGCTAGCCAACTCGTTAGTGGTCCTTGCAAGGCCTCGAGTGAGAATGTATGCCGCGCCTGTTCTCACGGCTTAGCGTGTGCGTAGTTTTGTTTTTCTGTATTTGTAGCCAACTCGTTAGGGTCCCCGTGAGGCCCCGAGTGAGAATGTATCTTGCCGCCTGTTCTCAAGGCTAATTGTTTGATTGTTTATTTTCCTAAAAGACATGTCCGGTTTTGACTTTCGAATTGATATTGGTGCATGTACTATGAAATGTGTAAGCGGTTTGCCTTGAATACTTGTACTAGCGTAATTGCTAACCCCTTTGGGGACCCGTTGTCGGGGAAATTCTTGTTATGGATTTCGTGTTATGTTCACGCAGAGCGGCTACCGGGATGGTACGAGGATGTTGGCCAAGGTTGTTGACATGTGCAATTGAGTCTTGTTATTTCCTACTGTCTCTTTTGATGTGGATGTTTTCCAAATTGTAAACTTATAGATTGTACTCGCGAGTACTTAGGCTTTTCTTTTCGGATTGTGTTTGGACTTCGTTGGAGTTACTGTATTTGTCGGTTGATGTTTATTATGCCGGTTGTACCGGACGTGTTGTTTTATGTTCTTGTTGTTAATAGTTGTTTCCTTGCTAACCGAGATGGTTAGTCGAGTGGTGTTTTATTGTGTTAGCCTGGTGGGTCCCATGTAGGGGGTCCACGGCGCTGTAATACACCTCGAATATCTTGGGGGTGTTACAATTTCAAACAACCAAACAAATACACCAAGACGATCACCGATCATCATATCCATAAAATAAGAAAAGTATGGGCAAGGTACTTGCCTCGAATAAGAACAACGCGGAGAATCGACCGAAGTAGGTTGACACGAACCGACTACGAACCTGCCGACTCCACCGAACGACAATCCGCAACAATAAACTACGAACGAAGACAATAACAACGAAAATGAATTCCAAAGTACGACCCAAAGCCGTTGAATTCAAATAACAAATGACGAAAGTTCAAGGATTTCCCCCAAAACGGCCAAGAACACGATTCGTCCCGACAAAACACGAAAACAGAATTCCAAGTTGAAATATGGATATACAATCCATAGAATGTGTTTAACAACATCATTTAACCACAATCGATCCATCAAAAACGGATGAAAAACGAGATCGAGAACAAATCCCCCAAAAAGTCAATTTGAAGGAAATCAAGAAATATACTTCGATTCGACGAAGAAAAATGGATTAAATGATGTTAAACACAAGAATACTACCAAGATTAATCATACCCATCATGAATTAATCAATAATACGGAACGAATCGGACAAAAATGCAAAAACCCCAAAATTCAAGAAACTAGGGTTCTAAGAAAGATTACCTTGATTCGCTGGATCAAAGGACGATATAAGATGATTGATTGATGTTATGAACTCAAGAACTTCGTGGATTTGTTGTTAAACAACATGGCTCCATGATAAGCACACCCTCAGCCGCGGAAGAGAAGGAGAAGAAGGAGAAAATGGCGAAAACCCGTATGCGGGGCCTTAAATAGCCGCACAGGTGCCGCGGCCCACGGGAGTGTGCCGCGGCACGAGGTCAAATCTGCCGGCGGTGACTCGGCAAGGTGCCGCGGCCTCGCCGGCATGTGCCGCGGCACAAGGTACAGAGTGCTCGGCCAAAAACTGGGAATGAGAGTGACTTAGCTATTTCGACCATAACTCCCTCGTCCGGACTCCGATTGACTCACCGTTTGAACCATTGGAAAGCTAACTCGATAATTTATGATATTGCAAAGATTCAGAATTTTTGGAGTTTCCAAAAATTAATGGCGATCTAACAAAGTCGAACTCATACGTGGAAAAGTCGCTAAAGAACACGGAATTCAACAGAACGACACCAAAACGAACTCGGATGAGAAAAAGTGTAGAATTAATCATTCTCAGAATGACGAAACGGTCATGAACGAGTCGTCAAAATGGACTTCCGCTGAAAAAAAAGAAATTACCGGAAATCGAAATTACGGGTATTACATTCTACCCCCTTAAAAGAAGTTTCGTCCCGAAACTTAAAATAAGTAGGGAGAAGCAATATCCCCTGCCAGGAAAACTCGATGAGATACGCAAAAACTGAAAACTCGCTCCCGACGGCGAAACGCTGCAAGAAACGCAAAGAGACATACGGCGTGAAAACACGCTCCACGATGACCAACACAACGTCGCCGTTAGGAATATAATAAAACCAACAAATGACAAGCGTCATCAAATGGATAATATAGTCAAGTCAATTATCCGAACAATCACAAAACACAACGAACGAAAATCAATATGATTGACCGACCCAACGGTACATCAATCAAAACGCGAGCCAAACGCTGAACAAATACGGAATTCCATTGCCCAAGGGTTGGAAGATCGAAACGAGACTAATTTCCCGAACTTAAGGGAATTAGGAAGGAGCCTGAATGCTCAACAATCACAAAACGAGAACAAAAATCGAACAAACAAACGATCGAGACAACAAAAATCGAACAATCATGTCCGAAACACAAAGGATAATAAAACTCAAACAACAACTCCCGGGATGATATGGTGAGAACTACAAGACATGCATTCCCATAAGATCCACAGGAAAGGGAATAGCGATTGAAAAGTCACAACGACAAACGAGTTATTCCAAAACAATACCACACTCATTCGATCAACAAAAGCAAGGGGCATGACAAGCTCAGAAATGTCAACGAACATAAATGAGTCGAAGAAGTCGAAAACACAAGAGTTCCAAATCCGATCTACTTCGAATAAAAGAACTAATAGAACCAGATGATGTCACTTCTGAACAAGGTTCACAAGAATAGAACCGAACTCGAAAAAGTCATAGTGATAACCAGGTCGACCCACAACAAGATCACAGTTCGTTCGGGCGATGAAACCGAAATACAAAACAAGTTCATAAAGTGTCAATGAACATGAGCGAATCGATGGACTGGAGAAAGAGAAAATACAGAAGTCAAAATAGTACGGTATTACCTCCGACCTCGTCCAAGAAATTCACAAAAACGGGAGCAAGGTAACAAGACATTAAACAACCGACACATAACGGAACCATCACCGATGCACACGGTCATACCAAACCAAGCTCTAACAGCTCGCACATGCGCGACAACGCAAAAATTACTACGAGGCGACAATATTCAATACCAACATCCCACCTCTCACGGAGGGCTAACACAACATTTGTGTGGAAAACGACTCAATGCTCACACCGCCAATTCGATCATACTCGGGAGCAAACATCAAAATGACAATGCGAACATCATACATACATACCCAGCCCTCAAACGGGAATGGATAGGTTTTAAAAAAAACGAAAATCTCATTTTGAAAATAATTTAGAAGAACACCGGTTGATCTTGAGTATCACCTTTCAAAAAGTACAAACGTGAAACATCGTTATCGAGACTTTGGAGAACCATTTCGCATTTGATAAAAATGAGGACACTTTCTCTTAGTGAAAACTTTCAGAATATTCGACCCTCGGGTCTAAATAAAAGTGTTTCTAAAACATTGAAAATATCTCAAAGCATTTTGGTCCTCGAAGTAGAAAATTTTTGAAAAATATTGTGGCACCTAGGATGTACCACAAGAAAATAACTCATTTGAAAAGTATGTCTCGAAATTTATTTTTCTAAGATACTCAAGGTTTTCAAAAATCCAATAGGCCAGAATGCCCAAAACTCACACATATCGACGTTCACTAAAACAACTCCTAGTACACACATCAAAACGTTTAAAATCAAGACAATACATGTCTTTAAACGGAAATAAACGAAAAAATACCACATTCAGAACAAAACCATTGACCCCATTCGAGGCCTCTAAGGACCCTCCCGCACTGGCTAGTGAACAAGTCGAACGCGTATAAGCACAAAGCCTCCACAAGAGAACTTGTAAAACGTGCAAATCGATTCGAAAATCATCAGCAACGGACAAAAACAACAATAAAAAGACATCACAAGCGACGACACTCCTCGTATAAATCAAATACGAGAGTCGACTAAATACATATCGTGAAATCAAATTCACATAAGGATTCCATTACTTAACAAATAATCATAAAAATAGCTCATGTCACACGAGGCACAACACAAAGGAGGGAGACTTACTTCCATAGATCGTGCGAAGATGATGATCGCCCCACGATACTAATCACGACCAACAAACTCAAACGACACGTCGCGACACGACTCAGTCAGATAAAATCCGATGAAACAAGACTCAAACAACACGACTTGACCCGACATCCTAGGTTTCCTCAACCTAAGCTCTGATACCATTTATGTAACACCCCCAATCCGCTCAGTGATATTACACGCCGTAGAACCTTTCCTCAAGGATCTACCAGGCTGGTAACGACATATAACAACTCAACCATGCCTTTAAGGCTAAAATGACTCAGTAGACCGATTTGGTCTTTCAATAAATACATACAATTCAAATACAACTCATGCCCACGCAGGGGTCAAAACACAACCACACCCGTACAACGGGAAAAATATAGCAGCAGAAAATAAAGTACAACTGAACCAATACACGATGTACGGTTCCTCATGTGATTAGTATCGATCATCTTTCATCATCCTTTGTGCCGACCCTGTGTTATGCTCCAAAACCTGAATGCAAAAATAGACATCCACCCCCCGAATACTCGGGGGTTAGCAAAACTCCACTGTTTTGCTAGTGCAAGAACAAAGTGCAAATACGAGCCATACAATTCACATTCCACGAATAACAATAACCAAGGATCCTCAAGGATCCAAACGAAACGAAAAGCACTTCCCGAGGCAAGAATTTGATAAAACGTTCCAAAATCGAAAGATCACAAATCAATGGAAGAATTTATAAAAATAATTTAGAATGCCATCGAGAGTTTTAATAGAAAACAATTTAGGATTATCAAATCCTACTTTTCAAAATCCAAAGACAAAAGGGGTCACCGCCCCAAAGGTTTACTTTCCGAAAAATGACATTTACCAAACCGTTGGGATTGTAGCCCCAAATCCGTAAAATGACTTTTACAAAACCGTTGGGATTTTAGCCCCAACTCTCATCAACTCACAGTACACAAGAACGACCACGAGATTCGTCTCCCAACATCAAAATCCACAAATAAAGGATTTAAAACAAACAACAAAATACTCTAGTGCCATCCTAGCCAAGTAAGCCAAACGAACAACTCTTTCACACTTAGTCGATGCATGCAATCATGAAAACCATTCAAAAGCACTCATTTCCGGAAATGCCATAGTCAAATCACATTTGTAAAATGCACCACAATTAATCGTGGATCCACCCCTCCGTGGACCCCTACCGAGACCCCGTCGGATCTAACCCATAGTGGTTAAAAGCAAGCTCGCGGATCCACCCCTCCGTGGACCCCTACCGAGACCCCGTCGGATCTAACCCATAGTGAGCATACACACACACACGTTACTCATGTAATACTAATATGCTAAGAATGTAAGTTCATCAAGAATACTTACTAGAGATGGCCACTAATCCGACACCATTATCAAACTCTTCAAAAACACAATAACAAGATTAAATACGGAATACACGATTCCATAACTTTAAACAACAGGGATATCATCAAAGCCTTCAACGTTCAAAATGATCAAATCATAATCAATTCCCAAACACACCGTTCACAAAACACACACGCATTTTGAAAGAGAGCCTTTAACGAGGCCAAGCTGAAATCTTTTGAAACTTCATTTCAAACAACCAAACAAATACACCAAGACGATCACCAATCATCATATCCATAAAATAAGAAAAGTATGGGCAAGGTACTTGCCTCGAATAAGAACAACGCGGAGAATCGACCGAAGTAGGTTGACACGAACCGACTACGAACCCGCCGACTCCACCGAACGACAATCCGCAATAATGAACTACGAACGAAGACAATAACAACGAAAATGAATTCCAAAGTACGACCCAAAGCCGTTGAATTCAAATAACAAATGACGAAAGTTCAAGAATTTCCCCCAAAACGGCCAAGAACACGATTCGTCCCGACAAAACACGAAAACGGAATTCCAAGTTGAAATATGGATATAAAATCCATAGAATGTGTTTAACAACATCAATTAACCACAATCGATCCATCAAAAACGGATGAAAAACGAGATCGAGAACAAATCCCCCAAAAAGTCAATTTGAAGGAAATCAAGAAATATACTTCGATTCGATGAATAACAATGGATTAAATGATGTTAAACACAAGAATACTACCAAGATTAATCATACCCATCATGAATTAATCAATAATACGGAACGAATCGGACAAAAATGCAGAAACCCCAAAATTCAAGAAACTAGGGTTCTAAGAAAGATTACCTTAATTCGCTGGATCAAAGGATGATATAAGATGATTGATTGATGTTATGAACTCAAGAACTTCGTGGATTTGTTGTTAAACAACATGGCTCTATGATAAGCACACCCTCAGCCGCGGAAGAGAAGGAGAAGAAGGAGAAAAATGGCCAAAAACCCGTCTGCAGGGCCTTAAATAGGCTGCACAGTGTGCCGCGGCCCAGCGGGAGTGTGCCGCGGCACAGGGTCAAATCTGCCGGCAGTGACTCGGCAGTGTGCCACGGCCCTGCCGGCATGTGCCGCGGCACAAGGTACAGAGTGCTCGGCCAAAAACTGGGAATGAGAGTGACTTAGCTATTTCGACCATAACTCCCTCGTACGGACTCCGATTGACTCACCGTTTGAACCATTGGAAAGCTAACTCGATGATTTATGATATTGCAAAGATTCAGAATTTTTGGAGTTTCCAAAAATTAATGGCGATCTAACAAAGTCGAACTCATACGTGGAAAAGTCGCTAAAGAACACGGAATTCAACAGAACGACACCGAAACGAACTCGGATGAGAAAAAGTGTAGAATTAATCATTCTCAGAATGACGAAACGGTCATGACCAAGTCGTCAAAATGGACTTCCGCTGAAAAAAAAAAGAAATTACCGGAAATCGAAATTACGGGTATTACATTCTACCCCCTTAAAAGAAGTTTCGTCCCGAAACTTAAAATAAGTAGGGAGAAGCAATATCCCCTGCCAGGAAAACTCGATGAGATACGCAAAAACCGAAAACTCGCTCCCGACGGCGAAACGCTGCAAGAAACGCAAAGAGACATACGGCGTGAAAACACGCTCCACGACGACCAACACAACGTCGCCGTTAGGAATATAATAAAACCAACAAATGACAAGCGTCATCAAATGGATAATATAGTCAAGTCAATTATCCGAACAATCACAAAACACAACGAACGAAAATCAATATGATTGACCGACCCAACGGTACATCAATCAAAACGCGAGCCAAACGCTGAACAAATACGGAATTCCATTGCCCAAGGGTTGGAAGATCGAAACGAGACTAATTTCCCGAACTAACAAAGATTCAGAATTTTTGGAGTTTCCAAAAATTAATGGCGATCTAACAAAGTCGAACTCATACGTGGAAAAGTCGCTAAAGAACACGGAATTCAACAGAACGACACCGAAACGAACTCGGATGAGAAAAAGTGTAGAATTAATCATTCTCAGAATGACGAAACGGTCATGAACGAGTCGTCAAAATGGACTTCCGCCGAAAAAAAAGAAATTACCGGAAATCGAAATTACGGGTATTACAGTTTTGCCACATGTTCGTTGCACTCGGACAGAGTATTTGGGCATTTCATACGTGCCTTAGACCGGTGATTATAGTTGATGGGACCCACCTGAAGGGAAGGAATAAAGGAACTCTATTTGCGGCCGTCACATTTGACGGGAACGAGCAAGTATTTCCTCTTGCAGTTGGTCTCGGTCCGATAGAGAACGACGAGTCATGGACTTGTTTTCTGTATAACCTGCGCAGATGCTACAATCCGATGGAAGATTTACTTATTGTGAGTGACCAACATAAGAGCATTCAGAATGCTGTTCGAGCCGTCTATCCGAATGCATTCCACGGGTTGTGCTACCACCATCTTGCAAAAAATCTGACCTCCTACGGTGCGCATGCTATAAGACTCTTTAGAACTGCTGCCTACACGCATCGTGAAGAAGTTTTTGAAAACTACTTTTCGAAACTACATATCGAAAGCCCTAAAGGGGCTCACAGACGCCTTTCTGAAATTGGGCCAGATAGGTGGGCTAGGTCGAAGTGTCCGGTACGACGCTATAACTTCTTGACATCCAATATTGTTGAATGCTTTAATAATCGTATGTTGTGGGCGAGACGTTTACCTGTTTGCTTGTTACTTGAGATATTTCGCCTAATTTTAGAGAATTGGTTTGATGAGAAGTGGGGAGAAGCTACATCAAGAGACCATGAGTTGACAATGCACACTTTTGAAAAGCTTTCTAACTCTGTGCAAGCCAGTCTAACTCTTACCGTTCGAGCTACCACCCCACTTATTTATAAAGTCGAAGAAAACAAAGTTTCTTATGAGGTCGACCTTCGAACATGGACATGTTGTTGTCGTGAGTTTGATTTGGATCAGATTCCATGTCGTCATGCTGTTGCCGCTATAAGCTAATTGTCTATGATGTCGTGTGCACATGGTCATGGCCATTCAATGTTTTTGTCTATGCTGTCGTGTGCACACGGTCATGGCCGTGGGCATGCGAGTGCTGTCGGACGCTCATGGTCGTGCCTACGGACATGGCAGAATGCACACGATCGTAACCCACGATCGGCACGATCGTAACCCACGATCGGCACGATCGTAACCCACGATGGGCACGATCGTAACCCACGATCGGCACGATCGTAACCCACGATCGCCACGATCGTGTTCTGCCATCGTGTGCAAAACAGGGCTGGTCTGGATTTATCCTACACCTCATCAATATCAAAAATACATTATCCTATACAACATCCTTGACATAATTGCTTATTGTAACAGGCGCGTCGGCAATGGTTTGACCGTGTATGATTTTGTTAGTCGTTATTTCAAGCAACAAGGCCTTAGAGAGACTTATAAGGAGCATATTAGTCCCATCCCACATCCTGATGAGTGGAATGTCCCACCGGAGATCTCATCCATCGTTTGCGTACCTCCAGAGGGGGTACGACAAGTCGGCCGACCAAGGATGAGTCGCGCACGGTCCGCTGTAGAAAATTTTCCCACAGGTGGACGGCCTCAGGTGTGCGGTAGGTGTAAAGGAACCGGCCACAATAGAAAATCTTGCAAAGCATTCATTCCCATAGGTGGTGTGGATTTGAATATCCCTGGAGAAACTCAAGGAATGGATGAACAAACGAGGCAAAGGCGCCGGCAGAAGAAGAGGTGTAGCATTTGCCGTAATGATGACCATGACATAAGGGGGTGTCCATACCATGAAACTTAAATTGCTTATGTATTTTTATATTTTGTGACTTACTAGCAACAATCATGTGTTGATATTTTGATCCTCGATAGACCATGTACTGATTCAGTATTCTGATTATTAGTTGAAATGCATAATTTTGTGTCTATTTTCTTTATCTTTGAATTGAAATTTAAGTGTTCATTGATGTAAAGCAAATAAAGGTGATTATGGAGCCAAACATTAACCATAACAAAGTAGCTCACTTTAAAGAGCAATATTTTACAGCAAAAGCATATCCAAAGCATATAACTTTACAAAACAAAAGTTCATCACCATCACACCCAAATATCTAATAATAACTTAAAAACCACAATCACTTGGATCCCTTTTCCCCCATCTGCTGCTGTATCTTTAGTCTTGTATCGCCATCTTCATGAACTTCCTCTTTTAAAATAACTTCTTTACTTGTCTTCTCAAAAATCTCTAAATCATTATCATCATCACCATCTAGTATGACTGGAGTGCTCGCAGTATTTTTAAATAGGCCCTGTTTCATGAAACACATTAATTCGCAGTACACACTACACATACAACAAAATCAAAAAACTTACTCTGAGCATTGAGTATCTTCCTCTCGGCCTAATTCTGTATGGTGGGTTGGGAGGAGGTATCCTGCTTCTTCTTTTTGGTGGTGGTGCTTCGATTCCTCCTAAATCGCTTTCTCGTAATCGGCCGCTCATTTCGCGTATTTGATTTTAATGGATTTTAACTGATGTTAATTGATTAGGGTTTGTAGTGAAAATGGGGGCTACGGTTCATGTATTTCACTCTCAGTCAATGAAGATGGGCTTATATTGAAAAAGGGGGGGACCCACGATGGGATTTTATAATAAAATAATTTGATGTTGCCCTTTGCAGTACACACGATGGTGCACACGATGGTCACGATCATGTGACACGTTGGCAACCAGGTGTCACAGTATCTATGGTGTCAAATTGGCACTGTATCCACGTATGCACATGATTGGGAAACACGATCGTGCCCACTATGGGACACACGATCGTGTGCACAAGAACATCAAAAATTTTCACCAGTTTCTCAAATTACTCGTCAATTTAGGTGTTGTTACTTATATATTAACAATTATTTGTTAACGATACACTTATTTAAAAAGTTATTGATTGAATTAACATAATATATTGCATATCATGTGTAGTCTATCTGTTCTCAGTGTATTAGTTCGTACGGATAAGTTCATAATCTGGATGAAATATCTCATATACTAATGAATTACAACGAAATGACAAATACGAGTTTGTATAAGAATCTATATAGTAATTAATGTTTGAACAAGCAATTTTTGAATCACAAAACATCCTTCTAGATAACACAATAAATCAAATTGGCAAAAATACCAAAAGTTTATATGCACACGATGGGACACACGGTCGTGCCCACGATGGAACACACGATCGTGTGCACGGCCGTGCCCACGATGGAACACACGGTCGTGTGCACACGGTCATGGCAGCCATCGTGCGCACACGACAGCATCAACCCATGACCGTAGGCAGGTTGCACACGATCGTGACCCACGATGGCCACGATCGTGTGCATCCATCGTGTGTAACAAAGAGCCAAAACATAAAGATTTAACAACACAACACGATCGTGACCCACGATGGCCACGATCGTGTGCATCCATCGTGTGTAACACAGAGCCAAAACATGAAGATTTAACAACACAACACGATCGTGACCCACGATGGCCACGATCGTGTTCATCCATCGTGTGTAACACATAGCCAAAACATAAAGATTTAACAACACGACACATTCATATTACCAAAACTGTCTAAATACAACATAAATATTTAACAACACGACACATTAATCTTGCCACAACACAACACACCATAAACCATTTTACATGTCTAAAGACAACATAAAGATTTTAACAGCTAAACCATATCGATATTTCTTAATATATTTTTTCATTAAGTTCTTTGATTTGGTGCCTTGCTCCTGGGTTTGCAGAGACGAGTCGATCCAAGTACATGCATGCGAAGGGGCCACAACTGTGATTGTCATTTTGTATGAACTGTAGCTCTCGTGGCATAATTTTGAAACTCATCTCCATGTCATACTTCTTCTTTGATTGGTTGTTCATCCAATACCCGGATTGAGCTAGCACACGAGGCATCAGACGCATAATCGGTCGCAGTTGGTTGAATCGGTATCGACCATCTTCGTGGTGGTGTGACAAGGAATCGTACAACTCAACGGTCCATGTTATGATGTCAATCTTGATAGTCACCCAGTGGCTCTGGTCGAGGCAACAAATGGCAATGATCTGTTGAAACAAAATATGTAATCATATAAGATCATCACATCAAACATAGCGAATCATTTATAAATATAAATTTCAAACTTAGTTCGTTGTAATTTAACCATGGAACCGCATGTGGTGTATCAAGACCTGTCATGTAGTCCTCGATGCATTTAGAAATTTTCCAATCCTTGTAAACCGGCTTTCCTGTCACCTTGATACCAAGTGGATCATCCGGATGGAGTCTTGCAAATTCGTTGGCCAAAACTAACTACAAAAAGTCAAACCACAATTAAAAAAATCCACATCACACCAATGATATACAAGCGAGTAGGTTATAGAACTTACGTAAAATTTGTAACACCCCCAATCCACTCAGGGATATTACACGCCGTAGACCCTCTCCTCGAAGATCTACCAGGCTGGTAACAACATTTAACATCTCGACAATGCCTTCAAGGCTAAATGACTCAGTAGACCGATTTGGTCTTTCAATAAAATATACAACTCAATTACAACATATACCCACGCAGGGGTCAAAGTACAATAAACTCCCGTACAACGGGGAAAAGATACCGCAATGAAAAAAATACAACTAGACCAATACGACATCAACGGATCCTCGTGTGATTAGTATCGTTCATCTTTCATCATCCTTCGTGCCGACCTCGTGTTATGCTCCAAAACCCGAATGCAAAATAGACATCCACCCCGAATACTCTGGGGTTAGCAAAACTCCACGCTTTTGCTAGTGCAAATACAAAGTGCAAATACGAGCCATACAATTCACATTCCACGAATAACAATAACCAGAATCCTCAAAGATCCAAACAAAACGAAAAGTACTTCTCGAGGCAAGGGTTTGAGAAAACATTTCAAAATCGAAATACCATAAACCAATGGAAATAATTTATAAGACGGTTTAGAATGCCATCGAGAGTTTTAATAGAAAACCATTTAGGATTATCAAATCCTACTTTTCAAAATCCACAAGACAAAAGGGGTCACCGCCCCAAAAGTTTACTTTCCGTAAAATCACCTTTACCAAACCGTTGGGATTTTAGCCCCAAATCCGTAAAATGACTTTTACAAAAATGTTGGGATTTTAGCCCCAATCCATAAAATGACTTTTACAAAACCATTGGGATTTTAGCCCCAAATCTCATCAACTCACAAGACACAAGAACGACCACAAGGTTCGTCTCCCAACATCAAAATCCACAAATAAAGGATTTAAAACAAACAACAAAATACTCTAGAGCCATCCTAGCCAAGTAGGCCAAACGAACAACTTACCTCTTACACACTTAGTCAATGCATGCAATCATGAAAACCGCTCAAAAGCACTCATTTCGAAATGCCAATGATCAAACCACATTTGTAAAATGCACCACAATTAACCGCGGACCCACACTTCGTGGATCCTCGCCGAGACCCCGTCGGATCTAACCCACGTGGTTAAAAGCAAGCTCGCGGTTCCACAGCCGTGGAGCCCTACCGAGACCCCGTCGGATCTAACCCGCAGTGAGCATACACACACACACGTTACTCATGCAATACTAACATGCTAAGAATGTAAGTTCATTAAGAATACTCACTAGAGATGGCCATTAACTCGACACCATTATCAAACTCTTCAAAACACAATAACAAGATTAAATACGGAATACACGATTCCATAACTTTAAACAAGAGGAGTATCATCATCAAATCCTTCAACGTTCAAAATAATCAAATCATAATCAATTCCCAAAACACACCGTTCACAAAACACACACGCATTTGAAAGAAAGCCTATAACGAGGCCAAACCGAAATCTTTTGAAACTTCGTTTCAAACAACCAAACAAACACACTAATACGATCACCGATCATCATATCCACAAAATAAGAAAAGTATGGGCAAGGTACTTGCCTCGAAATCACAATCGCAACGAGACGACGGATAGGACGCGGTCGAATAGCCCCGAACCCCCGAACAATATCAAGAACGCGATAAAGACCACGAGTATTACGAGAATAACACCACACGAATCATCAATCACCAAACGGAATTCAACATCGGAATCCTCGGACACCTATAAACCTCCTAAGTAACAATAACACATGGTTACGACGAATCAAGGCCAAAACAACGGAAATCCCAACAAACTATCGAAGGAAACTCATTGGGACATTTAATCGAACACTAAATGTTCAATAATTCCCAAGAACACTCGAATCGTCGATCGAGTTAAACAAACTTGATATATGGATATACAACCCATAGAACATGATTAATAACATCATACTACACCAATCGATGTATCAAAATCGGATTAGAAACGAAATCAAGAACAATTTCTCCAAAAAGTCAACTTGAAGGATAATCAAGAAATATACCTTGATTTGGATGAAGGATTCAAGTAGAGGTCGAAAATCTACAACAAGACTTGAGGTAGATGATCTCTACAAGTTTTGGAGCACTCAAATCGCCCAAGAATCGCCCACAATCGCCTAAGATGAAGGAGGAAGAAGAGAGGAGAAAAATGAAGTTTTTCTCCTCGCAACCGCTAAAAACGCAGAAAAGCCCGTGTGCCGCAAGACAGACAAGTGTGCCGCGCCGTGGCCACCAAAACGCCCAGGAATCAGCTTAGTGCCGCGGCACAGCCTCGAGTGTGCCGCGCACACGGCATGCACCCGCTCAACACCAAAAAGGCACACCGTGCGCCTTCGCTATTTCGACCATAACTCCTTCGCTGACTCCGATTGACTCACCGCTTGAACCATTGGAAAGCTAACTTGATTCTCTATAATATTGCAAAGATTCAGAATTTTTGGAGTTTCCAAGAATTAATGGTGACTTTACAAAGTCGAACTCCCCACGTGAAAAAGTCGATTAAGGACACGAAACTCAACAAAACGACACCGAAACGAACTCGGATGACAAAAAGTGCAGAATTAATCATTCTCGGAATGACGAAACGGTCATGATAGAGTTGTCAAAACGAACTTCCTACGAAAAAAAAAAATTACCGAAATTCGAAATTGCGGATATTACATTCTACCCTCCTTAAAAGAAGTTTCGTCCCGAAACTTAAAACAAGTAGGGGGAGCAATATACTCGCCAGGAAGACTCGACGAGATACACAAAAATAGAAAACTCGCGCCCAACGGCGAAACGCTGCAAGAAACGCAAAGAGACATACGGCGTGAAAACACGCTCCACGACGACCAACACAACGTCGCCGTTAGGGATATAATAAAACCAACAAATGACAAGCGTCATCAAACGGATAATATAGCCAAGTCAATTATCCGACAATCACAAAACACAACGAACGAAAGTCAGTATGATTGACCAACCCAACGGTACATCAATCAAAACGCGAGCCAATCGCTGAACAAATACGGAATTCCACCGCCCAAGGGTTGGAAGATCGAAAACGAGACTAATTTCCCAAACTTAAGGGAATTAGGAAGGAGCCTGAATGCTCAACGATCACGAAACGAGGACAAAAACCGAACAAACAAACGACCGAACCACAACGGTCGAGACAACAAAAAGCGAACAATCATGTTCGAATCACGAAGAACAATAAAATTCAAACAACAACTCCAAGGTTCACATCTCGACTCGAGACAATATATGATCCGGTGAAAACAACAACGTATGCATTCACATAAGATCCACATGAAAGGGAATAGCGATTTGAAAAGTTACAACGACAAACGAGTTATTCCGGAACAATACCACCCTCGTTCGATCAACAAAAGCAAGGGACAGGGAAAGTTCAGAAAATGTTAACGAGCATAAACGAGTCGACAGAGTCGAAAACACAGGAGTTCCAAATCCGATCCACTTCGAATAAAAGAACTAATAGAACCAAATGATGTCACTTCCGAACAAGGTTCACAAGAATCGAACCGAACTCGAAAAAGTCACAACGATAACCAGATCGGCCCACAACAAGATCACAGCTCGAACGATGAAACCGGAATACGTAATGTCTGTAAAGTATCAACGAACACGAGCGAGTCTATAGAATTGAGAGAGAGAAAATACAGAAGCCAAAAACAATACGGGTATTATCCCCGACCTCATCCATGAAATTCACAAAAACAGGAGCAAGGTAACAAGACATTAAACAACCGACACATAACGGAACGATCACCGATGCACACGGCCATACCAACCCAAGCTCTAACAGCTCGCACATGCGCGACAACACAGAAATCACCACGAGACGACAACATTCAACACCAACATCCCACCTCTCACAGAGGGCTAGCACAACAAATGTGTGGAAAGCGACTCAACGCTCACACCGCCAATTCGATCATACTCGGGAGTAAACATCATAATGACAACGCGAACATCATACATACATACCCAGCCCTCAAACGGGAATGGATAGGTTTTTAAAAAAACGAAAACCTCATTTTGAAAATAATTTAGAAGAACACCGGTTGATCTTGAGTATCACCCTTCAAAAAGTACAAACGTGAAACATTGTTATTGAGACGTTGGAGAACCATTTCACATTTGGTAAAAATGAGGACACTTTCTTTTAGTGAAAAGCTTTCAGAATATTCGACCCTCGGGTCTAAGTAAAAGTGTTTATAAAACATTGAAAATATCTCAAAACATTTTGGGTCCTCGTAGAAGAATTTTGAAACATATTGTGGCATCTTGGATGTACCACGAGAAAATGATTCATTTTGAAAGTACGTCTCAAATTTATTTCTAAGATACTCAAGTTTTCGAAAATAATTCAATGCCAAAAAGGACGATGCCAAAAAGGCTAGAATGCCCAAAATTTCGTGTAATCACACGGAACATCATAGCGCTGTGGGTCCCGCGCCTAACCCTGTGCTAAAAACCATTTACAAAAATGCCAAAAAGGTCATGACGGTAATATTTCAAAACTCACGAAAGCCATTTACAAAATACTAAATACCGTCAAAAGAATTTCGCTAACGCGATCAAGGCCATAATGCCAAAAACTCGGTTAAGGGAAGCGGTTATCGAAATAAAACTCGGTCGGTAAAATACCGAAAGTCATTACAAAAGAACTCACGTAGCGGATAAAAGAAATACGATTCAACATGCACAATCCAAAGAACACTACTCCTCATAAGAATAAAATATTAGAGTCAAATAACCACATTCGTAACAAAACCACCGGCCCCATTCGAGGCCTCTAAAGACCCTACCGCTTGGCTAGTGAACAAGTCGAACGTGTATAAGCACAAAGCTTCCACAAGAGAACTTGTAAACGTGCAAATCGATTCGAAAATCATCAAGACGGACAAAAACAACAATAATAAAAAAACATCACAAGCGATTTACACTCCTCGTATAAATCAAATACGAGAGTCGATTAAATACATATCGTGAAATCAAAATCCACATAAGGATTCCATCACTTAACAAATAATCATAAAAATAGCTCGTGTCACACGAGGCACAACACAAAGAAGGGAGACTTACTTCCACAGTCGCACGAAGATGATGATCGCCCACGATACTAATCACGACCAACAAACTCAAACGACGTGTCGCGACACGACTACTCGACTAAATCCGACGAGACAAAACTCAATAGACACCACTGACCCGACAGCCTAGGTTTTCACAACCTAAGCTCTGATACCATTTATGTAACACCCCCAATCCACTCAGGGATATTACACGCCGTAGACCCTCTCCTCGAAGATCTACCAGGCTGGTAACAACATTTAACATCTCTACAATGCCTTCAAGGCTAAATGACTCAGTAGACCGATTTGGTCTTTCAATAAAATATACAACTCAATTACAACATATACCCACGCAGGGGTCAAAGTACAATAAACTCCCGTACAACGGGGAAAAGATACTGCAGCTGAAAAGAAAATACAACTAGACCAATACGACATCAACGGATCCTCGTGTGATTAGTATCGTTCATCTTTCATCATCCTTCGTGCCGACCCTGTGTTATGCTCCAAAACCTGAATGTAAAAATAGACATCCACCCCCCGAATACTCGGGGGTTAGCAAAACTCCACTGTTTTGCTAGTGCAAATACAAAGTGCAAATACGAGCCATACAATTCACATTCCACGAATAACAATAACCAGGAATCCTCAAAGATCCAAACAAAACGAAAAGTACTTCTCGAGGCAAGGGTTTGAGAAAACATTTCAAAATCGAAATACCATAAACCAATGGAAATAATTTATAAGACGGTTTAGAATGCCATCGAGAGTTTTAATAGAAAACCATTTAGGATTATCAAATCCTACTTTTCAAAATCCACAAGACAAAAGGGGTCACCGCCCCAAAAGTTTACTTTCCGTAAAATCACCTTTACCAAACCGTTGGGATTTTAGCCCCAAATCCGTAAAATGACTTTTACAAAAATGTTGGGATTTTAGCCCCAATCCATAAAATGACTTTTACAAAACCATTGGGATTTTAGCCCCAAATCTCATCAACTCACAAGACACAAGAACGACCACAAGGTTCGTCTCCCAACATCAAAATCCACAAATAAAGGATTTAAAACAAACAACAAAATACTCTAGAGCCATCCTAGCCAAGTAGGCCAAACGAACAACTTACCTCTTACACACTTAGTCGATGCATGCAATCATGAAAACCGCTCAAAAGCACTCATTTCCGAAATGCCAATGATCAAACCACATTTGTAAAATGCACCACAATTAACCGCGGACCCACGGCCTTGGATCCTGCCGAGACCCCGTCGGATCTAACCCACAGTGGTTAAAAGCAAGCTCGCGGTTCCACAGCTTCGTGGAGCCCTACCGAGACCCCGTCGGATCTAACCCGCAGTGAGCATACACACACACACGTTACTCATGAAATACTAACATGCTAAGAATGTAAGTTCATTAAGAATACTCACTAGAGATGGCCATTAACTCGACACCATTATCAAACTCTTCAAAACACAATAACAAGATTAAATACGGAATACACGATTCCATAACTTTAAACAAGAGGAGTATCATCATCAAATCCTTCAACGTTCAAAATAATCAAATCATAATCAATTCCCAAAACACACCGTTCACAAAACACACACGCATTTGAAAGAAAGCCTTTAACGAGGCCAAACTGAATCTTTTGAAACTTCGCTTCAAACAACCAAACAAACACACTAATACGATCACCGATCATCATATCCACAAAATAAGAAAAGTATGGGCAAGGTACTTGCCTCAAATCACAATCGCAACGAGACGACGGATAGACGCGGTCGAATAGCTCCGAACCCCGAACAATATCAAGAACGCGATAAAGACCACGAGTATTACGAGAATAACACCACACGAATCATCAATCACCAAACGGAATTCAACATCGGAATCCCTGACACCTATAAACCTCCTAAGTAACAATAACACATGGTTACGACGAGAATCAAGGCCAAAACAACGGAAATCCCAACAAACTATCGAAGGGAAACTCATCGGGACATTTAATCGAACACTAAATGTTCAATAATTCCCAAGAACACTAATCGTCGATCGAGTTAAACAAACTTGATATATGGATATACAACCCATAGAACATGATTAATAACATCATACTACACCAATCGATGTATCAAAATCGGATTAGAAACGAAATCAAGAACAATTTCTCCAAAAAGTCAACTTGAAGGATAATCAAGAAATATACCTTGATTCGATGAAGGATTCAAGTAGAGGTCGAAAATCTACAACAAGACTTGAGGTAGATGATCTCTACAAGTTTTGGAGCACTCAAATCGCCCAAGAATCGCCCACAATCGCCTAAGATGAAGGAGGAAGAAGAGAGGAGAAAAATGAAGTTTTTCTCTCGCAACCGCTAAAAACGCAGAAAAGCCCGTGTGCCGCGGCACAGACAAGTGTGCCGCGCCCGTGGCCACCAAAAACGCCCAGGAATCAGCTTAGTGGCGCGGCACACCTGAGTGTGCCGCGCACACGGCATGCACCCTCTTCAACACCAAAAAGGCACACCGTGCAGTCTTCGCTATTTCGACCATAACTCCTTCGTCTGGACTCCGATTGACTCACCGTTTGAACCATTGGAAAGCTAACTTGATTCTCTATAATGTTGAATAGATTCAGAATTTTTGGAGTTTCCAAGAATTAATGGTGACTTTACAAAGTCGAACTGCCCACGTGAAAAAGTCGATTAAGGACACGGAACTCAACAAAACGACACCGAAACGAACTCGGATGACAAAAAGTGCAGAATTAATCATTCTCGGAATGACGAAACGGTCATGATAGAGTTGTCAAAACGAACTTCCTCCGAAAAAAAGAAAATTACCGAAATTCGAAATTGCGGATATTACAAAATTGGGAGTCGGCAAGTACAGTGCCAAATCTACCGACACCAACACTACGGACTCCCCTCCGAAGTCTCGCTCGAGTCGCAAGCACATAAAAGTCTATCACCTCGGCATCAAAGTCTTCACGGCTAGACTCTATCCGGTCAAATAACGCCTGGGTGAGAGCATGCCTAGTCTACAAACACTGGACAATAGCATCACGTGGATGCCCCCTCCTAAAGTGTAGGTACAACTTCTTCAGAGCCTCGCTATCTCTTTGAGGCACAACCACAAAAGGCTCCCGAAGAGCAACAGATGGTCGGCTCACTCGCGGTGGAAGACTACGCTCACCCAAATGCTGCGTTCTGGCACTCTCACCATCTTCATCACCCTCAGTATCCCTCTCACAACTATAACGATCAGAGAGCTGTATAACCGGATGCTCGATCTCAAAAACTGGCTGCTCGATCTGAAATGGAGGCTGCTGCTGAGGACCACCACCTTCACATTGAAACATCGCACTATAATGATGCTCGTCCTGAAACCAGTCGAACATCGTCCCATACTGCTGAAACGGCGCGTCAAATGGCTCATACTGATGCTAGTAATCAAGGGGCTGCTGAGTCCGCTCAAAAGAATGATGAATCGAAGAATGATGACTGCGCTGGATCTCATAATTGTGATTGTGCTGGACCTCAGAATGGTGGGTAGGCGGACGCTGAGAATGGTGGGTAGGCGGACGCTGAGAATGGTGACTGGGCTGACGCTGAGAATGGTGACTGTGGGCTGCACCAGAGACTGAGTGACGTGGAGGGTCAGGAATCCTCCGCTGGGTGATGCTAACAGATGCAGAATGACGAGGCCTATCAGGAAACCTATCATGGCTCCCAGCTGAGTAGTGCACTGGGCTCCTAGAACGTCTATGCGTAGGTCCGAAGAAATCCACGATCCCAGAAAGCACCCGGCGAAAAACTCGAGCAATAAATCCTCCCTCGGACTCGTCGTACAAGATCGCCTTCAAACGGCGATCAAAGTACTCATCCCTGCTCGTGCCCTGGGTATGGTCCATCAAGGAAGTCCGTGGACACAACACACCCTCTCTGTCTGCCTCTCCCGGTCGATGTCTCTGCACCATCTACTGGTGGGGTACTCTGCCGGCGTCGCTTCGACACTTTATGTGCTGACTCATATGTAATCAATTTCCCAGCAGCCTTCTTCAACCTATCCATAACTTTTTTTCTCGGGATCGGCGCAGGCTCATCCTCCTTGTTCTTCACAGCTATTCTTACAGGCTTAATGAACTTAACGTCATATGGCGAGCCATTCTCAAAGCTCAGTAGTAGTACTCAGCCTCATCCTCCTCCAGATGCGGTAAAGAGGGAAGTACTCTGTGCTGCAAAATTAGTCATTAAAGCATACCATTAGATGGGCAATCACATAACGTTGAAGAGATGAAGTCAGAAGAAAATACGTTTACAAATTTATGTACCTTATCGTCGAAGAAATGAGTGAAATCACAAAACATCTTCCTCGTAGTCCACATCAAACACCGGGGGACTTGGACAGATTTATCTCGAATACCACACAATGCTCCCAATGAAGGAATCATCTCATACGACCATATCTGTAAAGCCCAAACAGGACCATAGAAGTGATAGTCCTTGTGCTCTTGTCCCTCCTTCATGGCAATGTTGCCTATGTAGTAATATAAAACCCCAAAGGCATAAGAACCCCAAGGAAACATATCCCACTGCTCGAAATCCTCAACTAATGCCCATGCCCATGTCTCGACCATCATGTCGTCACGGCATAGGATAAAGTAGTAGTAGTATATAAGCAAATTGGCAACCTTCACATAATCTCTTATGTCTCTACCAAAATCTCGAGCATTGAACCTCTTCCGCATAACACTAACCTTAATATTTTTGCCATGGAGTATTCTGTGGAAAATACCGTCAGACGGAAGGAGATGGTCGTCTTGTGGATGTAAGGTAGAGTTTCCAAAATAGAGTCCAGTGATCATGGCAAAATCACGGGCCATAAAACGAATGGTCCTCCCGCAAACCTGGAACCACGACTCATCCGGGGGGATTTGATCACCCTCCAATTGACGGGCAATCAAGTGATGTAGGGCAGTATTTGAACTCCCGTTTCTCCTAACTTTAATCAAGCGCCCCAGGACCCCCTCGGTCAAGCTCTCGATAGCTCGATCAAGAATCGCGAATTGCGGCCCATACTTCTTAGTGTCTCAATGATCTCTTTAAATATCGCCTCCCGTATGTAAAGATTAACTTGACGTGTAACAAAACGCAATGTAGGTCTCTTCCATACGCAACCAGTATGCAATATAGACATACAACTCATAAGAATATGATAGAATGCTTAAGAGAACGAAAAAAAAATTCTGCCTTGCACACGATGGCAGGCACACGATCGATGCCCGTCGTGTGAAGACCATCGTGTGCCACACGACGGTTCACGCGACGGGCGTCGATCGTGTGCATGCCATCGTGTGCAGGGCAGGAGCCTTTGGTTTTCTAGCACATGACGGCACACACGATCGACGACCATCGTGTGTAAACCATCGTGCCCACGAAAGACCATCGTGTACACGATGGTGTCATCTTCTTCAGCACCATCTTGGACGATGAACAACCGTCGTGGCACGATCGTGTGTGAATGAAAATACAGTAACCGGCGGCTCATTGACGAATTCCTCTTCAGATTGAGTGTCACTAGCGGAACTTCTGGCGTCTTCAGATTCTCTGTGGTAGTCGGAGTTCGATATTTTCTGGCCGGCGAAGGGTTTCACGACGGGAGAGTTTTTTTGCAGAGAGATAAGGAGAGTTTTTTTGCAGAGGAAAATATTGAGTTGTGGGACCGTTTAGATTATTGTTGTTTGCTTTTAATAATTTTCTATTTTTTATTGTTGTTTGCTTTTAATAATCTTCTATTTTTTTATATTTTTTTATCTTTTAGTGGTAGACTTTAAGGGTAATAAAGTCTTTTAACACTTTTTGGTATCAAAAACTTATAGTTTTATGAATGTGGATATATAACTTGTTATTTTTATGGTTTGGTACTAAAAAAGAGAGATCCCAAAAGTGATAATATCAACTCAAATGAAAGATATTTGGGAGTATTGAAAAAGAAGTGTTGAATATATATAATTAAAAAGGTACTTCAAATCCTAATTAATTAAATAAAATAATCTTATAAAAAATATTATTGAAAGTGTAGAAATAATAGATTTAACTATTATTTATAAATAAATAAAAAAACTATGGAATAAATCAATTAGTCTATTTTAGTTTTAAATCTTATTTAGTTAATATAATATAACCAAATTAATGAAAAAAATTTTTATTTACTTAATTATATAATTACTGATTTTATGAATTTTCAAAGAGATATTTCTAAATATATAAGAAAATTAATTTAATAATAATATACTAATCCGTATATTCATCTTTGTACGAATAGAATTTCAAAAGATAAAAATTGATCATTTTAAGTGATTTTTAAGTGTGTGTTTTTATTTTATTTTAGTTTTAAAAGAGTTGTTAACTTATCTGCTTTTGAAATCAACTATATATTTTTTAAAGTTTTGGATTTACTTTTATATTTTAAATTATATCCAAATGATTAATGTAATTTCTTTTTCAAAATAAGGATTGAATTATTTCCTTTTTGGCCATTTAACAGAAACCGTTAAATACTTAATGATTTTGACCATTTTGACAAAAAAGACAAAAAAAGAATGTGGAATTAAAATATCATCAAATACAGTTTAACACAATCAAATATGAATTGAGCTATCTTCAAATACGAGTTTCCGAAATTACTAAAACTGCCCAACTATTTATATAATTTCTTAGTAAAGCAAATAGTTTTTATACATGATGTTGGCCAACCGGAGATCCAATCCAACTCTAAATTATATATAATTTCTTGGTAAATTTCACGAGTTCCCACTTGTTATGAGCTTTGCCATGGCTATATTTAAAAGTCAACGACAAATAGTGTAATTTATAAAGAAGTATTATGAAATTTATAATGAACGATAATATATTATATATTTATATAAGAACTCTTTTTTGTGTTCATCTGTAATTACACGTGTGTTATACTAGTTAGTATATAGAAGGAATTTTTTGAGAGAGATTTCTTATGCCCTAGTTTATGAATGAAACTTGTTTTTACTATAAAAAAAATGACATCATGATGTTCCAAAACATTAAAATGTGACAGCATTAATCTTTTTCCTTAATGTGGATGTTGAAATCATTTGTTCTTAAAAAAAAAAAGAGATATTTGTACGTGTATACTATTTTCATCTATTAAAAGTATGATTTACAGAGCGTGGTATGAATTAAAAAAATAGATAAAAGATGTCCTTTTTAATGAAAAAACAGGAGAAGATAATTATTTTTAAGTGAAGAAAGAAAAATATTATAAAAAATCATTTCAATTTATAAAAAAACTATACTTTTTTGTACATATATACTCTTTCCATCTATTACAAGTATGATTTGCAGAGAGTGATACGAGTTAAAAATATATAGATAAAAGATATCATTTTCAATGGAAAAATTGGAGAAGATATTTATTTTAATATTATTATAAACAATTATTTCTATTTATAAAAAAATTATACTACTTTTTATGGATAGTCCATAAAAAATAAGATCCTATTTTTTCATAGAATTAGAGAGTATTAAGTGGAAAGATACTTAATTGAAATTAAAAAAAAAAAAAATTGGGACAGATGACAAGTGACACGTGCGGCTGAGCGTGTAGCAGTGCAGGTAAGAGCAGAGGGACATTCTGAAACGGAACTGTATATTTTTACAAATTTTGATGGTGGCGCACGTGAATGTGTCACTCTGTTTCCTGTCTTCTTCGTTGCATTAATTTTTGTGTCCACTGTGAAACGCGAGGCCCATCCAACGGCCACCATGCTTTTACATTACTTCCTTTTCAATATTTAGGATCCTTAGAAGTGTCCAAATCTATTACTCCTTTTGTCCCTATCAAAAGTACGAACCATTATCCAACCCGTACAATATACGGTTTTGCAATAATATCTACGATTTTCAGACGTAATGTTTGAGCAGATTTGAATGAATGTATTTACGTAATTTAAATGCCTTTTAGAGAAGTTTATATATTTTTTTATGGGTTCTATCTTTTATAATACCAAACCATAAAAGTAACAAGTTATATATCCCCATTCATAAGAGTATAAGTTTTTGATACCAACAGATATTAATACCCTTAAATCTATCACTAAAAGGTAAAAAAGGAAAGTCAACATCAACACCTTTTTGGAGGACATTTTAGTCTTTTTAAGCAAAATGGTATCAATAACTTACACTCTTATGAATGAGGATATATAACTTATCAATTTTATGGTTTGGTATTAAAAAATTGATTCTCACTTTTTTTATTGTTATTGTCCTTTTATTTTAGTCTATGAAATTAGTTATATGATTCAACCCGTGCGATCACCGATTGTATCTAAGATTTCATAACTAAAATTTAACCATCTTGTAATTTATACTATCATTTAAAAGTTCATTTTAATCACCTTTTGAATTAGAAGGTGCATTTGCATTGTGATGTTTATCATAACTTTTGTATTTAAATTAGTTTATTTACATTAAAAGTTATAATTAAAATAGTCTCTTCATATATTTACAATTAAAAGTTACAATTAAATCCCCCTTCCACATTAAATTAAGAGGGATAAGTATTATATAGTATAGATATTTGAAGGGCCGGCCCAACCATTAATGAGGTCCAAAGCGAGTTCAAAAATGAGCCTTTAATATTTTAGCAATAATATTTTATAAAAAATATTATATTTTATATAAATTTTTTCAATATTCTTGTAATAAAAAGTCATTATCAAATTATATTAAAACTTGAATGTTGCGGAAAAATTTAAATAATGTACTATTTTTCGAGACTTTTGTGATGCATAAAATATCAAAGTCGTGAGTAAATTTTAGTAATAAACTATTTTTTATATGTAGAATTTTAAAAGAATTTTTTTTACTAGAAGAAGAATTTCAGTTGTGTTTATACGAATAAAATCACCTTAATATAACTATTTAAAATGAAAAAAATATTGTCATTTTTTATGGGCCAATATAAATAATGAATGATATATTTTCTTTGACAAAATAATCAATGACATATATTGGGTAAATAAGTAATCAAATAATTGAAAAAGACTATCAAAATGTTGTTCTCAGAGATAAAACTTGTGGCATTGTGTAAAATGAGGCCCTTGCCTATCAATAAGCTACTGTAATTTTAGTGATATAATCTGAAAGCTCTTTTATGTGATAACTAATTTGAGGCCCTTTTTGGTGGCTTCGGCCTTGGGCTGGCCCTGTATATTTGTTACTCCGTTCATCCACAAAACATGTTCACAATTGGTGCTCGGCACGAAAACTAAGAAAGCTGAAAAAGTGGTGTAAAGGTGGTGTAAAAAACTAAAAAGATAGTGTTAAAGGTGGGTCCAATTGGTAAAATATAGTAATTTTAAAAGTAACAGAGGGTAAATATGTCCAAAAAATAGAGTGGGAACTTGGTTTGTGGACAAAAGTTTAGAGGCAAGTGGGAACTTGTTTCGTGAATGGAGAGAGTATATTTTTTAGGTAACTATTGGTGTAAGTAATGCTGATAAACTTATTGTGAAGATTGAATAGGAGAAAATATTGTTGGTAAGTGTGTGATGGAAATTGAACAGTAAAAAGTATTAATGATTGTTTGATTTAATTGTGGAAATATGATAAATATAAAGTTTTTAAAGGAATAAAAAAAGATAAGTGTAAAGCTTTGAACGAGACGGGTGGAATATTTCCTTTGTCCTTTATAAATGTTCCATTTTGTTATTTTAGTCCCTCCCTCAAAAGTGCTCACACTCTATTTATAGAAACTACCTACCACTTATCTCTTATATATGTGGTCCTTTTTTCTACTCATCTATACACTTACCTGATATTTTATTAAATACGTGCTCAACAAGTGTGGAACACTTACAAGGGACTTATAGAGTACTATATCTTCACTACTATTCTCTGTGTCCCTGACAAAATGCAACATTACTTCAAAAGAAGTCTAATATTTTATTAAGTACTTTAAATCATATAAAACAATTATCTTTTATTTTTAATATACACAACACATTCACAATCAATATTTTTTATATTTTAATCTACACTGCACTACTTACCACAAATATTTAGAAAACTCCCATAGTATATATATATATATATATATATATATATATGTGTGTGTGTCCCTCACAAAGTGCAGCATTAGTTCAAAAGAAGTCTAATATTTTATTAAGTACTTTAAATCATATAAAATAATTACCTTTCACTTTTCTTTAAATCATATAAAATAATTACCTTTCACTTTTTTAATATTTACAGCACACTCATAATCAATATTTTTTACATTTTAATCTACACTGCACTACTACCACAAATACTTACGAAACTTACACACACATATATATATATATATATATATATCCATCTGATCATTCACTTTAAATACACTAATTATGCTCGAAATATTGTACTTCGACTGGGACAAAGAGTATATGAAACATAAAAAATGCACAATGTAATATATTTTATCTATTAATATATTTAATTATATTAGTAAATAACATAAGAAGAGAAAAATAATTTGAAATATATACTGAAACAATATCCAATTCTAACATATATTTGAATAATCAGAACTCTCACTGTACCAAACTTTTACCATCAATACATATTATTTTTTAATCTTAATCGCACAATTACAATTTTTTTTTTACTTTTTACTCATTTATTTGCCTAAGTTCACATTTTTATTCCCTCTGTCAATATTTGACTGAGATAGTGCAAAATAGTAAATATTTTATACTCTCTTCGTCGAGCTCGAAGATGTACATTTCACTCGGAAGTTTGTCCCTTTAGTATATATGAGATTTTGCTGGAATATATAGATATTATATTACCTATATGCAAGTAAATATTAAGATTGTAGATTTGTAGAATAAATATATTAAAATATAAATTTAAAATTATTTAAGTATAAAAATTACTTTAAATTAAGGAATGAAATAAATAAACAGAAATTATCTCCTTTATACTTTTATTATTTTTAAAATAAATTATACAAAAAATTATATGAATATAAAGCAATTTTGAAAAATGATAAACTAAATTCGCATAAATTCTAAAATTCGCCAATAAAATGAGATACTAAAAACTAAACCTCTTAAAGATAATAATATCTGAAAAACATAAATAAGTACTGAAGAATAAAAATAAATTTAATATCAATACGTTTATCAAATTATAACTATGACACGAACAATTCTCATTAACTAATAATAATAAGAATATAACCAAATCATATCTTAAAAAGAATACAGATAAATTTTGAGCAAATAAAATTATACAAGTATATGCAAGAAATACGTAATAATTCTAAAACAATAAAAACTAATTCTATAATTTATAAATAAATAATAAAGTTTTTAAAATAAATGCTAGCATTATTTATAAACGTGAAAAAATTAACATGAATCCTGTTGAATATGATTATTTTAATTGATCTAGAGATATACAAATAAATGAAGGACAAAAATACTATCCTCAATTAAGTTCAAATATTATAATTAAAATACAAACACACTCTAAAATTACAATTAATTTAGAAAAATCCCAAAACTACAATAAATTAATCATAGAAAAGATGATTAAATATTGAGAAAATATAAAAATATCCTATAAAATAAAGTAGTCTATCAATAAATTCAAAATATATGGTGTGTTTCGTGCATCCTATACCGTTTAACCTATATAGGTGAAATTGACTAAATGGAGGTGAACTATGAATATAAAAATTGACTAAATGGAGGTGAACTATGAATATAAAAATAGAAGCACCTACTCAAATTCCAAATATATATTGTATCTGAAAACATAACAGACTGCGATTACATATAAATTTAGAAATTTCCATAGAAAATAATCTAGAAAATATTAATAAAATTTGAAAATTTGAATAATGCTAAAAAATCTAAAAACACAAATTAATCTTAACAATTAAAAATATATTAAAATATTATTATTTGTAAAAATGCTAATTATCTCAGTTTTTTTCATGCTCTAGCTACATATATTATTTCATTTTTATTTTTGTTCTTAGCATTTGTCTTTAATATTTCGAAATCTACTGAATTTTTCTAGAACTTGATTGTGATTTATATATAATTTTGTGATTTATATATCATAGTTTAGGATTTATTCTAAATTTTACGATAAATTTTAAACTTTAAACTAATTTATATTTCTACGAGATTTATTTTTTATCACTTTTATTTTTTAATAATTTATTTATATTTTTTATTTTCAATTTTACGTAGAAACCAAATGGGACCATTGGCTATTTGAGATGGAGAATGTAGTGAGGGGAACTAAGGGCTCGTTTGATAGCCATGTCAAGATATGGCATGTTAGGATATGACATGTTAGGATATAGCAAGTTAGATAAAGTGAGGATGATAGTTTGGTGTTTGTTAGGAAAAATGTACTATTTAGATTAAATCGTAAAATTACATTTTTATCCTTGTTATATTATATACTATATACATTTATAAGTTTATATAAATATATGATAATTTAATATATATATATATATAAATCTGGAATAAAAATTTTTATTGAAAATTTATTTTTTTAAAAATCTGGAATAAAAATTTAAATAAAAATTTTCGAATTTTATTTTATATTTTCGACCTAATTTTATTTTTTATTTTCGAACTAATTTTTTTTTATTTTCGAACTTTAAATAAAATTTTTTGATTTTTATTTTTTATTTCGAAATTTAAAAAAAAATCGATTTTTATTTTTTTATTTTCGAATTAATTTTATTTTTTATTTTTGAACTTTAAATAAAATATTTCATTTTTAATATTTATATTTCAGATTTTTTAAAAAAAAATAAAGGGGTAATTTTAGGATTGTTGGGTTAAAATGAGCACTGTTCAATCAAGTTAGGGTATCCTAGGGTGAGGGGCATTTCCAATATAGAGGAGGAATAGTGTTTTTAGTTCGGGCCTCACATTTATACCGGGTCCCTGCGATAAGATATCTTAGCTACCAAACGCTTGTTTCGGCCGGTTAATATATCTAACCTGAGTCTCGGTCTCGTCCCGAGTCCCGACGGGAAACGGGACCCCGAGTCCCGAATTTTACGGGGCCGGGACCGGGACCTTAAATTTTGGTAATTTCGGGACTCGGGAGTCCCAAAATCCCGACCGGGACTATCCGAAGTCCCGATTGAAATTTCTAATTTCAATCAATTTTTTTTCCTTTTCTGATTTCGGGACATTTCGAGACATTCGGGATATTTCGGGACATTTCGGAACATTCGGGACATTTCGAAAAATTATCCTCGGGATCAGGACCGGGACCGGGACTTAAATTTATCCCATTTCGGGAATCGGGACTCCCGAAGTCCCGATTGGGACCGGGACCACCAAATTAGTGATTTTCGGGACTGGGAGATTCGGGACTCGGGACCGGGATCTCGGGATGTCCCGATTCTCAGCCATACGCCTACCAAACAGGCCATAAGTGTCCTAGTGAAATGAAAGCTCCAACTGCTCATTAGTACTTTCTCACTAAATAGGCGACCAACTAGTGGAGGGATATGGGGTAGGATCCTCTGCACACATGCACAGACGCGCACCGCCTACTGCTAGACGGACACATACACACACACACCCGCGTGCCAGTAATCTAACGCTTACAGCAGACAGCACTACGCGCACTGTAGAGGATCCTGCCCCGGAGGGATATTGAACCGAGTGACCATGAAGAAACTTGGGACGAATTTAAGAAACTCATGGAAGTTGAAAATTGCTCGGAACCAATCTTAAAGGCTAGAGAGCTAGAGGTTTCCATAGCGCAGCAAGAAGATTTGCCTGTGGCACAAGCCAACAAAATTTTCAATGGACAACTTACCTTAAAGAACACATCAAGAGAGAATAAGACAAGATTCGCCATTTTATCATAAGAATGAGACTCAAAATTCATCGATATAAATTCAGATTTGTTTGTGCCACGTTGAGGCAATTTCAGGACAAGGACTTGGCCTATGAAATGGCATCAGTGATGAGAGGCGCTGGAGAGACACAAGATCACTCAGAATGTTTCCAAGAGACAGAGAGGTAAATTTATCGAGCCTCAGTCTTCACGATGTTCCTCGGGTAGGATCATGAAATCTAAGGCTATATACGAACTCATGAGGGTAGAGAGATTGATAGTCATAATTAGAGCTGGCAAGTGGGTCAGGTCGGCCCAGCGTAGCCCGACCCAGCCCAAATTTTCCAGGCCCATGGGTTCGTTGGGCTAGCTCGGCCCACGCCCATGGCCCAGCCTACTGCGGCTGTGGGCGGTCCTGGTCTCTCTCCCTCCAGCCCAAGTCCAATCGAGCCCGACCCATCCACCCAGTCCAGACCGGCCCGACGCCATGCCACCCGCAGCCCGCCTAGCCCGCCAGCCCAACCCACCCGCCCGGCCCGCCCGATCCACCATTCAAATCTTAAAATTTGAATGGTACTCTCATCGAATTAAATAACCTAATTTTTACAAATTATAAGTCCATTTTTCCCCATTTTCTCCATGTTTAATTTAATATTAACATATTCTTTAAATTCGAAATGATTTATTTTAAATTAAAAAATTCAGTTTAGTGTTAACACATTTTCTTTAATTCAAAATATATTTTTACAAATTGATTTTTTAACTAATGTTAATAGATTATTTTAAAAAGTTCAAAATATTTTTTTTAAATTAGTTTTTTTAATTTAATCAAAAGAGTTTTTTCTTAAATTCAAAGATTTTTTTTTAATATAGGCCCGACTCGATCCACGGAGAGCCCGGTGTTAGGAATACTTTTTAGATTTTGATGATGTCATCATTATATTCAAATGTATGTTATTACTTGGCAAAATGTAAGGAAAAACCAAATGAGTATCTTCTATAGGTGTAAATCAGATAAGTATCTATTAGCCGAGTCTTGGTCAACTCACCTATTCAGATAAGGTTGACCACAGACGAGTCATATCAGGCAACCCTTATCAGAGAAGTTCTGGTCAAACAATTTAATCAGCGAAATTGGACCAGACTGCAGTCAAGAAAGGAAAGTCAAGTCATCTGAAGTCTGACCATCAGATCAGTCAAGTTCAATCTACAGACAAGTCGGCATCAGAGAAGTCGACATCAGAGAAGGTTGACTGCACATCAGATAGGTTGACCACAGAGAGTTCAGTCAAGTAATCAACCAAGTACTCCAGTCCACGTCAGCATGCGTTTAATAGTCAATATTTATGGAAAGTCACATGCGGGCGATTAAAGACAGATTGGAGAGATTCTCGGAAAGGATATGAATTAAGTAATTCATCCAGACCCACCACTGGAGACATTAATCTTATTATATTCAAAAGATTCGGCGCATCACATGGAAGTCTTCACAACGGCCGGAATTGGATTAAAATATGGGAATCCAGCCTTGCAAGGTTCCGAAAAATAAACATAGAAGTCTATTTCTCCAACGGACGGATTTGTTACAGATTTGCAATGGCTATAAAGAAATGCTCAAGGATCGACACCTATATATATCCGAAGATTTGAAGATGAGCACTCTGATGCGAACAACACTTACAAGCAATCAAAGCAAACAAAGCGAACAATAGCATCGTGAAAGAGCAAGAGTTCTAAAGTTCTTATTTGAAGAAGCTCTTAGTTGGAGAAGACAGTCACTCGTGTTTTTAAAACCTGAGTTCGGGGTATTTCACTGGTTGAAGTTCGAGAGACTGTAAAGGCATCCAAGGATCGTAGATCAAGGGGTGCAAGACAGTCAAAGGGAGTTGCAACGGCAAGGAATTCCACTGGTTGGAAGCTGTTGTAATTGGTTGAATCACTGTAATATTTATCAATGATTGAGAATTATAGTGAATTCATATCCAACTGGTTTGGAGAAAAGTGGATTAGTAGAGGATTACCCCACCTCTGAGGCCACTATAATTGCCTGCGTGTTTTACTGCTTTTATCATCATACTTAACTGTTGCATACATACTTAAGTGTTCCATTGATTAATTTTGTGTTCGTCATCAGCTGACTTCCGCACTTACATTGACTCTAAGTCATTTGTACCATCAGCTGAGAAACTCATCCTTTGTGGAAAAGAGTTTCAATAAGTCTATTCACCCCCCCTCCAGACTTATTCCTGGACGACTTGTGACCTACAAGTGGTATCGGAGCGGTTGGTTCAATATTTAAAGAACTAGATCCATATATCGAGGATATATTTTAAGCTCATTTTAGAAATGGAACACATGCATTCTAGATTACCTGTTTTTTCAGTTGACGAGTATGATCTTTGGAAGATAAGGATGCAGACACACTTATCTTCAATCCATGACGACATGTGGTGCATCATAGAGGACGGACCATTCATATTTGAGAAGGACAACACTCATGAGGAGATTGCTGCCCGGAAGCCAGAAAAGATCCCAAAGAAGAGGACGAAGCTGACCATTGAAGAAAGAAAACTGGCCAACCTTGACAATCGGGCCAGAGACGTGCTGTATCAAACTCTTGACAAATCAACAATGGTCAAGATCAAGAACTGCAAAAATGCCAAGTAGACCTGGGACACCCTTGCGGTGATGTGTGAGGGCACGGAGCTGATCAAAGAAAACAAGTTGTCAATTGCTACCCAGAAATTTGACAACTTCAAAATGAAGTCCGGTGAATCCATAGACCAAGTGGACACAAGGTTCACTGAAATCACCAATGAGATTAACTCCCTGGGAAAATCATATGGGAACAGGGAGATGGCGCTAAAGGTTTTAAGATCTCTCAATCCTGAATGGAGTATGAAGGCAGTGGCCATGAGAGAATCCAAGGATCTTAATAAAATAAAGATCCAAGAGATGTTCTCTGACCTGAAGGCTTATGAGTTCGAGCTTCCAAGTTCATCATCAACCGAGCCTGCAGAGAAGGGAATAGCGTTTGCAGCCGAGTCCCCCGCCAAGAACCTACCTGATATCAAACCTCCAAATCCACTCGATTTCGAGGAAGAAATGGCGTTCATAATGCAGATGTTCAACAACTTCAGAAAGAATTACTCTAAATATGAAAAGAATTATAAGGAGAACCCAGGAGAAATCAAAAAGCTGGAAGCTGGAAGGTGGAGTGTTATAATTGCCACAAGACATGACACATCCAAATTGACTGTCCTGATCTCAAGAAGGACGCGAGCAAGAAGGTGGTGAGCAGAAAAGAAGACCGAAGGAAGGCCCTCATTGGAGAAGATCAAGAGCGAGTAGAATCAAGCAGCAGATTCTTCTCTGATGATGATGAAGAATATGATTGTCTGATGGCCAACCTAGCTGATGAAGAGGTAACATCTAAACCCTCAGTTTCAAATAATAACAGCTCAGACATGTCGCAAGACATGGACTTACACGAGTCTGTAAATCAGCTTCTCAAAGATCCTGAGAGATTAAAAACTGCACACCAAATCAGATTACTGAGAGGACCCAAATTGCAAGATGAGAATGGGCAGCTGAAAAATGACTTTGAAAAACTCAGCCTAGAATTTAATAAAACCAAAGCTGATCTTGAAAAACAGGCTGCAGACAACTCTACAAACCTGGCTGATAATACCACAGCTGAGATAAAACAATTAACTGTTTTGAATAGTGAAAAAGCAGCTGCACTTGCTCATGTCAAAGCTGAGTTTGCAAAACTGACTCAGCTAAGTAAAACTCAGGCGAAGGAAATAACCTCCCTGAAGGCATCTCTAACTCTGGACGAATTGTGTACGTATAAAAGGCCATTATATTCCAGATCAGGCCTTGGATATGACCCACACACTCCCTCTAGTTCTAAAACCACTTTCATCAAGGGAGAAACAATTGTCCCGTCTGCTGAGCCGATATATAAACCTGTATTTCAAAATAGGCAACAGCCAAGTCACAGGTCTAGGCTGCAGCCAAGTTATACAAGTCATCCACCTAGACATGAGACTAGGCAATGGCCAAGGCAGAAGCAACAGCCTAGACAACATGCCCATTATTATCAAAGACTCCCCAAAAACAGATTTCAAAATGAGAGGGGCAAATGGAAACCTCAAGGTTATCCTAATTTTCAAAAAGGACAGGTGTGGAGACCTCAAAGATTTAATAAATGGTCTCAGCCAAGATTTAGGCATGGCCCACACCATCAGTTTTATGAGGCATATCCGGTACACAATCCTAACAGAGGATATAGGCCCAGACCTTACACATCTTATAGGGGTAAGAACAACAATTTTCACAATCCTAGGAGAAACCAGTTCTCCAGGAAACCAACTAACCCCCGAGGACCCACACAGATCTGGGTACCTAAATCTCTGCTTGTCTGATTGCAGAAAAGGTGGAAGGACTACTACCACATCTCCACAAATTCAAATATTGGAGGTGAAGAATGGTTTGTAGATTCCGGATGCTCAAGGCACATGACCGGGAACAAGAAGGCGCTGATGAATTATACCAAAGAAAAAGGTCCAGATGTAACATTTGGAGATAGCTCTAGAGGTCAGACCAAAGGTTTTGGAGAGCTACACAGAGAAAATATCATCACATCAAAAGTTCATTATGTCAAAGGGCTCACATACAACCTTTTGAGCATAAGCCAATTTTGTGATGAGAAGAATCTAGTAGTCTTCACCATTTGGAAATGCATGGTGATAGATATCTTATCTGGAGAAGTGAAGCTACAAGGATTCAGAAGGAGAGATGTCTGTATGATAGATTGGAACACAGGAACTCCTAATGCCTGTTTTCTATCTAAGACAATAGCTGAGAATGGATGGCTATGGCACAAGAGACTATGTCACCTAAATTTCAAAGCCATCAACAAGATTAGTTCCAAAAGCTGGTCAGAGGACTTCCAGAATAAGTATTCAAGAAGGAAGCTCTCTGTGATGCATGTCAGAAAGAAAAGCAAACAAGAGCATCATTCAAGCCAGTACAACCTACCACTCTTACAACAAGGATCTTAGATCTACTTCACATGGATCTATTTGGTCCCATCAAGCCAAGGACCTTAAGTGGCAGAAAAAATACTCTAGTAGTAGTGGATGACTATTCAAGATACACATGGGTTGTGTTTCTCTATAAAAAGAGTGAAACACTAACCAAGTTACCTGAGCTGCTAAGGAGGATCCAGAATGAGAAATCTCCCTCAATCATCAAGATCAGATCAGATAGAGGAGGAGAATTTCTCAACAAGCTAATCACTGATTACAGTGATCAGAATGGGATCCAGCATGAAGTGTCTGCAGCCAGGACCCCTCAGCAGAATGGTGTTGCTGAAAGAAGGAACAGAACCTTGATTGCGTAGGCACACCAAGCGGTTCGGGGTCAAGTCACAACGCAAAGCATGTCACACTCAGAACAGGAGTATGATAGTAGGGAGACATGGCAAAACTCCCTATGAGGTTTGGAATGGCAGAACACCAACTGTTGCATATTTTTATATTTTTGGTTGTAAGTGTTTCATCCACAACAACGGTAAAACCCAACTAAATGCCTTCGATGTTAAAACTGATGATGATCTCTTTATGGGATACTCACAAAGAAGCAAGGCATATAGGGTGCGTTTGGTACAGAGAATGGAATTGCAGAGAAATGATTCCAGAGAAATGATTGCAGAGAAAGAGAATTGGTCAGGAGAATAGGAATTGACTATCCTGTTTGGTAGCACAGAGAATTCAGCAGAGAAATGCAACAGACGGTCGGTGGTGGTGGTGGCGACGGTGGTGGTCGGTGGTGGTGGTGGTGGTGGTCGGTGGTGGTGGTGGCGACGGTGGTGGTGGTGGCGATGGTGGTGGAGGCGGTGGTCGGTGGTGGCGACGGTGGTGGTCGGTGGTGGTGGTGGTGGTGGTGGTGGCGACGGTGGTGGTGGTGGTGGCGGTGGTCGGTGGTGGTGGCGGTGGTGGTGGCGGTGGTGGTGGTCGGTGGTGGCGACGGTGGTGGTGGCGACGGTGGTGGTGGCGGTGGTTGGTGGTGGCAGCGGTGGTGGTGGCGGTGGTCGGTGGTGGCGGTGGCGGCGATGGTGGCGGTGGTCGGTGGTGGTGGTGGCGACGGTGGTGGAGGCGGTGGTCGGTGGTGGCGACGGTGATGGCGGTGGTGGTGGCGACGGTGGTGGTGGTGGTGGCGGTGGTCGGTGGTGGTGGTGGTGGTGGCGGTGGTGGTGGTCGGTGGTGGCGACGGTGGTGGTGGCGACGGTGGTGGTGGCGGTGGTCGGTGGTGGCGGCGGTGGTGGTGGCGGTGGTCGGTGGTGACGGTGGTGGTGGTGGTGGCGATGGTGGTGGTGGTCGGTGGTGGTGGTGGTGGTGGTGGCGGCGGTGGTGGTGGCGGTAGCGGTGGTCAATTCTCTCCATGTCTCTCCAATTCTCTTCCTACCACAGAGAAATGAATTCTCTCCAAATACAAAGGACTCAATTCTCTGGGAAATACCAACCATTTCCATTTCCATTTCTCTCCTCAACCAAACAAGAGAAATGAATTCCATTTCCATTTCTCTACTCTCAATTCTCTCTACCAAACACCCCCATAGAGTTTTTAATAAAAGAACCTTAGTTGTGGAGGAAACACCTCATGTTGTATTTGATGAAACTACTGCTGAGTATAGGAAAAATGTGGAGCTGATAGAGAATAAGCTCAAATCTGCCACCCAAGAAGAAGTCATTGTCCATGACACAGGAATGGTGGACTCATCTGCAGACCAGCCTGAAGACCCATCTGTAGCTGATGAAGACCCAACTGCAGATCAGACAGGACCACAAAACCTACCTGATCCAGTTGCTGCTGATAAAGACCAATCTGTAGCTGATAAAGACCCATCTCGCAGACTGCACTGCATCCCAACCTGCAGATGACAAGACGGTAGCTGATACAGTTGCAGACCAAGGAGATCAGAACCAAGCTGATGCAGAGAGAGAAGAAACCCACCAAAGCAAATCTACAGGGGGAACAGACCCTGAAGAAGAAGACATTCCTAAGTGGCTCAAAGATCATCCTATCCAACAGATAATTGGGAAGCTAACTGATGGAGTCAAGACAAGATAGTCTACTCTACCTGTAGGAATGGCAATGTTTTCATGCTTCATGTCTCAAATAGAACCCAAGACAACAGAGCAAGTCCTAGAAGACTATTCATGGATCAATGCAATGCAAGAAGAGCTTAATCAGATGGAAAGGAACAATGTTTGGGAACTAACAGACAGACCAGATCACAAAAAGGTTATTGGCACCAAATGGGTGTACAAGAACAAATGCGATGAAGATGGAGCTGTTGTTAGGAATAAAGCCAGACTTGTTGCTAAAGGCTATGCACAATGCGAAGGGATAGATTTTGATGAAACTTATGCACCTGTTGCACGATTAGAAGCCATCAGACTATTCCTTGCATATGCAGCATTCAAATATTTCATAGTCTACCAGATGGATGTAAAGAGTGCTTTTCTGAATGGAATTCTAGAAGAAGAAGTCTATGTGGAGCAAACCCCTAGTTTTGTCAAAGGAGACAAAGTCTACAAGCTTTTGAAGGCTCTATATGGACTCAAGCAGGCACCAAGAGCATGGTATGTGTAATATCCGGATTTATTACTGTGTATTTCATCTGTATTCAAACCATGTATTATTCGGATTTGTGGTCTTGATTATTGGAGTATGATATTTCTTGCATTGGCATCCTTATACTTAAGTATAACAACATGCAAATTTTCTCATGCAAACTCGTGATAGCGCACGCTAAGAATGTAGCTTAACGCGCGCTATCGGCTATTACTAGCGCACGCTACGTATGTAGGGGTTGTGTGCGCTAGACACTGAATTATTGAGGTAGGCGGCTAGCACATGCGCCAGCCGGGACATGGGTCCGGATAAGATTCCCGCGGACAAACCTGGACAGATTTGGAGTCAACGCTTATTAGCGCGCGTTAAGTATGTATTGTAGCGTGCGCTAATTAGCTAAAGTGCAGAATATTATAAATGAGACAACAACCCGTTTTGGCTTACATTTCCTTCGTCCATTCTTCATTCTTGAGAGGCCAGAGAGCTATAATCATCCTTGTAACACACTTAGAACATATCTTATTGATCCTTGAATATTGGTTATCACTTGTGAGTGATCATTGAAGAGAAGTAACACCTTGGAGTGGCACATAACCAACCAGAGTCGGATTCTACCTTGTGTTTCAGTGATTTCATCATATTAAGGTATGTTGATTCTATCTTCAACTCTAGATTCGTGTTATGGAGAATAAGATGATCATGTTAATGAGATATTGAATTTCATTAGTGAATTATTCAACAACATCATGTTTAGAAGATTGGAATGTCTACGATTTCGATATTATTGTTGGAACCTTGAAGTCGGAATCCTAGTACTTCAAATGATGAGAGAAACATTCTGAAGTTAATAATCCGTATGATTTATGTTATCTTTGTGATCATGAATTGGAGGTGATATTATTTCGGTTATAAGAACTTAAAGGAAGAATCATCTTAAGAAATATTCTTTCGTATAAGTTGGAATTGTTAGTTCACCTCAAGATAAAGTCTGAATATGTATAATGATAGTAGAATCTAATACATCAACCGGAGATCACCAACTTCGCATGAGAATTGTAATCAAGACGGATTATGGTGTTATGATGATTATACGTATACTTGCACCTCGAAGTTGTTATTATCCATGAGATCATTCATAAAGGTTATGAACATAACATGAAGCCGGATAACAAACATTAATCACTGAGGAATTCGCTTACTTCATCACCATTTGTATAATTTGCTGCCCTCCAGTGAACTGCCATGCACTCTTAGCATGCGCTAAGCTACGTGAATTAACGTGCGCTATCGAGTACGTTTAGCGTACGCCACGATTGGAACTTAGCGTGCGTTAAGTCATCAGCTGAGTCAGTCGGCTGATCAGTGAGGCACTGACCACGCCTGGTTAGCGTACGCTAGGCTGTGTGTACTGCGTGCGCTAACGAGCAGCATTAACGTACGCTACATAGGATTCGTAGCGTGCGTTAAGCTATCCAGATAGATTGCATATTAAGGACTTTCTACCGTAATTGTTGAATTGTTAGACGTTCGTACGACATGAAATGAATTCTATGCTATTTCTTTTGTTAAGGTTCGAGCTTAACACGTGATTGATCGAAGGGGACGACCTTCGAGTATTTTGATATTCGTGGAAGTTTATTCTTGTCAAGGAACCGAGGCAAGTACTCTAATTAGAATTGTCTATATTATGACAAGTATATGGTGATTGTATTGTGTATTATGTGTTGTGATTAAATGTCCACCATGCTTTGATCCGACGGGAATCATCATGGGAATCTATAGCTGTGTGCGCTGGATCGTTGGACAGGTAGTTCCACCATGCTTTGGTCCGACGAGATCATCATGGGAATCTATAGCTGTGTGCGCTGGATCGTTGGAATACTATCAGTATGTTGAAACTGTTATGATATGATATGTGTTGTGAATATTTCTCGTTGGAGAAACTTGTTATGATATAATTGTTGATTATATCACTGTTGTATGATTATTGTACTTGTACTAGCATCGTTGTGCTAACCCCTTCGGGAGTGAACATTTGTTTATGTTCAGGATCTAGGAGAGCGGGGAAACAACCACTGGAGCTGCATGACGACGAGGGTGCAGAGTGATGTTCCGGCCGGATTTACTGTCTGTTGTTTCTTGGTCATTTCAATAAGTACTCGAGTACGTAGTCGTTTATGATAAATTTGAACTTGGTGATGTATTAATAAGCTTCTGTTGAACATTTGTATTTTCAGTATTTGGTTAGAACTGTTGTATCTTCATTCGGTTACTTCCATTCATTTGTACCTGTTAATGTCTGTTCAATTCTTCAGCCTTGTAAATCCTTATGTAAAGGATTTACGGCGCTGTAATATTCCTGAATATATCGGGGGTGTTACAGAATATGGTATCAGAGCTAAGATTATGGATATCTTGGCCATTGGGTTAAAATAGGGGTCATTTACGTCTTTTGAGGTAACCAGCCGTGAATGACATCACTGTACTGCCTACGTCTTCATGTGAACGGTGGTTGTAAGTTCCTAAACTCTATCTCGTTCTTTACATGTTGTATCTCTTTATACTCGAATATTAGAACGATATTGTTTCCTATATATTGAGTATTTATGCTTACAGTATGTTGAGAGGCGGACGTGGACGTGGTCGCGGTCGTGGACGCGGACGAAGAAATGCTGAAAGGGAAGCGTCGCCTTCTAATCAGGCTAGTCATAGCTCAGGCGAGCCGCAACGATCCATCAATAACGAACCGGAACCTGCTGTACCATAAATCCTTCGTCAAGTGGTGAATCAGATGACTCAGTTCGCTCATGTCGTGGACCGAATGCAGATGACGGTGGGACTTCAACAGGGAGATGGACAGCAAAGGATCCCAGAAATGGGAAATCGAGGTGACCGATGGTTGCAAGAGGTAGCGAAAATGCAACCACCCAAATTTGACGGCTTTTCCGAGACTCCCACTTGGGATCATTGGTTGAGGGAATTGGAGAAAATTTTTGCTGGAATTAATTGCCCAGACGACAGGAGAGCTCCTATTGCCCATTACTTTCTGATAGGGGAAGCATCCGAGTGGTGGGAAGCTATCCGACCTGCAGATCATGATGCTGATTGGACAGAATTTAAATTGATGATGGAAGCTCGATCGCCTCGTCCCGTGAGGGAAGCCAAAATTCGGGAGTTTTTATCCGCTCGGCCATCGACGAACCCGTATCCTGCATAATTAAGACGTTTAACCAGCAGTTAGCATTTGTTCGACATCTGGTCAGAACAGATGCAGAGATGATGATTCACTTTGAAATGAGGATGAAACCAGAAATCCAGAGGTACATGTCCGGTTTTGAATGTACCACCCTCCGTCAATACCAAGATAAGGCGTTGGCGTACGAAATTAAAGAAGCAGCAATGGAGAAGTTTATGGAGTCGAAGAAACAAAAAGTCTCTGGTACTTTTACAGAGCACAAGAACAGTGGGCCCCGCAAGGCCCAGTCTTTTTTTTCTTTCAAGAAACCTCCGCACCCATCTAAGAGCGGAAAGAATTACGGAACAATGTCAGCCACGACAGATACAGCTAGGAAGTGCTTTAACTGTGGTCGCCCAGGCCACATTTGGCGTGATTGTTTGCGCACTCGAGTTACATGTTTTGACTGCGGACAGGAAGGGCACCGTGCGACGTTTTGCAAGGATGCCACCAAGTACAATGGAACCCGTTCATCGCAGCCAGTTTAGAAGGAAGCTAGTATCCAACAGACGCAGCAAAGTGTTCAGATGCCTCAAAATTTTGGCCGCGGATGAGGCAGAGGACAATGGGACCGAAAGGGGACATCGAGTGCCGGATCTGTTCCCCCACGTCTATATGAGATGAGGAAGACAGACGATCAGGATGCTGCTGTCGCATCAGGTACTGTCCAAATTCTTTCCCAGCCAGTTAGCGTTTTATTCGATACAAGAGCTACGCATTCTTTTATATCCTTGTCTTGTGTAAATCGTTTGAATACTTCTAGTTTTCATACTTGTGAACCTTACGTTGTTGGTTTACCGAGTGGAGAAAGGATTGTTGGGAACTTAGAGACTAGAGATTTCCCTGTATCATTTGGGGGTAGGGAGTGACTCTCAAATCTGATTGTGATAGAAATACAAGGAGACGACCTGATACTCGGAGACGATTGGGTTAATCGATATGGAGATATTGTAAACTACCGAAGGAGGAATATTTCACTGATCGCTGACGATGGCTCCGAAGTACTGTTTGAAGGATGGAAACCAGGAAGCTCAGGAAAATTAATCAAAGCAATGAAAGCTGTCAAATTGTTGAAACAGGGCTGTACCGGATACTGGTGCTATGCAATGAAGAGAGTAGATGAAATTGTGGAACTTTCATCCATTCCCATTGTTAATGAATTTCCAGATGTATTTCCCGACGAGTTACCTGGACTACCTCCACGATGGGATGTAGAATTCACCATTGAGCTGGAACCCGGGGCTACACCAATTTCTAAGGCGTCGTATCGTATGGCACCTACTGAAATATATGAACTGAAGAAGCAGCTGGAGGAGTTACTGGACAAAGGCTATATCCAGCCAAGCGTTTCGCCTTGGGGAGCGCCAGTTCATTTTGTCCGAAAGAAGGATGGATCACTTCGACTCTGTATTGACTATCGAGAGCTGAACAAGATGACGATTAAGAACAAGTATCCGTTGCCACAGATTGATGATCTGTTTGACCAGTTGCAAGGGGTAACAGTATTTTCTAAAATCGATCTTAGATCAGGGTATCATCAGCTGAGGATTAAAGAATCTGATGTTCCGAAATCAGCGTTCAGAACTCGCTACGGACACTATGAGTTTGTAGTGATGCCGTTTGGTCTCACTAACGCACCTGATGTATTCATGCAGTTGATGAACCGAGTGTTCATCGAATATTTGGATAAATTTGTGGTCGTGTTCATTGATGACATTCTGGTGTATTCTAAGAACCCGGAAGAGCATGCACGGAATTTGCGGATTGTATTAGGACTTTTGAGAAGCGAGCAACTGTACGCCAAACTCTCTAAGTGTGAATTCTGGCTAAAGGAAGTAATGTTCCTTGGTAATGGGTATCAGCTGAAGGAGTCCGAGTAGATCCTCAGAAGATCGAAGCGGTTTTGGATTGGAAGCCTCCAAAGAATGTGAAGGAAGTCCGAAGTTTCTTAGGACTTGCTGGGTATTATCGTCGGTTCGTGGAAGGATTTTCCAAAATTTCCCGCCCACTTACTCGACTCCTGCAGAAAACTCAAAAGTTTGAGTGGAACGAGTCGTGTCAGACTAGTTTTGATGAATTGAAGAAGAGATTGACGACGGCACCGATTCTATCACTTCCACAGGGAACTGGAGGATTTATTGTTTACAGTGATGCTTCGAACCAAGGACTCGGGTGCGTATTGATGCAGAATGATAAGGTGATTGCTTATGCTTCACGACAACTGAAACCTTATGAAGTGAATTACCCAACACATGATTTGGAGCTAGCGGCAGTAGTTTTTGCTTTGAAGATCTGGAGGCATTATCTGTACGGGACTCACTGTCAGATCTTTACGGATCACAAGAGTCTCAAATACATCTTCAGCCAGAAAGAGTTGAACATGCGGTAAAGAAGATGGTTAGAACTGATTAAGGACTATGACTTAGAGATTTTGTATCATCCAGGCAAAGCGAATGTAGTGGCTGATGCACTCAGCCGCAAGCCTGTTTCTCTTCAGATGCTGGAGATGCTGACCTCCCAACTTAGCCTTCAACGAGAGATGATTCGAGAAGGAATTGAAGTGTGGTTACAAAGAGTCCAAGGAAAACTGTGCATGATGGAAATAACTTCATCATTAGCCGAAGAAATCAAATCTAGACAGACAGATGATCCTCTGATGATTCGGTTACGTGATGAAGTGATCAAGGGAAAGGCCCCCGGATTCGTAATTCATGATGATGGAGTTTTGAGATTTCAGAACCGACTCTGCGTTCCCGATGTCGATGTTCTGAAACAGACAATTATGAAGGAAGCTCACAGTTCGCCCTACTCTATCCACCCGGGCACCAGTAAGATGTATAAGGACTTGAAACAGAATTTCTGGTGGGGCAACATGAAGAAAGATGTAGCGGACTATGTTTCGAAATGCTTGACTTGTCAGCAGGTTAAGATCGAACATCAATGACCTGCCGGAATGTTGAAGCCGCTCCCGATTCCTGAATGGAAGTGGGAGGATATATCAATGGACTTTATCACTAGTATGCCGATAACCAAGACAGGAATGAACATGATTTGGGTGATAGTTGATCGTTTAACCAAATCAGCTCATTTTCTAGGCATTAAGGACACGTGGGGACCAGAGAGGTTGGCACGAGTATTTATTTCGGAGATAGTTCGATTGCATGGTACGCCGAAGACCATTATTTCTGATAGAGACGGCCGTTTTGTGTCTCACTTTTAGAAAGCAGTTCATAAGGCCTTGGGAACCGAATTGAACTTCAAAGATGACTTATCACCCAGGTGATGGACAATCCGAGAGGACTATTCAAACGGTGGAAGATATGCTGAGGGCTTGTGCCTTAGATTGGTCAACTGATTGGGAAGTTCATCTACCGTTGATTGAATTTACATATAACAATAGTTGGCATGCTTCCATTAAGATGGCACCATTCGAAGCATTATACGGGAGAAGATGTACATCACCCCTATGTTGGGATGATTCATCAGACTTAATCGGGACAGAACCAGAATTGATCGTACTGACTCAAGAGAAAATAGCCCTGATTCGTGAAAGGCTGTTGACCGCCCAAAGTCGCCAGAAATCTTACGCAGACGTACGTCGTCGCCCTTTGGAGTTCAATACGGGAGACCACGTACTTTTAAAGGTTTCTCCTACTCGGGGAATACTTCGTTTCGGAAGGAAAGGAAAGCTGAGTCCGAGATATATCGGACCATTCGAGATCCTTGAGAGAGTTGGAGAGTTGGCATACAGATTTGCATTGCCACCGTCGTTGAGCCATGTTCATAACGTATTCCACGTATCCCAGTTACGGAGATATATACCGGAGCCTAGTCATGTCATTGATTTCGGGGAGATCGAAGTCGCTCAGGATGGGACCTTTGAAGAAAGACCGGTCAAGATACTCGAGAGTCGAGTTAAGCAGTTGAGAAACAAACCAATCGTTTTGGTCAAAGTTCAATGGTCACGTCACGGAATGGAAGAAGCCACATGGGAAACGGAATATGGCATGAAGTCCAGATATCCCGAGTTATTTTCGTCTTGAGTTTCGGGACGAAACTCCTTTTCAGTAGGAGAGTATGTAATATCCGGATTTATTACTGTGTATTTCATCTGTATTCAAACCCTGTATTATTCGGATTTGTGGTCTTGATTATTGGAGTATGATATTTCTTGCATTGGCATCCTTATACTTAAGTATAACAACATGCAAATTTTCTCATGCAAACTCGTGATAGCGCACGCTAAGAATGTAGCTTAACGCGCGCTATCGGCTATTACTAGCGCACGCTACGTATGTAGGGGTTGCGTGCGCTAGACACTGAATTATTGAGGTAGGCGGCTAGCACATGCGCCAGCCGGGACATGGGTCCGGATAAGATTCCCGCGGACGAACCTGGACAGATTTGGAGTCAACGCTTATTAGCACGCGCTAAGTATGTATTGTAGCGTGCGCTAATTAGATAAAGTGCAGAATATTATAAATGAGACAACAACCCGTTTTGGCTTACATTTCCTTCGTCCATTCTTCATTCTTGAGAGGCCAGAGAGCTATAATCATCCTTCTAACACACTTAGAACACATCTTATTGATCCTTGAATATTGGTTATCACTTGTGAGTGATCATTGAAGAGAAGTAACACCTTAGAGTGGCACATAACCAACCGGAGTCGGATTCTACCTTGTGGTTCAGTGATTTCGTCATATTAAGGTATGTTGATTCTATCTTCAACTCTAGATTCGTGTTATGGAGAATAAGATGATCATGTTAATGAGATATTGAATTTCATTAGTGAATTATTCAACAACATCATGTTTAGAAGATTGGAATGTCTACGATTTCGATATTATTGTTGGAACCTTGAAGTCGGAATCCTAGTACTTCAAATGATGAGAGAAACATTCTGAAGTTAATAATCCGTATGACTTATGTTATCTTTGTGATCATGAATTGGAGGTGATATTATTTCGGTTATAAGAACTTAAAGGAAGAATCATCTTAAGAAATATTCTTTCGTATAAGTTGGAATTGTTAGTTCACCTCAAGATGAAGTCTGAATATGTATAATGATAGTAGAATCTAATACATCAACCGGAGATCACCAACTTTGCATGAGAATTGTAATCAAGACGGATTATGGTGTTATGATGATTATACGTATACTTGCACCTCGAAGTTGTTATTATACATAAGATCATTCATAAAGGTTATGAACATAACATGAAGCCGGATAACAAACATTAATCACTGAGGAATTCGCTTACTTCATCACCATTTGTATAATTTGCTGCCCTCCAGTGAACTGCCATGCACTCTTAGCGTGCGCTAAGCTACGTGAATTAACGTGCGCTATCGAGTACGTTTAGCGTACGCCACGATTGGAACTTAGCGTGCGTTAAGTCATCAGCTGAGTCAGTCGGCTGATCAGTGAGGCACTGACCACGCCTGGTTAGCGTACGCTAGGCTGTGTGTACTGCGTGCGCTAACGAGTAGCACTAACGTACGCTACATAGGATTCGTAGCTTGCGTTAAGCTATCCAGACAGATTGCATATTAAGGACTTTCTACCGTAATTGTTGAATTGTTAGACGTTCGTACGGCATGAAATGAATTCTATGCTATTTCTTTTGTTAAGGTTCGAGCTTAATGTAATATCCGCATTTTTCTTTCCCTTGTATCTTCATTTTTCGGTGTATTTCTCGGTTGTAGTGACCCTCGTGTATCTTTCAGTGTATCTTTCCCGTCATCTATTGATCTGATTCTCGTTATTGTTGTACGAAACCGCTATTCGGGTTGCTGTGGATCCATTATATGTTTCGATGCGTCTTGAGATGTTCCGTTTAACGTTTTGTTCATATTCCGGTGTTTTGGACCGTTTATATCTCGTACCTAGCGCACACTATATTTTCTGCATAGCGCACGCTAGGGGTCACTTAGTAGCGCACGCTACGACTGTTTCGTAGCGCGCGCTAGAGGGCAAGCCCTGGGAGTGGCAGTGCTGATTCCAGTCCTCTGGACTGGTGGATTAGCGTACGCTACGTAGCCTAGCGCACGCTAATGTTGGGAGTTAGCGCATGCTGAGATGCCCAGTAGCGTACGCTAGTGCGGATGTCCAAGATCGGACGATTTGCCACCGGACTCTACGATGCCTGTGTAGCGCAGTTATTGGTCGATAGCGCACGCTACCGATACACTTTAGCGCCGCGTTATGTTTGGTCGATAGCGCGCGCTAACCGGATCGTGTGTATCGACATTTGCTTCGACTCGGTGATGTCCGTAGCGACGCTATTGGTCGATAGCGGCGCTACCGAAGGTTATTAGCGCACGCCACGCTTGGAGTAGCGCACGCTAACGGCCGTAATCGCCATCGGATCAGTCTGTTTCGTTAGCGCACGCTAACCTGGAGGATTAGCGCGCGCTAACACTCCCTGGCTATATAAACCAGGGAGTTGACCCAGATAAACGTATTACGTTCATTTCTTCTCCTCCCCGCGGCTTAGAGCTCCTGTGGCGATTTCGGGCGATTCTTGGCGATTTCTTCCTCCAATCATCTCATCCAACATCTTCCTTAAGTTCTTGGTGTATTATATCAACATCAACACGAATCTTTCATCCTAATCCAAGGTAAATCTCTTAGAACACTACTTTTGGGCGATTTGGGAGTTTTGGGATTTTCTTCCGATCCGTTCCGTTTTGTTGGTGGATTCATGATGAATATGATTAATCTTGTTGGTATTCTTAGTTCCCCTACGGATTCATGGTATATTTTCATGGTTTTGCAAAATCGAGAGGGTTTGGTTGTGGTCCGCCCTCGTTGTTATTTTTGTGCGAATATACATGAATCGTAGGCGGGTTTTCGGGTGTATTCCATTTCCGTATTCGGCTAGAGTTGGTTGTAATTATGTTCTTCGAATCGTTAGGTTCGGTTCCGTTGATTCCTAGTGTTCGTCGGTGATTATCCTTTCCGTTCGTTGCGTCATCAATTATTCAAGGCAAGTATTTTTTTTGGAAACCCTTATGCTTAACGTGGAATGGTAATGTAATTTGTGTGTGATTTGCTCACCTTGTGTTGGTCCGACGGGATCAAGGAGGGAATCCAAAGGGTTGAGTCCTAGATTCATGAGTTTGTATAGCTAGCCAGTTCGGGAGGATCCTTAGAGGCCTCGGGCGGGATCAATGATATTACTCTGTTCCCAAGGCGATGCATGTGCGTGTTTTGTTTTTATAATGTGGCCAGCTCGGGAGGGTCCTTAGAGGCCTCAAGGGATCTATGATATTACTCTGTTCCCAAGGCAAATTGTTTATCGTTTGTTTCCTAAAAGACATGTCCGGTTTTGGTTTTTGAAATAATATTGGTGCATGTACTATGAAATGTGTAAGCGATTGGTTTGCCTTGATTACTTGTACTAGCGTAATTGCTAACCCCTTTGGGGGATCCGTTATGGGGACATTCTTGTTATGGATTTCAGGTTATGATCATCCGGACGAGCGAGCGGCCGGGACGATGCGAGGATGTTGGCCAGGGTCGTTGACATGTGCACTTGGGTCTACTTATTTCTTTTGTCCACTTCGATATGGTTGTTTCCTATATTTATAAACTGATAGACTATACTCGCGAGTACTTAGGCTTTTCAAATTCAAACTCCGTGTTGTATTATTTTAAATTGCTACATTGTCGATTGTTACTCATTTAGTCGGTTGTTCCGGGTGTATTTTCATGTGATGTACTATTTGATTGTGTTTCCTCGCTAACCGAGATGGTTAGTCGAGGGGTGTTTGCTGTTGTAGCCTGGTGGGTCCCATGTAGGGGTCCACGGCGCTGTAATATACTCCGAATATCTTGGGGTGTTACAGAAAATGGTATCAGAGCTCTAGGTTTATGGATACCTAGGCTTGTCGGTTATTTGGGTCTAGTCGTGTTTTGTTTTGCACATTGTCACACCGCTGCCGGCATCTCAGTACTTCGAGTGATCGTAAGTTTCCTTACTCGATTCTTTATTTTTTCGTACTGTATTCCGTTTCCTGAACTGTGGTTATTCTCCCTCCTTTGCTTATCATCGTAGTTGCTTTTTCCTTCCTTACTCATCCTCGATATACTTCTGTTATCTCTTAACACCAGTATGGATGCCGGAGGAAACCGTGGTCGTGGTCGTGGACGCGGCCGAGGATGTGCGGCAGCCGGTGGGGCGGCCACGTCGCATTCTTCAGGAGCCGGCAGTACCGGCGATCGTCACAGTCATGCTTCTTCTCAGGAGTGCGCCGATCTTGGTATTACGGCTGTTATGCAGCAAATGGTTAACCAGATGGCGGCGATAGCTCAGGCGGTTCAGAATCCAGATCCGACCCATGCTAATCGGGGCGGAGCGGATCGCTGGCTTCAGGATGTCATCAAGATGCATCCTCCTCAGTTCTCGGGAGCTTCGGACCCGATCGGCTGGGAAGGATGGATCAAGGAGATATCTAAAGTCTTCGTTGCCACCAACTGTCCCGAGGACCGTAAGGTCCCTATTGCCCAGTACTTTCTCACTGGGGATGCTACGGATTGGTGGGAGGCCGTTGGGCCCAAAGACCATGTTGCTTCGTGGGCCGAATTTCAAGAATTGATGGAGACCGAATAGTGTCCGTGGCCGGTCAGACAGGCTCGAGTGCATGCTTTCTATGATGCTCAACCACGGGATATTCCCGTATCCCAAGCTATTGCCGATTTTAACAAAGAGTTGGGTTATGTGAAGACCCAAGTTGTCGCTGAGAGCGACAAAATTTTCCATTTTTCCAGGAGGATGAAACTGTCCATTCGGGACTACATGTCTGGACTCGTCTGCACTACCTTGAAGGATTATCAGAGTAGGGCCCTCGCTTATGATATGTCAGTGACGGCTAGTGATTTGGCTCGTGAAAGCAAGAAACAGAAGTCGGTCGGAAATTTTTCTGGTCCCAAGAGTGGAGGCCAGCAGAAATCTCAAGCTACGAATATTTCTACGGGCGGTTCGGCTCGTTTCTCTGGGAGCTTTCGGGGTGCCGCCGAAACCTCCGCTCGTGAGCCCACATGCTTTAACTGTGGTGTGCAGGTCCATAGGAGCCGACAGTGCTCTCGTCCGAAGTTTACTTGTCATACTTGTGGACAGTTGGGCCACAAAGCCCCCTTTTGTGAACAGATCAAACAGCTTCGCGGCGCCCGTTCTTCTCAACCAGTACCTTTGGAGCCGAGTGTGAACCAGGGCTCATTTGCTCCGCCGCCTCCACCGAGTGCCGGCCGCGGTAGGGGTCGGGGTCAACCCGCTAGAGGAGGAGCTTCCAGTGTCGGCTCTGCCCAGCCGCGTATATACGAGATGAGAAGGGCCGATGACCCAGCGACTCGTGGCGGCAGTGCCGTTCATATCCATTCTCATCCTGTCGGTGTGCTTTTTGATTCGGGTGCTACGCATTCATTCATTTCTCTAGAGTGTGTACGCCGATTGAGTCTCGACTGCTTGTCACCTTGCGAGCCTTTCGTCGTTAAACTTCCTAGCGGTGATAGAATTGTCGGTGATCGAGAGGTCCGAGACTGCTCTGTGTTTATTTGTGAGAGAGCTTGGCTCTCTAATCTTATTGTCGTTAATATTGAGGGTGAGGATTTAATTCTCGGGGATGATTGGCTCGAGCGGCATGGCGCAATCATGAACTACCGCACGAGAATCATTACTATGTTAGCCGAGGACGGCAAGATGAGCACTCTTTCGCAGGCGAAGAGGAAACAGTTCGTTATTAATGCCTTGAAGGCGATGAGTCTCCTGCGAAAAGGGTGTACTGGTTATTGGTGCTATGCCTTGAAGGCGGAGGATGGTGGAGTCGAGCTTTCGTCGATTCCAGTCGTTAGTGAGTTTCCTGATGTATTTCCTGATGAGTTACCGGGATTGCCACCGGATCGTGAGGTTGAGTTTGCTATAGAGTTAGAGCCGGGTGTGGCTCCGATTTCGAAGGCGCCGTATCGCATGGCACCTTCATAGATGTCAGAGTTGAAGAAGCAGTTGAGCGAGCTTCTTGAGTCGGGGTATGTTCGACCGAGCGCCTCGCCTTGGGGCGCACCGGTCCTGTTTGTGCGGAAGAAGGATGGTTCACTACGTTTGTGTATCGACTATCGCGAACTAAACAAGGTGACCATCAAGAATAAGTATCCCTTGCCGAGAATTGATGACTTATTTGACCAGTTGCAGGGAGCTGCGGTATTCTCGAAGATTGATTTGAAATCGGGGTACTATCAGCTTCGGGTGAGAGAGTCCGACGTGCCGAAAACAGCTTTTCGGACGAGATACGGACATTACGAGTTTGTAGTTATGCCTTTCGGGTTAACTAATGCGCCGGCGGTGTTCATGCAATTGATGAACAAAGTCTTTATCGAGTATTTGGATAAGTGTGTCGTCGTCTTCATTGACGATATTCTTATCTATTCGAGGAGTGAGGAAGAGCATGCCCACCATTTGCGGATAGTGTTAGATATTTTGAGGACCGAGCAACTCTATGCGAAGTTCTCGAAATGTGAGTTCTGGCTGAAGGAAGTGATGTTTTGGGGTCACGTGATTTCAGCCGAGGGAGTTCGTGTGGATCCGCAGAAAATTGAGGCAGTATTGGATTGGGCACCGCCCACAAATGTGAAGGAGGTCCGTAGTTTCTTGGGTTTGGCTGGCTACTACCGTAGGTTCGTCGAGGGTTTCTCAAAACTAGCTCGGCCACTTACACAGTTGTTCCGTAATCAGAAGTTAAATGCGGAATGACGAGAGACGATCGATTTTAGGAATCGAAGAAGCGTTTGACTTCACCCGGTTTTGGCGTTGCCATGTGGCAACGAGGGATTCGCCGCTTATAGCGATGCTTGGTCGTGGTCTTGGGTGCGTATTGATGCAAAGACGGCAAGACCATTGCCTTTGCGTCGAGACAGTTGAGGCCGTATGAGCTGAACTACCCTACTCATGATTTGGAGTTAGCGGCAGTTGTTTTCGCGCTCAAGATTTGGCGTCACTATCTTTTCGGCTCTACATGTCAGATTTTTACCGATCATAAAAGTCTGAAATACATATTTACTCAACGGGAGTTGAATATGAGGCAGAGGAGGTGGTTAGAGCTGATTAAGGATTATGACCTCGAAATCCTTTATCATCCGGGCAAGGCGAACGTCGTGGCGGACGCCTTGAGTCGGAAACCGGTTGCATTACGAACACTTGAGATCCTTACGTCTCAGTCTGAGCTTCGGCGGACTTTGATCGAGTTAGATGTTGAGGTTTTGTTGCCTGGAGCAGTCGGGCAACTTTGTGCTTTAGAGATTTCGTCGTCTTTGATCGATGAAATTAAGCTGAAGCAATTATAGGACCCGATGATTACTCAAATCCGAGAGAACGTTCTTAAGGGAAAGTCTCCTGGGTTTGTGATTCACGAGGATGGTATTTTGAGATTCCAGAGTCGGTTTTGTGTGCCGAACGACTCAGAGTTGAGACAGAGTATTTTGCGTGAAGCCCATGCTACACCTTATTCCGTTCATCCTGGTTCGAGTAAGATGTACAAGGACCTGAGGAGGAATTTCTGGTGGAATGATATGAAGGAGGAGGTCGCACAGTTTGTAGCGAGATGTTTGACTTGTCGCAGTCAAAATCGAGCATCGACCGACCGGGTTATTGATCACTTCCGTTCGAATGGAAATGGGAAGATATATCGATGGATTTTGTTACGAGCTTACCGAGATCGAGGTCGGGCATGAATATGGTATGGGTGATTGTTGATCGTCTGACCAAGTCGGCACATTTTCTGGGCATCAAGGACACTTGGGGCCCGGAGAAGTTAGCTCGTGTGTTTATCACGCAGATTGTGAGGCTTCACGGTACTCCGAAGTCTATTGTTTCGGATCGTGATGGCCGTTTCGTATCGCACTTTTGGCAGGCGGTGCATAAGGCGTTGGGTACCCGTTTGCATTTGAGTACCTCTTTTCATCCCCAGTCAGATGGACAGTCGGAACGCACTATCCAGACATTCGAGGACATGTTGCGTGCTTGTGCTCTCGATTGGAGCAGCGACTGGGAGGAGCATTTGCGATTGATCGAATTCACGTACAACAATAGTTGGCACGCGTCGATTCGGATGGCGCCGTATGAGTCACTTTATGGGCGGCGATGTCGATCACCGATTTGTTGGAATGAGGCGTCCGATTTGGTCGGGACCGAACCGGAAGTCGTTTTAGAGACGAGACGGAAGATAGAATCAATTCGGGAACGGATGTTGACTGCCCAAAGTCGACAGAAATCATATGCCGATGTCCGTCGTCGACCTTTAGAATTCGAGGTGGGAGACCACGTTTTGCTGAAGGTGTCGCCGACGAGAGGAGTTTTCCGTTTCGGGAAGAAGGGTAAGTTGAGTCCTAGATTTATTGGACCCTTCGAGATTCTCGAGCGAGTCGGTGGGTTAGCATACCGTTTGGCATTACCTCCGGCCTTGAGTCATGTTCATAGCGTTTTTCATGTTTCCCGGTGAGAAATATGTCCTGATCCTAGTCACGTCATCGATTATGGTGAGATTGATGTCGCCGAGGATATTACTTTCGAGGAGCGTCCTTTGAAGATTTTGGAGCATCGTGAGAAACGACTGAGGCATAAGACCATCCCTTTGGTCAAAGTGCAGTGGTCGAGACACGGTGTCGAGGAGGCAACTTGGGAGACCGAGGATAGCATGCGTGCTAGCTACCCTGAGTTGTTTGTTTCTTAAGTTTCGGGGCGAAACTTATTTTTAGAGGGGTAGAATGTAATATCCGCATTTTTCTTTCCCTTGTATCTTCGTTTTTCGGTGTATTTCTCAGTTGTAGTGACCCTCGTGTATCTTTCAGTGTATCTTTCCCGTCATCTATTGATCTGATTCTCGTTATTGTTGTACGAAACCGCTATTCGGGTTGCCGTGGATCCATTCTATGTTTCGATGCGTCTTGAGATGTTTCGTTTAACGTTTCGTTCATATTACGGTGTTTTGGACCGTTTATATCTCGTACCTAGCGCACGCTATATTTTCTGCATAGCGCACGCTAGGGGTCACTTAGTAGCGCACGCTACGATCGCTTAAGAGCGCGCTAGAGGGCAAGCCACGGGAGTGGCGATCGATTCCGATCCTCTGGACTGGTGGATTAGCGTACGCTACGTAGCCTAGCGCACGCTAATGTTGGGAGTTAGCGCACGCTGAGACGCCCGGTAGCGTGCGCTAGTGCGGATGTCCAGTACTGGACAGTTTGCCGGACTCTACTGATGCCCAAGTAGCGCACGCTATTGGTCGATAGCGCGCGCTACCGATACACTTTAGCGCACGCTATGTTTGGTCGATAGCGCGCACTAACCAGATCAGGTGTGTCTTGTGATTTATGCGGACTCGGTGATGTCCGTAAGCGACGCGCTATTGGTCGATAGCGCGCGCTACCGAGAGGTTATTAGCGCACGCTACGTTTGGAGTAGCGCATGCTAACGGCCAGAAATCTGGCTACTGGACTGTAGTCTATTTCGTTAGCGCACGCTAACCTGGAGGATTAGCGCGCGCTAACACTCCCTAGCTATATAAACCAGGGAGTTGACCCAGATGAACGTATTACGTTCCTTTCTTCTCCTCCCCGCGGCTTAGAGCTCCTGTGGCGATTTCGGGCGATTCTTGGCGATTTCTTCCTCCAATCATCTCATCCAACATCTTCCTTAAGTTCTTGGTGTATTATATCAACATCAACACGAATCTTTCATCCTAATCCAAGGTAAATCTCTTAGAACCCTACTTTTGGGCGATTTAGGGGTTTTGGGATTTTCTTCCGATCCGTTCCGTTTTGTTGGTGGATTCATGATGAATATGATTAATCTTGTTGGTATTCTTAGTTTCCCTACGGATTCATGGTATATTTTCATGGTTTTGCAAAATCGAGAGGGTTTGGTTGTGGTCCGCCCTCGTTGTTATTTTTGTGCGAATATACATGAATCGTAGGCGGGTTTTCGGGTGTATTCCATTTCCGTATTCGGCTAGAGTTGGTTGTAATTATGTTTTTCGAATCGTTAGGTTCGGTTCCGTTGATTCCTAGTGTTCGTCGGTGATTATCCTTTCCGTTCGTTGCGTCATCAATTATTCAAGGCAAGTATTTTTTTGGAAACCCTTATGCTTAACGTGGAATGGTAATGTAATTTGTGTGTGATTTGCTCACCTCGTGTTGGTCCGACGGGATCAAGGAGGGAATCCAAAGGGTTGAGTCCTGGATTCATGAGTTTGTATAGCTAGCCAGTTCGGGAGGGTCCTTAGAGGCCTCGGGCGGGATCAATGATATTACTCTGTTCCCAAGGCGATGCATGTGCGTGTTTTGTTTTTATAATGTGGCCAGCTCGGGAGGGTCCTTAGAGGCCTCGGGCGGGATCTATGATATTACTCTGTTCCCAAGGCAAATTGTTTGACTGTTTGTTCCGTAAAAGACATGTCTGGTTTTGGTTTTTGAAATAATATTGGTGCATGTACTATGAAATGTGTAAGCGATTGGTTTGCCTTGATTACTTGTACTAGCGTAATTGCTAACCCCTTTGGGGGACCCGTTATGGGGAAATTCTTGTTATGGATTTCAGGTTATGATCATCCGGACGAGCGGCCCGGGACGATCTGAGGATGTTGGCTGTGGTCGTTGACATGTGCACTTGGGTCTACTTATTTCTTTTGTCCACTTCGATATGGTTGTTTCCTATATTTATAAACTGATAGACTGTACTCGCGAGTACTTAGGCTTTTCAAATTCAAACTCCGTGTTGTATTATTTTAAATTGCTACACTCTCGATTGTTACTCATTTAGTCGGTTGTTCCGGGTGTATTTTCATGTGATGTACTATTTGATTGTGTTTTCTCGCTAACCGAGATGGTTAGTCGAGGGGTGTTCGCTGTTGTAGCCTGGTGGGTCCCATGTAGGGGTCCACGGCGCTGTAATATACTCCGAATATCTTGGGGTGTTACACTTAACACGTGATTGATCGAAGGGGACGACCTTCGAGTATTTTGATATTCGTGGAAGTTTATTCTTGTCAAGGAACCGAGGCAAGTACTCTAATTAGAATTGTCTATATTATGACAAGTATATGGTGATTGTATTGTGTATTATGTGTTGTGATTAAATGTCCACCATGCTTTGATCCGACAGGAATCATCAAGGGAATCTATAGCTGTGTGCGCTGGATCGTTGGACAGGTAGTTCCACCATGCTTTGGTCCGACGGGATCATCATGGGAATCTATAGCTGTGTGCGCTGGATCGTTGGAATACCATCAGTATGTTGAAACTGTTATGATATGATATGTGTTGTGAATATTTCTCGTTGGAGAAACTTGTTATGATATAATTGTTGATTATATCACTGTTGTATGATTATTGTACTTGTACTAGCATCGTTGTGCTAACCCCTTCGGGGGTGAACATTTGTTTATGTTCAGGATCTAGGAGAGCGGGGAAACAACCACTGGAGCTGCATGACGACGAGGGTGCAGAGTGATGTTCCGGCCAGATTTACTGTCTGTTGTTTGTTGGTCATTTCAATAAGTACTCGAGTACGTAGTCGTTTATGATGAACTTGAACTTGGTGATGTATTAATAAGCTTCTGTTGAACATTTGTATTTTCAGTATTTGGTTAGAACTGTTGTATCTTCATTCGGTTACTTCCATTCATTTGTACCTGTTAATGTCTGTTCAATTCTTCAGCCTTGTAAATCCATATGTAAAGGATTTACGGCGCTGTAATATTCCTGAATATATCGGGGGTGTTACAGTATGAAACATTATCTGTGTTTCTAGAGAAAAATGGATTCAGCAAAGGCAAGGTGGACAAAACCCTATTTAGAGTGGAGCATGAAGACCACATATTATTAGTTCAAATATATGTGGATGATATCATATTTGGCTTAACCAATCCAGAGCTATGTGAGAAATTCTCAAATCTCATGCAAGGAGAGTTTGAGATTAGTATGATGGGCAAGCTTAATTTCTTTCTAGGATTGCAAGTTAAGTAGGTGGAAAATGGAATTTTCATCAATCAAGCCAAATACACCAGAGATCTAATCAAGAGATTTGGAATGGAATCAACCAAGACAGCAAGAATCCCATGGGCACAAGTACACACCTTGAAGTAGATGAAGAAGGCATATAAGTGGATTCAACCCACTACATAGGACTTATTGGATCACTTCTTTATCTGACTGCAAGCAGGCCAGATATTTCATATGCTGTAGGAGTATGTGCACGATTTCAGTCTGAACTTAAGCAGTCACATCTGGAAGAGAATCATCAAATATCTCAACTCTACCATTAATGTCGGTTTATGGTATCCTAAAGATGACAACTTTGAGCTGTCAGGATATTCAGATGTAGATTTCGCAAGATGCAAGATTAATAGGAAAAGCACTAGTGGAACGTGCCAATTCCTAGGAACCAGACTGATATCCTGTTTTAGTAAGAAGCAGATATCGAACTCTATCTCAACAACAGAGTCAGAATATCTAGCTGCAGGTAGCTGTTGTGGCGAGATCTTGTGGATCAGACAACAGCTAAGGGATTATAACATAATTGCAAATGAAGTTCCAATTTGGTGCGACAACAATAGTGCAATTGCAATCACCAACAATCCGGTATTGCACTCAAGGACGAAGCACATTGATGTTAAGCATCACTTCATTAGAGACCACGTGCTTAATAAGAGAGTCAGGCTTGAAAGAGTCAGCACAGAATATCAAATTGCTGACATTTTCACCAAACCTTTACCGGAAGAAAGGTTCTTGGAGCTGAGCAGGGAGCTTGGATTACTAGATTGGGAATCTAGTACATATGAGAAAGCTACCCGAAGACCAGATCAGACGAACGAAGAAAGTTACCTGATCAGACCAGACGAAGGACGGACTAAGCTGACCACAGGCATCAGAACCTACCTGTAGCAGACAAGGAGAGTCACCTGATGCAGAAGCGATCAACGATCGGCCAACGGCTAAGTTTTCTAATTTTGACCGACTATTGAATATTTTATTATTATTTATTTACACATGTCAATCCCACGTTCACGATTACACGATGACAAGTAGCACGCTTACACGTTCACACGACCCCACTAATTCAAAGTTTGAACCGACCCAATTAAATTAATTTAATATTCCCAACGTCGCTTCAATTTCCTTTTAAATACCGAAAAGCCGTCTCACTTTACCTTTCTTACGTTTACAAACCCTAATTTTCATAGAGCAAAAACCCCTTTCGAATTTTCATACACTCAGAAGAAATTTTCTTTCGCAGAAATGGAAGCATACTTCAACGGAGTTAACCTTAAGGTGGTGAAGGACGAGATCATTTTTTCACTGATCGTCGATTTCGAAGGACTTCTCGAGGCAAATTTGGACAACGACGTGCGACATCTCATCAGATCGATGAAGGCAAATGGGATCTACCCATTTCTGGATATCAGCCATAAATGTCTTTTCAAGGAGGCTGTTATCGCTTTTTATCGAGAAGCCCGAGTTCTCGAATCAGGCATAAGGAGCTCAATTTGTGGAGTCCAAGTGGATATTACTCCAGAATCGGTCGGGAAAATCTTTGGGATGAAGACCCATGGAATGGCGGTCGAAGCCCTAAAGCAGAACGCAGCCGACACGTGGCTGAAAATCAAGGCTGTTGACCAGCCAGAAAAGTTGAAGCTTACCGCGAAGAGGAGTGAGCTTCAGAAGGAATATCACTATGTGTTGGATATCACCAACAAGATAGTGATGGGTATGGCTGGCAGTTACGACCAACTGTCGTCAGCCAAATTCATGGTGTTGGGGGGCCCTTATCCAAGATCAACTGATTGATTGGCCTGACTAAATCTTCAGACAATTAGTTCGCGAGGTGAACAAAGTCCAGTGGCTGGACGATGAGAAAAGATTCAAAAACAAGTTGGCGTTTGGAACGCAGCTTAGTTGGATGTTGGAGATGGAGAAGCTTGGTGTGGCAAAGGGAAACCCTGACCCCTTCCACATCAACAAGAGGCTTGGTCACTTGGACCAAGAGACCCTGAGGAGGCTAGGAGGAGAGAGGACAGCAGCTCAGATACTAAGGGAAATGTCTGTAGAACGAACTCCCTACAGATACCCTTCGAGCTCAGAGGAGTCAGCCGAAGATCAAGCTGCAGCCAGGGATCAACCTGCAGCCAGGTCTGACTCGGACTCAGACGATACCCCTATTGCCATCCGTTTCAATAGAAGGGGACCAGCCCCTGGTGAGCCATCCATGATTCACTCCTCACCAGAACCATCACCCAAAAGACTCAGGCGATTGTTTGACGAGGAGGAGCATCCAGATCATTTTTCTACCCCTGAACCCATTCATAGAGAGGATCAGCCTGCTCCCTCCAGCCTGGAAACCCAACTTGTCCCTCTTCTCACTCCCCAATTCATTTCAGAAGAAGAAGAAGAAACAGGTTTGATCATTCACATTCCAGAGGCAAACTATTCTTTCAACCTGCTTGAGAATAATTTCTTAAACCTGTCTATAGAGCAGCTTCAACTAGTAAAACCTCACGCTCTAAAACATTCTTTTATACACATTTTTGAGGAATGGAAAACCTTGAAATCATTTTCATTCTCTCAATTGCAAATTTTTGTTGAAAGCAATAGCTGGGAGTATCCCCAGGTTACGAGCAAGTACTCATGGAGTTTTGCAATGAGTCAGATCCTATTTTAATGCTCCAGGAGAATTGGTTCATGCCTAATTTTAAAACCAACATGGACCAATTCATCCATTCTATTATGCAAAGTATTTTTGATGGAACTATCAATGAAAATGGAGTAGTTGAAGAAAAGGAAATCATGATAGAGGAAGTTGTGGAGGAAGAAGAAAAAAAAGCTGAAAAAGAAGAAATCATTATAATAGATGAAGAAGAGGAGAGACAGGAGGAAGGAGAAAAAGAAAAAGAAGAAGAAAACATTTTAGTTGAAAAACAGTCTGAAGAAGAAGATAGAGGAGTTGGTGGATGAAGGCGAAGAAGAAGGAGATGAAGTTGATCAGGATGAAGAAGAAGAAAAAGATGATGATGATGAAGAAAAAGATGATAAAAAAGATGATGAAGAAGAAGATGATGATGATAAGAATGATGATGGAGATAAAGAGGCTCAGAAGGAGGAAGAAACGAATAATGATGATAAGGAGGAAGAAAAGAATAATGATGACAAGGAGAAAGAAGAAAAGGAAGAGGAAAAGGAAGATAAGGAAGAGGAAGAAGAAAAAGAGAAAGAGGTTGAAGAAAAAGAAGGCCAAGATGAAGCCAGATCAGATAAGGCTGGGGCACCTGCCCACTACACCAGCCTAGATGCCAGCCTAGCTGAAGAAAATGACAGGTCGGGGACCCCAGAGCAGACCCCAGAGAAGTTCTGGTCAAACAATTTAATCAGCGAAATTGGACCAGACTGGAGTCAAGAAAGGAAAGTCAAGTCATCTGAAGTCTGACCATCAGATCAGTCAAGTTCAATCTACAGACAAGTCGGCATCAGAGAAGTCGACATCAGAGAGGGTTGACTGCACATCAGATAGGTTGACCACAGAGAGGTCAGTCAAGTAATCAACCAAGTACTCTAGTCCACGTCAGCATGCGTTTAATAGTCAATATTTATGGAAAGTCACATGCGGGCGATTAAAGACAGATTGGAGAGATTCCCGGAAAGGATATGAATTAAGTAATTCATCCAGACCCACCACTGGAGACATTAATCTTATTATATTCAAAAGATTCGGCGCATCACATGGAAGTCTTCACAACGGCCGGAATTGTATTAAAATATGGGAATCCAGCCTTGCAACGTTCCGAAAAATAAACAAAGAAGTCTATTTCTCCAACGGACGGATTTGTTACAGATTTGCAACGGCTATAAATAAATGCTCAAGGATCGGCACCTATATATATCCGAAGATTTGAAGATGAGCACTCCGATGCGAACAACACTTACAAGCAATCAAAGCCAACAAAGCAATCAAAGCGAACAATAGCATCGTGAAAGAGCAAGAGTTCTAAAGTTCTTATTTGAAGAAGCTCTTAGTTGGAGAAGACAATCACTCGTGTCTTTAAAACCTGAGTTCGGGGTACTTCATTGGTTGAAGTTCGAGAGACTGTAAAGGCATCCAAGGATCGTAGATCAAGAGGTGCAAGGCAGTCAAAGGGAGTTGCAACGGCAAGGAATTCCACTGGTTGGAAGCTGTTGTAATTGGTTGAATCACTGTAATATTTATCACTGGTTGAGAATTATAGTGAATTAATCTCCAACTGGTTTGGAGAAAAGTGGTTTAGTAGAGGATTACCCCACCTCTGAGGCCACTATAATTGCCTGCGTGTTTTACTGCTTTTATCATCATACTTAACTGCTGCATACATACTTAAGTGTTCCATTGATTAATTTTGTGTTCGTCATCAGCTGACTTCCGCACTTACATTGACTCTAAGTCATTTGTACCATCAGCTGAGAAACTCATCCTTTGTGGAAAAGAGTTTCAATAAGTCTATTCACCCCCCCTCTAGACTTATTCCTGGACGACTTGTGACCTACACCCGGGTGGGTGGGCGGTGGGCTTCGACCTTCTAGCCCAGGCCCAGCCCTTCCCCATACATGGGCTGGTCATGGTCCACCATGTGTCAACATAGTCCATTCAGGCCCAGCCCACGGGCTGGTGCGGCCCGTCACATGACCACCTCCAGTCATAATTTCCACTCGGAGATAAGCGATGACTCGGAACGTGCATGTCACTTTGTTTACAATTGTCCTTCACCGCAAATGAAGTGTTTAACTGCGGTAGAGAGTTAACATTGAGATGTGTATTATGAGATAATTCCTAGAGCCGTTGAGACTCGAATTTATGTTCCCACACTGGGAAGAGCTTAGCAGTGACCAGGGAAGACTTCAACCAGCGAGGCTCGAAGTCGTATGCATTATGTTAGTTAGTTGCTTCATTGTGTTTCAAGTTTCGGGGACGAAATTTCCTTTTAGAGTGTGAGAGTGTGATACCATGTATCTTATATACGTACGATTGCGGATTTTCATGAGTCATCATGTGATTGTTGTCGTTTTGCTAAAGTTTTGATATCTTTTGTTGTGCGTTTTCTAGCGTGATTGTTTTGCTCCATTCATTTTGACTAACATGATGTAATCAACATGTGATGTCGAAGAGTGTTGCTGTCAATATCATATATTTGGTTCCAATTAATTGAGACACCTTGAGGTTGCTAATTTGATCTCTAGAGTTGTCATAACGTTTCATCATCATATCGTCGGATTTTGATCGTTCCGGAGGTTGGATTGAACTCAGGGACCAGAAGGCGCAAGGTCGTGAAATTTTCAAGTTTCAGGCATATTGCCCATGAGTTACGACTTTAATAGTAAGAAATTATTGCCGTAATAGCAAGAAGTTATGCCAATAATAGAAAAGAGTTACGACCGTAATAGCAAGGAGTTACGGCTGTAACAACAAAGAGTTAGGGCCGTAACCCCTTAATCGACTTAAGAGGTTAAGACTTGTTTAAATAGTGAACTTAGGCCATTTTCAGCCATTGCACTGCTGGGACGGCGAGCAACGCCAAACAATTTTGCTGGTCCGTTCCGAAATTCGACAAGCCTCGGTCACACAAACACACCATCAAGAATCTAAACTGAAAACAAATACACGACGGAATGTGGCATACAACACCATACGCACATGCACACGACCAAAATAACAAATGCAGCGACAACTCGCACTCGACGAATATCACATCACGGTAGTAACATGCAATATACAACGTAGAAATGATTCTACTTAATCATCGTTAGAAAGTATTTGGCACAAAACGACAAACAATTCAAGACAAGCGAAAATATAAATCTCGAGTATTACACTACTAAAGTTGGCTCCTAAAGTCGCTGGAAATCCAACTTCGATGTAGTCAAAGTTGTCAAAGTGGCTAATCTTGAAGTTGTGGATGTAGTTGGTAGATTTGATTCTTGGTAAAAGGAAAGGATTTAGTTTTTAAGTTTTCCGTGCTTAAGGATTTTAATTAATTCAGTACCCATAAGCTCGAACAAAGATTACTCTAGTACACATATACTCGATCAGATGATTAAACGAGTACTTGCAGTAAGTTTGTGATTGGTGGGGATATTTTACTCACACTAATATGTATGAACGCACGAGTAATCATGTACTAATTCAAGTGGGCAAGGGAGTACTCATTTACATGTCCAAATGGGCATGCAAGTACTCATGCACCCGTCCAAATAAGTTCTGACTACTCATGTACTCGTTGAATGAGTACACAAGTCATCATGTACTCGTTCAACTGAGTACAATAATATTCATATAGCTATGCGTATACACTAGTACTCTTTTGACCAAACAATATAAGAACTTGATTACATCTAAACGCAGTTTAAACACGGAACGATATCACCAGATCCATTCTCCTCGGTAACATGCCTTGTTGATCTAGATATGTAGTATATATGTGATTGTGGTTAATCAATTGTAATTTGATTTTGTTGGTGCTTATTACTCATCAGATGTAGTTGTCACAACATATAGAGTAAAGTGCACTTTGTGTACCTGAACTTTACTCAATACACCACTTGAAATACTGAATTTTAATATCTATCACATGTAATACGGAACATTCACTTTACTTATACTTCGTGTATTGTCGTCTATCTGTTACTAACTCCGTTAAAAGTTCAGGGGTAAAGTTGTCTTCACAAAAAACACACGTCTCTGAGCACAATGCTGGGATGAAATATGGATGAAGAAGCGCTCGTTCTACCACATGCTGGGATGAAATATGGATGAAGAAGCTCAACTCGGAAATTAATGGTATTGATGGGTCAAATCCAATCTGGCAACACAATCGACCCGACTTCATCTCGAATCTTATTTGGAGATGAGTCGCACCTCGTAGACCCTGACCTCGGCCACTAGTTTCAGGCTACCCTAAAATAGATTCTTGGGTAAAATAATATCTCTGCTAGCCCGCCACCCATTAATGGCTTTTCTCAACAAGCTTTTTCATGGAACCAAACATGTTGCAGAACGTCATGAATGGTTTTCATCGTGATAAGATCCGAACTCCTCTATAGCCGACGAAAACACCATAATCCAGCTCAAAGATCTATCATGGAGATAGAAAATCCGACGAGCAAGTCGATCTGTACCGCAGCAAGCCCCTCACAGTCTACGCTCTCTGTCTAAATCACGGTGGTGCCACTCAGCCACCTCATGGCAGCCGCTCTTCCGCAATGGGGGTCATGGATGGCAGAGGAGCATGAGATGCTAGCGAACGTTACCCTAGAAGGCGGATCTCCTCCACTGCAAGAAGGTTGCAGCCTCCGCTGGATGAATTATTTCTGCTCCTCCATCAGATGCGGGAAGAAGAAAGAAAGGTAAGTAACATATCTAGTATTATTGAATGGACCCCACAACATTTTTTTGAAAAGACAGCTTTATCCCTGAATTTTTAACGGAGTTAGTAACAGATAGACGGCAGTACACTAAAGTGAATGTTCAGTATTGCAAGTGATAGATATTAAAATCCAGTATTTCAAGTAGTGTCTTAAATAAAGTTCATATACACAAAGTGCACCTTACTCTTTATATATATATATATATATATGAAACTTATGATTTTCTTTGCAAAAAAAGGGCAAAGCAAATTATTAAATCGAAAGGAATCCAAAGAGAAAAAAAAAATAGAAGTAAATAAAGAGAGGGATTCTCCAACCGGGTCAAATCAAGCATATCAATCAACAACCCACAGCTTTCCTCTCTAACAGACATAAATCTCTCTCCCCTTCCTTCATTTCCCTCTCTACCCTATTCAGCTCTGCTCACCCCTTTTACTCTTCTTCACTATTTTCCCACACAAATCCTCCACATTATACGCATCTCTCTGTCTCAATACTTATTTCGTCATCTGCGTGTTCTTCAAGACTCGCCATTGTTGTCCTTCACCATCTACACACACAAAATCACACACTGCAAAAAAAAAAATGCATTCGGGTTACGAAGTACCCGGGATCCAACAACGCCAGCAAGCAGCGACTGAAAACAACACTTGCGCCCCGGTTTTGTTATCCATGAACCAAACCCATTTTCTCGACCCAATCCATACCCTACCCGCAAGTACCCAACAACGCCTATTCCTCGACCAACAACACAATTTTCTTCCGCCCCAAAGCAGGCTGAGCCACGACTACGTCGGCGGCGCTACTTCTCCGTCTTATTTCCCGGCCGTCGATTTCAAACTAGGTTTGAACGAATTTTGTACGAGAAATCATAACAATAATGAGTATAATACTAATAAAGGTGGTATCATAACTACTGTCAGTAGCATTAATGAAGGGGGCAATTTGCTCCGTGGGAGTGCGCGATATGAAGTCCCCGAGGCGGCCCGACAACCTTCTCTCGGAATGCTCCATTGTTGGCAAAATCAACAGGAATCGGCTAATAAACAACCACCACCACCATCCTTCTGGTAAAGTTTCATTTTTTTTTCTTTTTTAATTAACATTTTAATTTTATTTTTATTTTTAAAAAATATGAGTGATGAGGGATACATAAACCAAGAAAAAATTAGTGGACCTAAAAATACTTTGGAACAATCTTTATATTATTTTTTATTTTTTTATTTTTTTATATAAGTTGTGAGCCTATATTAACATGAGTATATATTTTCTTTATCCTATTATTATTGCTGCATTTTTTATATTTCCTCTTCATATTACTCTTATCAAAAAGAAGATCAGTTAATGTTATTTAATATGCATTTTCTTGAGAAATAAACATGCAGTGAAGAAATGGGTAATTAAATTAGTCTGGAAGTGTGAATTTTTGAGATCAGTTATCCTCTTAAATTATCAACATTTTTTTTTTGTTTAAACTTTTCTCTAAGAATTGTTATTATTAATCAATTATTCCTGCATAATATTGGGATTAATTAATGGAGCTAGATAGACTATATTTGCTGGTTGAATTTATATTATATTTATTTTATTTTCTTGTAGTAGTACTGCTACTATAGATACATATGTAGATGGTGATCCCACAATGGGCCCTTTATTTATTTACTCATGCATTGATTAATGTTTTTTGTAGGGAACACCTCCCATCAGAAGTATCCAATGAGAACAGTGAAATAATTGACAGATCACAAGAACACATGGAAATGAATGACCAGAGAGAACAACAAGTACCTGATCATATTCACCATCTAACGACCTGTTTGGACACCAAAAGTAGAACACACTTTGGCGAGCTGGAAGCCATATACAAACGGCTCGGTACTACTGCTGCTGCTACTGCCGACAGCAACCAAACGGGCCCTTGTGGAACCGAACATCTGCCCGATAATGCTGCCCGTCTGCCCGTGGGTCTCGATCATGGGTCCGACCCGGAGGAAGCCTCGGCATCATTGGAACTATCCGGGGCAAAGAGAAAAAGGAAAAAGAGAAGAAAGGAAAACAGCTCCGGTCGGTATTTGATTAGGCCGATGGCCGAGTTTTTCGGAAATTTGGTTAGGCAAGTCATGGAACACCAAGAGAATATGCACAGGAAGTTCACTGAAGTGATTGAGAGATTGGAGGAAGAAAGAAGGGAGAGAGAGGAGGATTGGAGGAAGCGAGCATTGGTGCGTCTCGAGCAAGAATCCGAGGCTAGGGCTAAAGAAAAGGCGTCCGCTAGAGGTAGAGAAGCCATGATCGTTTCGTATTTGGAGAAAATCACAGGCGAGAGAATCAATTTTGAAGTAGAGGGAGGGGATGTATAGAAATTCCATGAAGAGAGTTTCAACTTTTATTTAGTTGGCATGGATATTTCGTACGTGGTACTCTTCTCAAGTGAAAACTAATTAGGGTTTATATTTGGTTATTACTTTTGTTGAGCTCTTAATAAGTTTAATGAGTGTCCTTTCGCGCGTACTATTTGGAATTATTAAAAGTTATTGACGTATTTTTGTCACGAATTGGTTCTCTTTTAATAAATTATTTGAGAAAATGGAAATCCGTCCTCGGCTCACACATAATTTATTTTTTGGTGATGTAAATTAAAGCGCTATTTTGAATCAATTTAATATTGATTATATGTTTAATTAATTGAAATTAAATTATATGCTGCAAAATCAATGTTTTGTGTAGATGTACATAGTATTTTACTTTTCTCAGTATCAATTTTCGGTGAATGAAAAATAGAAAGATTACATTTGGCTATTTAAGTTAAATGAAATTAGAGATCCAAGGATTAGAAGTGGTATATGAAAATACATGTCCCCACGTCTAAGAAATCACACCATAAATTGGTTCATAATAAGTATTATGCTTTGGAGTCTATTCATGTGGACGAGCATTGCCCACGAGCTTGAGTCATGGGGCTTGGGCAACTATGAATAATTTTGTAGCCGAGTAGTACCCAATGGATCAAAATGATGAACAACTAAAATGAGAAGCCCAATTGATTGGTTCCTTATGGGACCCGATTTTTTGAATAATTGGTCGGGTATCGAACGTCGGCCTTGGGCACTTGTTATTAATGGATCAAAATGAAGAAAACCCCAAATGAAGAGCCCAAAGGATTGAGTCCTCTATGAATCTGACTACTAAAGAGACCGGCCATGAAGGGTTGGCTATCAATGGTGAAGAAATCGAAGGATGGAGCAGTTGATAAGTATAAGGTTAGGCTCGTAGTGAAGGACTATAACCAACGAGAAGGTCTAGACTATTTCGATACTTACTCTCCTGTGACGAGAATAACTTCCATCAGGATTATACTTGCTATTGCTGCATTACGAGGTTTAGAAGTTCATCAAATGGATGTTAAGACTGTCTTTCTTAATGGGGATTTAGATGAGGAAATCTACACTACGCCATATATGGGCTTTAACAACGCTTTTTTCAGTGTTACAAGCAAAAGTGTAGCCATATATGTCTTGAAAGTGATCTAGGCCTACACTTTTTTTTGGTGTTAGCATTGCTATGAGTCACTGTTACTGTAGACGTTATTTAGTATCTATGGTAACATTGAAGTCGGTATAGCCGTTGGTCTTTAAAAATGTGTTGTCGTTGGGCTTTAAAAATCAATAAAAACTAAGCGGACCGCCTTTATCCAAATACGGGTCAATTCACTCTCAACTCTCAACTCTCTCTCTCTCAAACGCGAAGAAAGAAAAGGGATGAACGAATAAGGGCAACTCACTTTCAATTTTTTCTTTTTTCTTTTCCGGCAGAGGAGATTCACACTCACTAGGTGCGATTTGCACACACTAGGTGATTTCTTCCTCTCAATTTACTGCAAGCAGTCACTGGTAGCCTTCGGCCGCACGTTATAGTTGTTCTTTCTTTTTCTTTGTCTAGTAGTTTCCCAGTTCATCGCAATTTTGGATTTCTAGCTTTCGTTCCTTCCGATTTCCGGGGTCTTCGCGATTTCTCGTGATTTTGCAGTCCAGATTTTAACCTCCGGTCTATTGAGTGGCTTGAATCGACGCTGCGATAGCCGTTCTTCCTCTGCCTGCACAGATCCGGTTCCCAGAGTTGATTTTCACGCGTTATGAATTTGGGGCCGTCTCCATCCATACGCGGATGCAGTTTGCAGTCCTTCCCTTCGCGATCTGAGGGATGTTTTGGGAGTGCGCTGTTCGTCTCGCCAAGGGGCTACGATTCCGCTATTCCATATCCCTTTCACACCATCGCGTCTGGCATGCCATCGTTTTCAACTCAGTGACTCGACCCGTCCGACTCTATCTTCTCGTCGCGGCTTGCTTTTTCTACTCTCTGAGTTGGGTTCCGATTCAACTCACTCACTTTTGCTGAGTCAATCACGACCAAGGGTTCCCTCTGCTCCCATAATATCTGAACCCTTGCCTTCAGACTCTGGTTTTGGCTGATTCTCATCATCACCAAATAACTCCAAACCACTTTCTTCTTCTGAATCATATGATGTATCAAATTCTTAATCTGGGAAATCTTCTTCCTCCATATTTCTCTACAAACGCGGAAGAAGCCTCATTATTTACTTTGCTCGGACTGCGTCTCAGAGTCGGGCTTTATTTCTGGGCTGAGGGACAGCAGGTTCGAACATCTTTAGCAAAATTTAATTGTGCTGCTAATTGAATTAATGAACGTTAGGCTGAGATATCTTTCTTAGCTTGTGAATGTAACATGCTCACAGTGGCACATTTTTGGGGTATTTATGGTTGCTATCTTCGGATTTTGATTGTAGGTGATTGTATGTGCCATTGTTTGTGTAATTATCAACATTAACTCCATGAATAACATCCTTTCTTTTGACAAGGTAATAATTCACCTTACAAAGTTATGGTTAACAGAATCAGCTGACATTATATATATTGAAACCTTTCTTGGTTTTGAGCCTAATAGCATTGTATGATCTATAATTCTCTTCGCTTCCTATAAATTTGTTATTTTGAATATTGCATTTGTACCACTTTCATCTTTCAACAATTTTGTGTTGGGAATTTAACTGCACTTACTCTTTCAAATATGACCTAAAAACTCTCGGTTTCCTAGATTATCATTTTTATTGTCATTAATCGGCACATGATTTGTCGACTTTGTTTCTATTTGTTAATAGGCTAGCGGTATCTTGGTATGTGAGGCGGTGCATTCGAAACCTCGACTTCTTGTCTTGATAATGAAGGGTAGTTCATTTCTCAGGTATTCATTATAACACCATGATAATTCTGGGGTTCTGGTTCATTAATGGAAATACAACTTTATGCATTCTCTGTGCACAACGCACATAATAAGATTTGTATATGTTGGAATTTTGATAGTTCTCTGTTATATAATTAATTTCTTTTAGGGTTCTCATATTTTAGGGAAAGTTGTTGATTGGTGATTACTGGTATTGGATTAGTGTTTCTCCCTCGTTGTGCCTAGTACTATGGTATTAAAGGAGATATATGTCTGCTTGCTTCAATCACATGTTTGCTCATTTGTTTGAGGAACAAATTACTGGTATATAGTCTCTTGTTAATGACTTTATTTAGAGTTGTACTTATTGCAATATTCATACTGCTCTAAGAGGGTGAACTGCCCTTTCTAGTTTCTTCTTTATTTTTCTTTTTGTTGGTGGTCGATTCTGCCTCATCATTTATCGGGTTTTCTTTTCTACGAATGATTCCTTTTATGTCCTGTTGTTCCTTTTCCCCACCATTGTAATTTGAAGCGTTTATCAAGGTTTTTCTTCTTCCAAATCCCAGTGAGTTTGTAATTTTTTGTCTCCTTTTGTGCGATTATTTTATATTTTTTGTGATCTTCTTTTCTTCTTGTTGTAATTCACCTGGGTATCCGGATTGATTTCGTCTTCAATGTTTTATCTCACGTATTAATGTTACTTTTCTTCATCGTTGCAATTTCAGGCGTTTACCATTGTTATTATTTCGGCGGCGGCTCTTGGTTCATCACTTGTCAGCTGCTTCGACGCCCGCTAGCAGCTTCATTCTTTGTCGCTCTCAGTCTGCTCCACCTGTCCGAGGGTATTTCTGGCCTTATCCTCCATCCTCCAGGTTTTATTGAGGCCCTTCTTTTCTTTTAGATTTCTAATTTCATAAGGTATATGTCTCCCAATACTAACTTTTATATCCTGTCTTATGTTGTTTATATTTATGTCAATATGTGCAGGATTACTCAGTTGAACAAACCCCGCAATTGTTCGGACATCAAATTTTTGTTCGGTTGCTAGAAGCCTACAATTGTTGTGTAGTTAGGCAAAACCTCAGGGTTAATTTTATAATTAGTCCATAAGCTTATAAACTAATATTTGCTCATGCTAAAAATATCTATATTTATTATTTTAGTTTTCAAAATTCAAGATTTCGAAATTGGAATTCAGATTCCGTTTGATAAACAGATCCTAAGCGTCATTTTTTTTAACTGCAGGTTTTGAACGTGTTGTTGAGATTATCATGGATGCAAACTGTGATGAGTATCACCATTTTTGTAACGGGTGGATATACTGGGCCCTTTGGTGATTCGAATCATTGCGATAGGATTCTTAACATCCTTATATTCATTTGGGATTTATGTAGTTATTTCGGATGGTTTATGTATTTGGATGGTTGTTTGATAACTTTTTATGTATTGGGATGTTTGAATTTATTTTTTAATGGGTAACTCTATTTTAAATACCATATGTTGATTTTTAGCATTTAGAGTGTCGGTAAAAGACATGTAAAAATGTAGTCATTGACATTGACCCCAAAAATATACTCTTTACGTGTTGGTAAAAGAATAACATAGTGTAGCCAAAGATATTAAATTATTTAAGAAACAAGTGTAGCCATAATGAGAAAGGGTGTTGCCAACAATATCGAAGTGTTTCACAATTTTATGTTACAGGTGTAGCCATAGGTCTACAGCTATACTTTTAATGGTGTTACCATATAGATAATGGTGTTGGCATAGGTCTACAACAACACTTCTTAAGGTGTAGGAACAGAACCAAAAAGTGTTGGCATAGGGGTCTACAGCTACACATTTCCGCAGTGTTACGAGAAATTATAAAAGTGTTAGCGTAGACCCCTATGGTAGCGGCCATTTTTGTAACACCCTCAAATTTGGTCAAAGTGTAGCCGTAGCCTGTTTTTTTTCTTTTACCAACACTTTTTGAGCTATGAACACACTTTTTTAGGTGTGACTGAAGCCCATATATGGCGTAGTGCTATATGGAACAACCCGAGGGGTTCTTTGCCCTGGACAAGAAAGGAAAGTCTACAAGTTGGTAAAATCTTTGTACGGATTGAAGCAGGCACCAAAACAATGGCATGAAAATTTTGATCATGTGATGTTAAGTGGTGGCTTCAAAATTAATGAATGTGATAAGTATGTATATCTGAAGGACACAGAATATGGCTATGTCATTTTGTGTCTATATATAGATGACTTGCTCATTACTGGTAGTAATGAAAGGAATAATAAAATCCACCAAAGACATGTTGAGGTCGAGATTTGACATGAAAGATATGAGACTCGCAAATGTAATTTTAGGGATTAAGATCACACGAACATCGGAAGGTCTCATACTGAGTCAAACCCACTATGTGGACAAAATCCTCGAAAAATTTAACAAAGATGACTCTGGCACAGCCAAAACTTCGGTGGATATGGCGTTAAGACTATTGAAGAACAAGAGAGAAGGAGTATGTCAATTTGAGTACTCTCGCATAATGGAGCTGTACAAGACCAGATATAACCTACTCAGTTAGTAGACTAAGTAGATACACGAGCAACCCTGGAAAAGATCACTTGAAGGCGATCACAAGGGTACTAAGATATTTAAGGGGTACTCGTGAGTATGGGCTGCACTATACCAAATATCCCGCAGTACTTGAAGGATATAGTGATGCAAATTGGATATCTTATATAAAAGACTCCAAGTCAACAAGTGGATACGTATTCACACTAGCTGGTGCAGCAGTGGCATGGAAATCTTCGAAACAGACACTTGTATCTCGGTCAACGATAGAATCAAGTTCATAACCTTAGACAAATGTGCAAAAGAGGCATCATGCAATGCCATTCTCTAGAAGATATTCCAAAATGGGCAAAGCTGTGACCGCAATATGTGTTTATTGTGATAGTCAATCTACGATTGGCATGGCACAGAGCAAAAGTATAATGGTAAGTGTCCTCACATGAGGCAGAGACATAATACCATTCTGCTATCAATAGGGGGCGATTCGTCAAGAGATAACATCGCGGATCCGCTAACCAAAGGGTTATCAAAAGACCTTGTTGATAAATCATCAAGAGGAATGGGTCTTATTGCCACGAGCTAATAATCTTATGGATGATACCTAACAGTTCAGTAAAAATCAGTTCAGTTCAGTTCAGCAAATTATTTTTATTGTTGATATTAATTATGTATATATATATATATATATAAATTTTTATCAAGAATAATTATTGTTGTATATATTGTTATATAATATTAACTATTATTAATATTGATATTATCTACAATACGTATATACAAATTTTTATATTAATCTCATTATTTTAATTTATCGGTAGAAGTATTATTGTTTGCATTGTTTTTGGTTGTTGTTGTAATCTAATAATTATTATTTAATAGTAATCTAATAATTATCGGTCGTAGTATTATTATTGATAATCGAAGCTATAACCTTTATTATTATCATTGTTATAAATATTATTATCTAACATTATTAACAATATAATGAGAAGAGAGTCAGCCATTAAAAATATAAGATATAGAATGGAATAAAATATTTATACAAGTACATTATGAACTTTTTAAAAAAATAATTATTTATTACTACTACAATTTATTTTTGTTGCATTTCATCATTGACGCTATTAGATCCCCAAATTTGTAATGCAATACTTTGCCGCACGACGAAGATGGCATTCTTTCAATCTGCATCAAACATTTTAGAATCTATTGTTCCACGAACATTCGCCTCATGTTGTATAATTGGTATCCCAAGCTCGTACATTCAGATGATGTTATGAAGTATGAAACAGAAAATAATAACAAATATTTGATACTTTTCAGACATTTGAGGCATACATTTTAGCACCTTCCATCTTTTCTTCAAGTGACCAAAAGCCATTTTCATTTTCATTCTCAATGATGAATGTCGATGATTGAAATGTTCTGAAATACCCACAGGTGCTGCATGCTTATATTCTGGCAAGTGGCATCTGACTCCTACATCGCTAATAGGAGACATATATCCAAGAGTGTTTGGATATCCCGAGTCCACCAAACAATATTTCCTGCAAATAGTCATTATTATATACATTAAAGTGTATATGTAAATATATATGGAAGTTAAAGAATAAAATTGTACCTTGTGGTGGGTGCGGAAAAATATGTTTTGAATCTGTTAAATAATCCCGTCATACTGTAATATCATGTGCACTTCCTTTCCATCCCACATTAATAAATATAAAAATCCTGTCAATTGAACAACAAACCAAGACATTCCAACTTTTAACACCCTTACAATTTCGAAATGGCACACCATTCTCATCATTTATTACTGCTTGTATATGAGTTCCATCTATAGCACCAATAGCATCATGCTCAAAAAATTAAGAATAATAATAAATATTAATGGCGTGCAGGATATAGAAAGCACTTAACATGATGTACATAAAGAAATTATAGCTTTGAAAATTTACCTTGAAATAAGGCCAATATCGTGAGTTGTTTGCTACCTCCGGAGGCACCTCGAGTAAATCACGGTGTGGTCTAATGATATCATGCGATAAATATTTTTTTTTGTGATATAAATAATTTCGGTTCGGTTCAGTTCAGCAAAATTCAGTTCAGTTCAGTTTAGTTCAGTTCAATTCAGCAGCTCAAAAGAACAGAGCTAATGCTTCAATATGTTTCCTCATAGGTAGTTGATGAGGGAGATGAACATAAACCTAATAACATATATGACTTAATTATCATGTTTGTTGGACTAGCACGTATAAAAAACCTGCTCTGATACTGTTTTAGAGTCTTAAATTACCAATTGGTAATTAGATACCCGCTGCTAATACAATTGGTTATTAAAAATACTACATGGTTTTCTAATTTAATTTTTGATAATTTTTTAAATTGCCTTATGGTAATTTGGTTGAATAATTCAAATTAGTATATTTAAAAAGCAGTTGATAATTCAAAAAGATCTGTTGGAGTCTAAAGTACCAAACGATAAATTTTACCGAAGTGCTGGCAGAAAAAATAAAATAAAACTAAAATAATATAAAAAATGATCGAATTCAACATAGATGTTGGTCATATAAATTACCACTTGATAATTTTTAATACTATATTGTCGTTGAGTGACAGCTACATCTGGTGGATCGACAATGATATTTGTTATTACCATATGGTAATTTAAAAATATGAGTTAATAATCAAAATTTAAGTATTTTGGTAGAACTACTGGCAGAAAAGAAAAACACACAAGACAAAAAAATATCGGTGATCGGAGACTGGTCGACGACCGGCGACGCTCGGCAGTCGGTGGTGGTACACAAACAACTGCTCTCTATAATTACCAGTTGATAAATTATTTCATTATTATTTTATGCAAGTGATATTTAAGGATTCTTAAGAATATTATTATTCCAATTATGTATCTTATAGTAGAAAAAACATCAAAGACTTCGGTACGTCTCACTTCGGTAATGTATATTAGCGAAGTAAAAACAAACAACAATTTCGCTTTTCAATTTAGGGAAGTAAACTACACATATAGACTTCAGTAAATGATACCAAACAAAAAGGCAGGAGCTAGTTAGAAATTTTAAGTTCCAAAGACTTCGCTAATTTTATAATTACTGAAGTAAAAAGTGTGAAATTTTATTTTTGACGCAATATTTTTACAACAGTGAAGTATACTTATGTTGTTGCCCAAAATATTACCCGAAGATAATATTGCTGGAATGATCGAGCAACAGCAAATTGCGAGAGCACGTCCGTGGGGGTGTAAAAAACACAAGATTTGCCGGGTTTGTTAGGCCCGGGCTTGAATGCTCTCGCGAGATGTTATTAATACAAATATTCGGGGATACAAGTATTAATGTAAGAATGCGATTACAATGAGTGTAAAAGATCCTATTTATCTAGCTCTTGAGCGAAGCTTTGCCTGATTCGTCTCTGCCGACCGTCTTTCGTGTAAGAGGTGCTGAGAGAGAAGGAAGAACCGAGAGATAGCTGTTGCCAAGAGTCAGAAAGCCAAGATGTGAGTTGAACTTGTTAACAAGCAGCGAATGTCCAAGAGTTCAGAGAGTTTTCCAAGTGCAGGCAGCCTTCTATTCATAGGGGCTGAGATGCCCTGTTTACTGGCGGGCGATCGCCTTTTATGCAATATAATAAGGGGCGATCGTCTTTATGTCACATGGACTGTCTGCCTAAAGCTTGCGGCTGCTACTGGCAGCCAGCTGTGCGGTCCAATGAGGAACCGGCACGCATCCTGAGTTGCTGTCACGGGCGGTCCTACTGACACCTTTCGGCGGGTCTGTCGACTGGTGGAAAGATGCTGACAGGCTGTGGTCAACAATCCATGAAATGCGGATCTTGTCTCAGAACTGCACGTGGGTACTGTTTCGAGCTTCAGCCTTGCCGACTGGACGATCATCGGCTTAGCGTAGCATGAGGCGGTCGTCATTTGGCCGGTCACCAGGGGTCGATCGCCAAGTACCGAGGGACGATCGCCTTAGATGTCGATCGCTCGGCGCCGGGACTTGTCCTGGGACCTTCGGTCGGCCAATTTGCCTTGGCCTTGGGCTCGCCTGGTCGCCTTGGCCTATGAGGCGATCGCCTGTTGAGACGTATAAATCTCGACACAACAATTGCCCCCCAGCTTGCTCCGATGTTGAAGACACGGGGTGAGGTGGTTTTTGCTGGCGATCGTTTAGGATGAAGACGGGCGACCCGTTGAGCGGACTTTGGTTTCGGACTTGGGCGATCTAGTCGATTGGCTAGCTATCTTCGGTCTTGTACCTGCAATAAACAATTTTGCCGATCCCTCGTAGAAACTTGATAGTTTCGTCGCTGAGGAACCGTGCACAGTCGCGGAGTTCGATGGACGGACTCCATGACCATGTCTTGTGCGCGAATGACATTGTCTGTCTCGTGACTCATTTTATTGTGAGGGTCTTTTGTTAGGCTGCGCCTCGCCTCGTATTTAAACGAAGGGCGTGCGGTCTTGGTCTAGAAGAGTCCTTGCGCGGGGCATCGTCAGATTAATCAACTCCACTTCCGCGGCTTGTCAGCTCTTCTTCCACCTCGGCCCGCCATGAAGATGGCGACCCTCGACGGTGTACGTTGAGACGGAGGTAGTGGCGCGTCGCATTGTCCGGGTTCACCATGTTAGATGATGAACCTTTGAGGGCGGGCGATCGTGTCCACTTATTAGTTTTGGAGGGCCCTCAGACTACGCCGGCCTCGTATTTAAACGAAGGGCGGGCGATATTGGCCCAAAGGGACCTTGCATGGCCGAAGCAGTCGGTTCCATCGACTACCAGGACAATGGCTGCACTTTTCTACCTCGGATCGTCATGTAGTTGCCGACCTTCGACGGTGTACGTTGTGCGGGGGAGGCGATCTCGTGCCTTAGTCCAACATGTTAGATGATGAACTGTAGATGGCGAGCGAGTCCTCGAGTTTTGGTGATGTTGCTTGATATCGGCGATCGAGCTGGAAGACTAGAGATCGTCGTTCGCGCACCGATCACGCCGCTCATAGGCTAAGGAGAAACCTTTGCCTGGCCAGAGTCTGCGGCTTTAGCGCGGAAGATCGCGTAGGTTGGGGGGTGGTCCTTCGTAAGATGCCTCAACATAGGCGAATGACCATGGAATCCCCCTAGGACCGAGTAGAGGGCGATCTCATCGCTTACAGGCGTGCCGTTGAGGATGATCTCGTCTACCCGGTCGATGTAGTCCGCGTCGGACTCTTCTTCTCCCTGCCTGATTTGCATCATGCGATGGGGACCTTCCGGCCGAGCGACCTTGGCGGCGAAGTAAGCTGTGAAGCTGTTTGCCAGTTGATCAAAGGAATTGATGGATCGCGTCGGCAATGAGGTGTACCACCTGTGGGCCAGGTCGTCCAGCGTCAGTGGGAACATTCGGCATCTAGTCACGTCTGATGCCCCACACCCGGTCATATAGATTCGGAACTTGACCAGGTGAGTCTCGGGGTCCGACCTCCCCTCGTACAGAGGTGTTTGCGGAGGGGTGATCCTTCGTTGCACGGGAGCGAACTCGATGTGGACCGCGAGCGGCTCGTTCGGCCCGACGATTTTGTTACTGGCGCCTGCCCCAGATTCTAGGAGCGCCTTCATGTCGTCGAGCTGGCGTTGCATCGCGACCATCGCTGTAACTTGGTTGCTCGTGGCTCGGCTTTCAGAGCGGGAGCCGAGGCGATCGTGTACCGATCTCCTGACTCCGCTGTTGCCGACCTCGGTTCTTCGGCGAGGAGGAGCCAGATGGCTGGCCTGCCTTATGGTAGTTGGATATGCCGAACTCCTGGTGACGGACTCAAGCTCCGTCGTCTCGTGGCTGGGGCCGGACTGCCCTGATCGCCATGATGGGTCGCTGCTTAGGCGATCGAAAACAGAGGTGCCCCGGCTAGCGGGCGCCTATTCTTGCGAATGGGAGCCTCCTGGTGATGGCTCGGTCAGTAGCCCCTTGAACTTCCGTTTGGTCATGCGGCGGATGGCCGAGGGGGTTATAGCGGGCGGCGCGTCGAAAACTCTCCGTCGCTCCCGTAGGATGGCCAGGGCTCCTTCGATCTGTTCCGCGGTTTGGAACTGATCGAGCGAAAGGCTTGGGCCGTCCCTCGGGGACGGGATAGAGAGTTTCGGACCGCGGCGGCTGCCCTCCGCCATAGGCTGTGGCTCGGACTGGGAATGAAAGGGGCCTCCGGCGAATCGGCCAGCGGCTTTCTTCGATGCAGAGGCAGAAGTCATGATTCTGAAGGTTTTTTTTGAAGTGCAGTGGGTGTCACTTCAAGTATATGCCTCGGAGAACAGTGAGTGTTCTTCGAGACGGTAGGAATAAAAATGAAGGTTTAGATGCCCTCCTTCTAGCGCCAATTGTTGTTGCCCAAAATATTACCCGAAGATAATATTGCTGGAATGATCGAGCAACAGCAAATTATGAGAGCACGTCCGTGGGGGTGTAAAAAACACAAGATTTGTCGGGTTTGTTAAGCCCGGGCTTGAATGCTCTCGCGAGATGTTATTAATACAAATATTCGGGGATACAAGTATTAATGTAAGAATGCGATTACAATGAGTGTAAAAGATCTTATTTATCTAGCTCTTGAGCGAAGCTTTGCCTGATTCGTCTCTGCCGACCGTCTTTCGTGTAAGAGGTGCTGAGAGAGAAGGAAGAACCGAGAGATAGCTGTTGCCAAGACTCAGAAAGCCAAGATGTGAGTTGAACTTGTTAAGAAGCAGCGAATGTCCAAGAGTTCAGAGAGTTTTTCAAGTGCAGGCAGCCTTCTATTTATAGGGGCTGAGATGCCCTGTTTACTGGCGGGCGATCGCCTTTTATGCAATATAATAAGGGGCGATCGTCTTTATGTCACATGGATGCTCGCTTAAAGCTTGCGGGCACTCATGGCGGCAAACTATGCGGTCCAATGAGGAACCGGCACGCGTCCTGAGTTGCTGTCACGGGCGGTCCTACTGACACCTTTCGGCGGGTCTGTCGGCTGGTGGAAAGATGCTGACAGGCTGTGGTCAACGATCCATGAAATGCGGATCTTGTCTCGGAACTGCACGTGGGTACTGTTTCGAGCTTCGGCCTTTGCCGACTGGACGATCATCGGCTTAGCGTAGCATGAGGCGGTCGTCATTTGGTCGGTCACCAGGGGTCGATCGCCAAGTACCGAGGGACGATCGCCTTAGATGTCGATCGCTCGGCGCCGGGACTTGTCCTGGGACCTTCGGTCGGCCAATTTGCCTTGGCTGCTGGGCTCTGGCTCGGTCGCCCGGTCTCTGAGGCGATCGCCTGTTGAGACGTATAAATCTCGACACAACAACTTAGACCTCAATTTTTTTTTCAGACTCCAAAAAACCCTCGCCTTCTTCGCCCGCTCAATTATTTCCTCCCAAATTTTTTTCCCGCTCCAGTAAAAACCTACTCATCGCTTGCCGCTTCGCCCGCGATTAAGCTATTTTCTTGCGGAGACCGATTATTAGGGTTCTTTCATCGCCCCTTCGAGGTTTTTTCAGTTTCATCGAAATTTTTTGGGATATTTTCAATCTAGCTTTTATTATAGTTTTTACTCACACATTTTCTTTTATTCTTCTCATAATCGAATGTCTGCTGGCGAAATTGCTCATAATTGGACGACTGGTGGTGACATTGTACGAATTGGCTTAGGTAAGGTCTTTCTTTGGGGTTTTTATTCTTCACAGTATATGTGTGGTGGGGTTTCTGTATGTGTTTGTTTTTGTATGTATGTGAGTATTGTGTTTCTGAGTTTCTTAGGTCTTTCTTTGGGATTTTTCTTTGCAAATTCTGAAAAAAGGTTTTTTCTATGGATTGATTTTGGGTTTTGTGGAATATATGTGTATTGTTTGAGTGTATTGTTTGGGGGTTTTTCTTTGGGGGTTCAAGGTAAATGTTTCTGCATATATGTTAATTAGGGGCCATGTTTGGGTGATGTTAATTGTGTTTCTGTATATTGTGTTTGAGTGATGTTAGTCTTAATCGGGGTCTGCGTGAGTGATGTTAATTTGTGATCATGTTTCTGCATATTGTCTTTGTTGATAGTGTTGGTGGTGATTCTGTTTGAGTTTGTTTAGTGTGTATGTATGTGAGTATTGTGCAAGATTTTATGCAAGTTTTAGTGTGTTTGTTAATTGTCAAGATTGTTGGCAAGATTTGATGCATGAGTTGTAGAGTGCTTGATTGATGTGATAAAATTTTATATTTGGTTGTCAATGCATGAGCTGAAGAGTATTGCATGATCAGATTGAAGAGAATGTATCATTGATTATCATAAATGTGTCCCTTGGAGCTAAGTGGATTATTTACTCATATTAATTTTGGTTCGATCTTACTGGTTTCAAAATTTATTTATGTAGATTTTCTTTCTTGCTGAAAGAAAGATCTCTGACTACTTTGCAGAAGACAAGTTCAGTGGTAAGAGCACGTAATTTGCCGAGCTGTTGTTAGAATTCAGTAGTTAGTAATGGATAGATCTTGGATTAAATCAGATAGGAGGAGTGAAGTATATGGGGAAGGTGTTGAAAAGTTCATTAGAGATTGTTTAGAGAATTCAGAAATTGATCAGAACTTCATTCATTGTCCGTGTTGCAAGTGCAACAATATGAAAAAAGGGTCGGTGAAGATGTTGCGAGAGCATTTTTATTTCAACGGTTTTAGTCCAATTTACACCAATTGGATTTGGCATGGGGATCAGAGCTTGAATGATGGTGAGAGTGTCAACCAAGATACATTTGATGGTGACATGAATGAAGAAGTGGGTGATATGTGTGAGGCAGCCTTTGAGAAGTACTCAGAAAATCCTGAGTTTGTCAAATTTGTCGAGGAAGCAGAAAAACCCTTGTATAAAGGTCATCGACGATTACAAAGTTGAGTGCGCTTGTAAAACTCTACAATACAAAAGCAAGACATGGGATGACAGATGCACTTTTTTCAGATCTACTAGCCGATTTCGGGGATATGTTACCAGAGAACCACAACCTACCATCCTCAATGTACGAAGCTAAGAAGACTTTGAGTTGTTTGGGGTTGAAGCACGAAAAAATACACGCGTGCTCCAACGATTGTATCCTATATAGGAAACAATATGCAGATCATATCCGCTGCCCAAAATGTGATGTGTCCAGGTGGAAACTAACTAAGAACAAGAAGGAGAAGATCGGCATCCCGGCCAAGGTTGTTTGGTATTTTCCTCCCATTCCAAGATTCAAAAGAATGTTCAAATCTTTGGAGACTTCAAAGAACCTAACCTGGCATGCTGATACTCCAAAAGTTGCTGGTCAATTACGACATCCATGCGATTCTCCCGCGTGGAAGTTGGTTGACCATAAGTGGAAGGATTTTGAGGAAGAGTCAAGAAATCTTCATCTGGCGCTCGCTACTGATGGAATTAATCCTCACAGTACTATGAGAACTAGACACAGCTGTTGGCCTGTAATGTTAGTCACGTATAACTTGCCTCCAGAGATGTGCATGAAGAGGAAATTCATCATGTTAACAATGCTTATATCCGGTCCAAAGCAGCCGGGAAATGATATAGATGTCTACCTTGAGTTGTTAGTTGAGGACTTGCAGTTGTTGTGGGAGGGAGTTGATGGAGTTTATGATGCATATAGAGACCAACTTTTCACATTGAGAGCAGTTCTGCTATGGACAATTAACGACTTCCCTGCATACAGAAATCTTAGTGGATGTGCTACACATGGATACTTCGCGTGTCCAATATGTGGAGTAAATACACATGCAAAGCACTTGACCAAGGGGAAGAAAATGTCGTTTGCTGGCCACGACAGTTTCTTAAAGAGTCTCATCCATATCGAAGACTGACGAAGGAGTTTAATGGCATGGAAGAACTTGGAGAAGCACCCAAACCATTATCTGGAATAAAATTGTTCGAGAAACTGTCGCACATCAAGTTTCAGTTTGGTAAGAAGGTCAATGTGGGAGCTAAAAGAAAGAAAAAGAGAAGTGGGCAGATAGAGGAAGACGACGAGCAGACTGTAGAAGATGCTAAGTTCAAAAAATGCTGGAAGAAGAAGTCTATCTTTTTCGATCTTCCTTATTAGAAGCACTTGCACGTGAGGCACTGTTTGGATGTTATGCATATTGAGAAGAATGTCTTGGAGTCCTTGATGAATACTCTGATGAATGTCAAAGGCAAGACTAAAGATAATGTAGAGGCAAGGCTAGACTTTGTGAAGATGGGGATCAGGCCAGAACTAGCACCCGAAGTTGGGGAGAAGAGAACATTTCTTCCTCTTAGCGCATGCTCGTTCACGAAAAAAGAAAAGATGCAATTCTGCACATCATTGATGGATATAAAAGTGTCGGAGGGCTTCTCTTCAAACATGAAAAGTATTGTTTGCCTCGATGAGTTGAAGTTGTCGTGCCTAAAATCACATGATTGTCATGTGCTAATGCAACATTTCCTGCCTATACTTATACGTGATGCTCTGCCAAAGCATGTGAGATATGTTGTTATGAGATTTTGCTTCTTCTTCAAAGATCTTTGTTCGAAAGTCGTCGACGTACTCGTGCTAGATAAGCTGCAATCTGACTTGGTTGAGACCCTTTGCCTATTGGAGCAATACTTTACACTCTCTTTCTTCGATATCATGGTTCACCTTATAGTCTACCTTGTTCGAGAAGTCCGATTTAGTGGACCAGTTCACTTTAGGTGGATGTATCCATTCGAAAGGTGCATGAAGGTGTATAAAGGATATGTGGCAAGTCGAAAACACCTCGAAGGCTGCATTGTTCAACGATATGCTGCAGAAGAGGCTGTCGAGTTTTGTTCGGAATAAATGAAAGATCTCGATCATGTTGGGATACCTATTCCAGTTAGAGACCTCAACACCACAACTCCTGGTTTCCTAGACGGACGGGCTGCAAAACTGGTGGAAGAAGTTGACTTGCACAGGGCACACAAAATTGTGTTAGAAAACAATGAAGAAGTGTCTCCCTACATCATGTAAGCCTAATTCAATTTTCAAAAATTACACATTCATTGTTTATAATTTTCTATACATACTATACATGGTGTTGCTTTGAACTAATAATGTGATGTATATACACTTCTACAGTGAGCATAAGGCCCATTTGAAAGTGTTGAATCCGAAGAAAGCGAAAGATGACAAGTGAATACAAGATATTCACAACAAGCAGTTCACTGGGTGGTTCAAAAGGAAAGTGGTTGAGGAATAAATAGTTGCAATGGGGGGACGACGTCAACATTAACATGGTTGGCACATGGGCCACGTGAGCGAGTCATTAAGTACAGTAGCTGGTCATAAACGGTAGTTTGTACCAAACAAAGGCCCGAGATGATGAAAGAGTTTGTACCAAACAAAGGCCCGAGATGATGAAAGAGTTTGTCAAAACAGTGGGGTGTCTCAAGTGGTGAACACGATGCTTGTTAGCAGTGCAAAAGATAAGAACCCCTTGTTTGTAGATGTCTGCTACTATGGAGTAATCGAGGAGATATGGGAGTTAAACTATCATCAGTTTCAAGTTCCTGTTTTCAAGTGCGCATGGGTTCCAAATGATAAGGGAATAATCACGAACGACGAATGTGGATTCACCTTAGTCAATTTGAACAAACGGGGTCATAGAAAAGAAGAGTTTGTGCTAGCAAGTCAAGTTAGTTAGGTTTTTTACATTGATGACCCGTTAAGAAAAGGATGGTCAGTGTTTCTACCAATTCATAAGAATAATAGTGAGGGGGAGAATGAGGAAGTGACTAGCATTCCACTTTCTCGTCCTTTAGATGACTTGACAACTCATTGTATTCCTACTCATCAACGATATGTTAGGTCAGGTAGTAAGGATGAGGGTGTTTGGGTGGTGAAAAAGAAAAAATGATGTAACAGTTTGTTATGTATTGCTTAAAGTGATGAACATCAATTTATGTTATTGTCTTTTTCTTGTACATGTTATGATTGTTATGTGTTCCTGTTACGTTATAATGTTTTATGTGCTTTTTCAGTTTTATTATTTATTTTTATCTGAATTATGAAAAACTTATATGATGTATTTTATGGGTTATTGCAGGAAAAAAGCAAATGCCTCCTAAGAAAACAAAGAAAATGAGTGTTCAGCAAAGCAAGATGGTTGATGCTTCTGAGAAGTGGGCACCTGAACATGAGGAGGCTAAACATCCTGTAGCTACAGATGAAGAAGTACCTGTTCACGAGCAAAAAAGAACCAAACGGGGTCCATCATCTATGTGGAAGTTGGTTAAGCTGAGGGCGAATAAGGTTAAGGTCCGTTACGATAGCCTTGGGCGGGCTTTGTATGAGGATAATAAGGTCTAATTGTAATATTTTTGGATATTTGCTGTAATTACCCTAAACCTCAGGGGTAGTTTTTATTATTTTTAATCTTTTCTACCACAGCTTGCTCCTCTGCGGAATATAAATTAAGTAATATCACCACTAACCTTTCCCTTACAGAGACAACCAATGCACACAGGTCCACAATAGCTGAAAAGCAGTCATATAAGGAAACCCCACTTCTGACCTTCTTCCGTCAACTGGAAATAACCAGAAAAAAAAAGTTATTTGAGTATTATGTTCATTCCAAGTTTGCAGCATATGACATATTCGGAAGAAAAAAAATGACAATAAAATGCAACTTACACAATTTTTCGCACGAGTGAATATATATATATATATATATATATATATGTATGTATGTATATATATATAAAAATTGACATGGAGTGACTGATTCATGGCTTTTAGATTTTATAGGGCAATTTGAAACAAGAATTATCCTCCCTTCACTGTGGATTTTGTGTCCTCCGCTACATCAAAGAGATCGTTGAAAGCGAAGATCCACAGCTTGAGAAGATGGTAATTTTCATTATGTCATCCTTTTATATTATATAGAGTTTTGGTACTGAATTTTTTTGATGTTGATGCATCTTTTATGAACGTACTTAATCTATTTTTTTTATTTCAATGTGATTTGATCAGTATCCTGGTTCAGTCAAAAACCAACACTACACTCAGGAGCAGTATGATGAAGTCAGGAACGAGTGGAGCGAGTTCGTCTACACGTTTGTCGATGGTGCTTAGGCTCGCTTCATTGTCAGGAAGTTCTTTGTCTAGTTTCAATTCAGTACTATATATGTATGGTCTTGGTTGGTGTAATACCCTCAAGTTGTTCATGGTATATTACAGCGCCGTGAACCCCACCGAGGGACCCACAAGGCTAATCATACGTGGAACTATAAAACTTGACCGAGAAGGTCCAAATACAACGAAATGAAAGACGATACAAAGGGTATTCAAACCGTGTCCAATGTATCCAAATACATCACAGTACAAAATCAAAACCTCGGCAACACAGGCCGGAACATCAAGGAAGACTGAAAACGAACAATACTCGAGTATTCAATAACCATTCCGGTACAACAACAATGAATGGAGGAACACAAAACATAACCGGAGATAAAACACAGTATCACGCTAGCCCATCATCTTCATGCCGACCCGACACCTGCATATCCGCTCTCCTCGAACCTAAAATACATAAAAAGTATTTCCCCCTTAAAGGGATTAGCCGTCGAATAGCTAGTGCAAGTATATCAAGTATGAAACACAATACTCTCGACAATAAAGTAAATGTAACTGTTAATTCATCAATTCAAGACTAATATTCCGGAATAACTAAATCTCATAGCAGCACATCAATACATATATGAATACCGTGGAACCGCACCAGAGGCTACGGAACCCTCAGAGGACCCGTTGGTCCGTCCCAGAGTGGTTCGTTCATATCATCCGTGGAATCGCACCAAGAGGCTACGAAACCCTCAGGGGACCCGTCGGCCCGCCCCAGAGTGGATATAAATAATCATGCCATTGATATATCTTACTTTTAAAGTCTAGAACGTACAATCATAAATATATACTTGCCTTGAGACATCGAGAAATTGAACGGAAAAAGGGTATGGGTTCGGTAGGTCCAAGAACGCGCTTCCGGCACCTAAACGATTCGCAAGGAATATGATAATCAATTATCCATACTCAAATTACACGAGGAAACTCCCGAAACCCGTCTACGATTCATGAAAATACACGGATAAACAACTAGAGGTTGGAAAATCGTCCAAACCCTCACAAGTCCGAAAATGGCACAATCTAATCCGTAAAATCGTAGGAAAAACATGCATACGGGATAGATACATCATAATCCCAGGGTTCTCAAGCTCCAAAACGGATAAATCGGACGAATCTAAGAAAATCCCCAAAATTCCCAAAAATTAGGGTTCTAAGGAATTTACCTTGATTCGCTGGATCAAAAGATGTTATAAAATGATCAATCAATGATATGAACTCAAGAACTTCATAGATTTGTTGTTTAACAACATGGATTCGCCTCCTCCGAACCTCCAGCCGCGGACAGAAAAGAAAAGAAATGAAAACTGAGTGGAAATATGACTGCTCAGTCATATTTATAGAAGTAGGCATTAGCGTGCGCTAATGCCTTCCTGGTAACGTGTGCTAACGGGTAGCCTCGGCCGAGCACCTTCGGCCGGGGCCCGCGCAACCCGACACTGCTGACAAAACCTGCCGACCGGGACCTGCCCGCCCGACCCCGATAGCATGCGCTGCGCGGACGCTAGCGCGCGCTAGTCAACCTGTCCCAGAACCCTCTGGACCAAACTGCTCGGCCAGGTAACGTACGCTAGTCGGCCGGCAGCGTGCGCTAAACATGCCGATTAGCGCGCGCCACGACTGACAGTAGCGTGTGCTACCTGCCTATCCTCCCCGAGTCCAAGATTTGATAACCCTCTCGCCCGGCCGATAGCAGACGCTGGCCGGTCGGCGGCGGCGCTACACTGCCGAGCTAGCGTCGCGACCTTCCGGCGATGGCGTGCGCTCGCCGGTTCTGTCGCACTGCACGGCCTTGCCCGGCCGCCAGCAGTGCCTTCCGCACCTGTCCGGCCAGTGCTCAGCCATCATGATCCGACGACTCGATTTCTGAAAATGCACGGAACGAACACGACGAAAAGCTCGCGGACAACATCATCGACCCGAAATGAAATACCATGCAACAATTAATCGCACGCGACCATGAAAAAAAAGGCCAAGACAACAAATACGAATGCGGATACCCACAACTTTGGGTAAATTACAAAATGGCCCAAAACGCCCGAAAATCACGATACGTGATCGAATAACCAAACCGAAGTTCACAACACGAATAACAAAGTTAAACGGACTTACGGGAAGCTCGAAACAGCAGTTTTGAACGAGATTCGCAAGAATCGAACTCAAGTGCGGAAAAGTCGCTAAGAAGCACGGAACTCAACAAAACGGCACCGAAACGAACTCAGATGTCGAAAAGTGTAGAATTAATCATTCTCAAAATGACGAAACGGTCCCAAGCGGTCGTCAAAATGGACTTTTGCCAAAAAAGAAAATTACCGAAAATCGAATTTGCGGATATTACATACTACCCTCCTTAAAAGAAATTTCGTCCCGAAACTTAAAACAACTAGGGAGAAGCAATACCCCGCCAGGAAAACTCAACGAGACACACAAGAAACGCGTAACTTACGCCGAACGGCGAAACGTTACAAGCAACACAACAATACATTACCCGAAGGTAATCCAAGCCAACGCTGAAATAAATACGAATCACAATGCCCGAAGGGTCCAACAGAAATACCAATACATCACAATGGCCTGAAAGCCCCTCAGCCGAAGCTGTATATCACGATGGCCTGATATCCGAACAGCCCGAAGCTGTAAATCATCACAATACAGATCTCAAAGAAACAAACCTGACTGTCGGACATACCCCTCGACGTATGAACAACCAGTCGCAAATCGTCAGACATATCCAATACAACATGGACTACGAACGACCAAACAATAAGGCTCAAGAGGGACATCACAGTACGCCCGATCCGGAAATGTGATCGTGCACATATCCACCCCGTATACGGAATCCAGAATATACGTGTGACAATGTACCTAATTAGCCTCACGAACTACGTCTCGTGTGCATGGTCCAATGCGGAAACATCCACGTATGACCATCGTGTGCCTGGCTAAAAATCCTACACATAACCAATCGGCACGCAGATATGATTCCAGATATGTCACGATACAACATGACAACGAAACTCAAAGGATAACATATCCAATACGAATCATACGACTCACCAAGTGAACGATGACACACGAATAATGAAAGATCGACACGACCAACAGAATTCAAAACAACCATCCTGGGATCAAAATCCCTAAGGACCGATTAATATGAGTAATAATCACAACACAACAATCCGGTAAATCCTCCACCCTCAACGATCACAAAATTACCGAGTTCACAAGAATAATAGTGTGCTCCCTTGAGTCGGCCAACACGACAATAATAATTCAACGGATGGGAACTATCCTTGACAGTCCTAATTCAATACTTCGATTACCGTAGAACGGCCAATCGATAACAACGATACGACGGATGGGAATGTTTTCGACAGTCCCAAATCAATACATCGATTACCTTTAGAACGGTTAACCGATAACAATTATACAACGGATGTCTCGGCACCTTTAATCAGTCACCGATAACGAAGATGATAATCGAATACATCAATGCCTTCAATCGGCCAATACAACACCAATAGCGAAACACCAATATCAAACAACAGTCAAAACATCAATACCGCGAACCGGCTATCGACATCAATATGATCAACAAGTATCGTAATGCCCTGAACCGGCCATTTACGAACAACACTAACAATTGGCATAACTTGCCGAAGGATATCGTATCAAACAACCCCCTGATATCAACAAAATCACAAAGAGACCAAGTCTCGACATGATCCACACATTCATGCACGTACATGATAACGTCAATCTCATTGACTAGTACAAGTATAAAACTTGGCTCGATATCAATACAACGAACTGTTACCAATTCAGTTGCTTTCGTCTACGAGTTCCTCAGCCCCGACCAAAGTAATCTATGAACTCTTCAACCTCAACCATATCACAACAGTCATAATCCACGATCAGACATTACAATTTATTTTATAAAGAAGGATTAATAATCGACAAGTTCGATAACGATCGATATCAATACCACCAAACCACAAACTCAACCGTTCCACCATATCTCGATTAAACACAGTCTGAACAATCCAACTCAGACACTTACAAATCATGTCCACAATACGAGTCGAAATATGATGATCATCATTAATTCGAACCATCCAGTTAGTTCAACATTATAGATAATCATATTCTAAGGTTATCAACCAATCCAATCATTCGGCTTGAACAATTGTTCAATATGTATGGACTTCCAAACTCAGAGATGAATAAAAATTTCATCAAACTCGTAATCATATTCGTATTCCGATGCAAATATTATATCAAAACACATAATTCAGCTCTAGACATGAATATTCCATATTCATATCAAAAAGACCCACACTTCTTATAAATGTTCATCATCTCATATAATTCAAGAGTTTCTCAGGAATCCTGAATTAATCCGAAATCACGTCCACAATCGACCAACGACAAAATCCAATGTTCTAATATCTAAGTCATCATCTAACTCATAGTCTAAGGCATATATCATCATAACATCAGGAATCGCAATAATACTGCCAAGAACACTATGATCCCCTAACCATACTCATGACAACATAACATAATCTAACATATAAGTCATCATGTCATCATCTTCGTTAACAAACTTCCCGTGGGATACCAAGAATCATCATAACGCCTCCATAAACTATTATCATACGAACTAATCATCAACAACAACGTCAAAGTCTAAATGTCTGGAGATATTAACCAACACATCTCTTGAAGATAAACAACACCATTCAAAACCACACGAATCATATCAATATCCGCACTTCAACCATAATATCAACATAACGCGGTAATCCATCCATAATCATACTTATCAACTCCTATACATGACGATTATCAACTCAAGAACAACGATATTCAATTCAAAACCAAATCCAAAGTGAATATTAATTACCTCTTCGAAGATATAGATTGATTCTTAAGGTTGAATCAATTTCCAATCGATTCCAAGCTTAGAGTTGTTAAAACGGTCAACTCCATGATTACACGAGTATTTAGAACCTCAAAATATCTTCCAAGAACTCTCTCTTTCGGTGGAAAAGAAAGGACGGGCCGAAAAGGATAACATTACTCAATTTCACATTACTAGTGTGCGCTACTCTCACAAAATGGCGCGCGTTACTTGCCATAGCGTGCGTAACTGACTTTGTTAGCGTGCGCAATCGATGTCCAGAGGCTACTGCCTCATTTCGTGCTAAGTGTTACGTACGTAAAATCCTTGTCATAGCGTACGTAACATAACGTTGACTTGCTACATTAAAAGTCTCATTAGGGTACGTTATTATCCACCCATAGCGTGCGCTAATCATAGTTGACTCGACAGCTTGCACCTACCCAGAAGATGCATGTGCCCCACATGCCGAAAGCACCCGCGATTGCCGGGATTCCCTTGAGAGTTCTACATTTAGCGTGCGATAATACTTATGTCCCGCGTGCGCTAAATGCCGTTGACGCATGAAACCCGGAAGCTGTCGACAACTTTGCCAACCACTCGGATAAGTTCTGACATGGCCTTGCACGCGCTAGTCCAAGCCTTTAGCGTGCGCTAAGTTTGTACACTAGCATGCGCTATGCTTCACTATTAACGTGTGCTAAACAGGCTACACTTAGCCAATTCCAATGGTTCCTGTCCGCTGCCTCGACATACTGGACACGTATATATGACATGCTGAATACATATACTTGATTCAATAACATTTTCATATGATATGCCTGATATCAAAATTAAACAACCTGATACACGATATCCTCAATTATAACTGTCAACCAACAACCGATCAACCCAGAATTTCCAAACTCATCACAAGGGTAATCAATCGTCGCCACGAGCGAATAACCAAAACAGTGTACTTACATGTGCGTGAAGTCGATGATCTCCCATGATACTAGCATCCGACCCCCATACAGAGTCTCAACATAACACAAACACACATCAGTACCGCAATTAGAAATTTTAAAAATATCTCTAAGAAAAGTCCGCGTCCGCGACCACGGTCTCGTCTCTGTCCCCTGCCAGCAGACATTCTAAAGGATACACAAAGTACGTAAGTACAATCCAAAACGCACGTCTTCCAAGTGACCGATTCTCAAGAATATCAAACTAAAATCAAAACGATTAAGAAACGCAAGGAGAGTAATAGGGCTTACAAGTATCGGTCGCATTGTAATGATGGCAGAGTAGTGATACTGTGGACAAATGACGACTCAATCGACCCAAAAGACCGACGGCCTAGGTATCCATAGACCTAAGCTCTGATACCATATTCTGTAACACCCCCAAGTTGTTCAGGGTATATTACAGCGCCGTGAACCCGACCGAGGGACCCACAAGGCTAATCATACGCGGAACTATAAAACTTGACCGAGAAGGTCCAAATACAATGAAATGAAAGACGATACAAAGGGTCTTCAAACCGTGTCCAATGTATCCAAATACATCACACTACAAAATCAAAACCTCGACAACACAGGCCGGAACATCAAGGAAGACTGAAAACGAACAATACTCGAGTATTCAATAACCATTCCGGTACAACAACATTGAATGAAGGAACACAAAACATAACCGGAGATAAAACACAGTACCACGCTAGCCCATCATCTTCATGCCGACCCGACACCTGCCTATCCGCTCTCCTGGAACCTGAAATACATAAAAAGTATTTCCCCCTTAAAGGGGTTAGCCGTCGAATAGCTAGTGCAAGTATATCAAGTATGAAACACAATACTCCTCGACAATAAAGTAAATGTAACCGTCAATTCATCAATTCAAGACTAGTATTCCGGAATAACTAAATCTCATAGCATCACATCAATACATATATGAATACCGTGGAACCGCACCAGAGGCTACGGAACCCTCAGAGGACCCGTCGGTCCGTCCCAGAGTGGTTCGTTCATATCATCCGTGGAATCGCACCAAGAGGCTACGAAACCCTCAGGGGACCCGTCGGCCCGCCCCAGAGTGGATATAAATAATCATGCCATTAATATATCTTACTTTCAAAGTCGAGAACGTACAATCATAAATATATACTTGCCTTGAGACATCGAGAAATTGAACGGAAAAAGGGTATGGGTTCGGTAGGTCCAAGAACGCGCTTCCGGCACCTAAACGATTCGCAAGGAATATGATAATCAATTATCCATACTCAAATTACACGAGGAAACTCCCGAAACCCGTCTACGATTCATGAAAATACACGGATAAACAACTAGAGGTTGGAAAATCGTCCAAACCCTCACAAGTCCGAAAACGGCACAATCTAATCCGTAAAATCGTAGGAAAAACATGCATACGGGATAGATACATCATAATCCCAGGGTTCTCAAGCTCCAAAACGGATAAATCGGACGAATCTAAGAAAATCCCCAAAATTTCCAAAAACTAGGATTCTAAGGAATTTACCTTGATTCGCTGGATCAAAGGATGTTATAGGATGATCAATCAATGATATGAACTCAAGAACTTCATGGATTTGTTGTTTAACAACATGGCTTCGCCTCCTCCGAACCTCCAGCCGCGGACAGAAAAGAAAAGAAATGAAAACTGAGTGGAAATATGACTGCTCAGTCATATTTATAGAAGTAGGCATTAGCGTGCGCTAATGCCTTCCTGGTAACGTGCGCTAACGGGCAGCCTCGGCCGAGCACCTTCGGCCGGGGCCCGCGCAACCCGACACTGCTGACAAAACCTGCCGATCGGGACCTGCCCGCCCGACCCCGATAGCGTGCGCTGCGCGGACGCTAGCACGCGCTAGTCAACCTGTCCAGAACCCACTGGACCAAACTGCTCGGCCAGGTAACGTACGCTAGTCGGCCGACAGCGTGCGCTAAACATGCCGATTAGCGCGCGCCACGGCAAAGATGGCGTGCGCTACTGCCGATCCTCCCGAGTCCAAGATACTCAAGAACCCCTCGCCCGGCCCGATAGCGACGCTAGCCGGTCGGCGGCGCTTACACTGCCGAGCTAGCGTCGCGATCTTCCGGCGATGGCGTGCACTACGCGGTTCTGCCGCGCTGGCGATGCCCAAGATCCGATAGTGCTGCCGCACCTAGGGTCATTATCGGACCGGCCGGCCCGGTTTTGACATCGAACCGGTCCGTAAAGGTACGGATAGACTGTCCCGACGGTAAGAGAACCGGGTCATATTTAAGATCCGGAACCGGTCCGAAAATAGGTACCGGATAGACCCGGTCCGAATCCGGAACCCGGAAACCCGAATCCGAAAATAATTAACCTATAAAAAAAATTGAAATCACCAAATTAGAACAATTATTTTAAACCCCCCAAATCTGGAACCCTTACTTGAACCCCTCAAATCCAAATCCTAATCTAATTTGAAACCCCCAAATTTTTTACCTTAACACGAATTCGAAAATAAACTAAAATTCTCAAAATTAAACTAATTGGATTAGGTGTGGGCCGTGCGGCTACGAGAGGGGGAGGAGGGAGAGAGAGATTTTAGAATTTCTAACCTAATTTGTGTTATATATCAATGGCCTAAGGCCATGTTTGGTGAATGATTAAAAATTTTATATACCAAAGGCCTTAGGCCTTGTTTGGTGTGTGTGTGTGTATGTATGTATGTGTATATATATATATATATATATATATATATGTTACCGGGTCTTTTTCCGGTTTTCTCGGTCCGGGTCTTATCGGTTTCGGTTCAATATTTAGAACTCGAATCCAAACTCGTTAATTGTCGGGTGAGTTTCGGTCCCGGGTTTTTCGGTCCGGTTCTTGACCGGGTTTCGGGTTCACTCGGACCGCTAACAGCCCTAGTCGCACCTGTCCGACCAGTGCTCAGCCGTCATGATCCGACGACTCGATTTTCGAAAACGCACGGAACGAACACGACGAAAAGCTCGCGGACAACATCATCGACCCGAAATGAAATACCATGCAACAATTAATCGCACGCGATCATGAAAAAAAAGGCTAAGACAAAAAATACGAATGCGGATACCCACAACTTTAGGTAAATTACAAAATGGCCCAAAACGCCCGAAAATCACGATACGTGATCGAATAACCAAACCGAAGTTCACAACACGAATAACAAAGTTAAACGGACTTACGGGAAGCTCGAAACAGCAGTTTCGAACGAGATTCGCAAGAATCGAACTCAAGTGCGGAAAAGTCGCTAAAAAGCACGGAACTCAATAAAACGGCACCGAAATGAACTCGGATGTCAAAAAGTGTAGAATTAATCATTCTCAGAATGACGAAACGGTCCCAAGAGGGTCTTCAAAACGGACTTTCGCCAAAAAAGAAAATTACCGGAAATCGAATTTGCGGATATTACAGTTGCAACACTACTGGTACTCAGGTGATGATGGTGAATGTCTGTTGGTATAGTTAGATGAGAACATGTCGTTTCATCGGGTAAATATGGTGAATGTTTGGTTGATGTGCAGTCCATTATCTAGACCTATGCATGTGTCTCGTAGACATTGTGGAAGTTTATTTGATGTTGGCATATTATAGTTATGCCCAATGCAAACTTGTGAATCACGCGAATCTGAATATTTGTCATTTTTGTACGACAATCCGTCGTTTATATATGAAAGTGTGGTTTATTACTATTATCAATGCTTATGATCTTGTGTTATTGAATTGGGATCTTGTGATTTGAGTTTGTTGGATTTTTAATGAGGTTGATTGGTGTATTTGAGTTTGTGTTGTTGCGATCTTGTGAATTGAGGTTTTTTATTGGATGGATCATGTTTTTGTACAACAGGGATTCTATATTTACAAATTGAAAAGAAATATGCAATGTGGTTATTTACTTCGGATAAAAAAACGAAGTCAGAGTTATATAATTAGCGACACAAAATAGAATAAGCGAAGTAAAAAGGAGTGTAATGTTTCGGGTAAACAAATAAAAGTGAAGTAAATGGGGTATCTTTAACTTCGTTACCTATTAACAAGCGAAGTCGATAATATTATTTCACTTCATCTGTATATATTTTACTGAAGCGAATAGGAAATATACACTTTAGCGATTATAAGATAAGTGAAGTGGAAGGACATTTTTTACTTCGCAAACCCCCATATTCGGGTTCTAAAAATCGAGATAGACTTCGGTTATTAGGATATTAGACTTCGCATAAGAAGCGAAGTATAAAGTATACCTTTAACTACACGAACATAGACTTTGGTAATTATAACGTTTTTACTTCAGATATTATCCGAAGTCTTTGACGTTTATTCTTACAGTGAATTGTGTAAAAAAAAACTAAAATAAATGTGTTTTGAGTCAAAAAAAAAAAAAAAAAAGTTCATGGTTGTAATGTTGTGTCACAGCCCCTTAATTTTTAATAGAACAATCATTAATTTTGTATTGAAAATTCAACAGGATGCTTATTAATTTTTACTCGATGTTTATTACTTTTAACCAATTTTATCACTTTTTATAATATGATAATAATGTAATTGAATAATCATATGTTTGTTATAGGAGTATGTCGAAAGATACTTCATAGAGTGCCTAATATTGGGACTAAGGTGAAATAAATGGAATCTGTTACTGGTGTAGGAAAGCTTTTGACACAAGTCATACACTGAAAATATGCGAAACTTAACTACAAAAGATGACTTTGAGGTGTGGTTGTGGAGTTATTATCAGATGATCATGGCAAAATAATTGTATAGCAATGGCGATTCCGACAGCGGCGACGGTGTTTATGGGCAAACTCATGGTTGTGGTTAAAGATGTGTGTAAATGCGTGGAAGGTGACATTTTTCCGGTACAAGTGTTCATGGATTCGCTGCTTGTTGTCCACGCTATCGTCGAAGAGGATTAGGAGCGAAGCCTGTTGTGCGAAGACCTTTTTGATATTTTTAAGGCGGCCAAGAAAATTTGTGTTGTCTCGTTTAATTATATGCGCCGTGAAGCTAATAGAGTTGCTCATGCTTTGGCTAGTTTTGCAAAAACTTTGAAGGATATCTGGTACGAAGAGTGGCCTCGATGGCTCTTGAAATTGTAACTTCCGATCACAATTGATTTATAAAAGTATCTTTCCTTTCAAAAAAATAAATAAATATCGAACCTTTCAAGAATATGCAGAGAAGATACTAATTTTAGCTTGAAACTTTAGAAATTAAAATTTTGAGATGATAGGTACAAATTAATGTGAGAAAAAGTGATAGAAGTGGTGATGCATTATACGATTTTTTTTTTTTTTTTTTTTTGAATCTGATCGTTGCCGATTGGCCCAACTTTCACCTATCCCAATCATGGACAAGCTAGCGTTTTGCTGGGTGTGACGGGAGGGTGCGGACGACATGCCACATGTCTGCTCACCCGAATTTAAAATTTGAATTTTTGATTTATTATTTATTATATATTATATATTATAAAATAATAACCCGTGCGTTTGGTCGGTCCATGGATTGAACAGGGCTGGTACGTAAACTTGGTAAAATAGGCTGAGGCCTGCAGGACAGGTGTTACACCCTTAACATGGGTGACTCGCTGGGCTCGGCAGGTGGTCGAGTCACTGGGCGGACTGTGCCGACTGGGTGTGGCACGACACTAAGGCACGGGAAGGAAAAGTGATTCGAAGGTTTCTTGGCGAGTGTGAGGCTTAGCTAAGACATGGAATCAAGACAATCTCGTGTTACTTTGAAGTTTTGGGCAGGTTCGAGGCTGGAGGCAGGCGAGTGATTCTTCGGCTTTTCAATGGTCACTGTCCTCACCAGGCTTTATTTGTCTAAGCCTATTATAGGGGGGGAGGTAGTTACTGTGAGCCATGCCCAAGGGGTGACCCAAGGTGCTCGGCCAAGGACTTGGCAAGGTGCTGGGACTTGCCATGGGATTGGGTCACGGGTCGATCCGGAGGTGAAACCCAACTCGGATCGGACCGACCCAATCAGCGAACACTTCAGGCGCGGACAAGGCCTGGGCTGTGTGCGGCCGAGAGGGTTCGACAGTGCGGGCGGACCTTGTTCGGAAATCGGATAAGTGCGCAAGATGTTGGACATTTGTGCACACTTGTGGGCAAGGACCGGGAATGTGCAAGTGACTGGGCACTTGTGCATAAATCTATCGGATGACTTAGAATGTTGGAACAAAGTGCGGGTCCTTTCTGTTCTTATGGGCCAAAGATGTGAGGGTCTACTTGGCGCGAGACCTAGGCTTCGGAACACGCGGGAATTGGAATTACGCGGGAAAGGTTGGACGGTTGGTGCACGTTCGCGGGGCGTTGCATCGACGTGGCACAGATAGTTCCAGACAGTTAAGTCAGACGGTTACTTGGAGCGGTTGTGCGGGAACGGTTCCAAGCAGTTATAAGACGTGTGGGGCACACGTTAGCATGTGGGCAGTTACTTGGTGGACTGCATGTGCCAGGTGGAGTGCTGGGATCCATCAGGGCAGTTGCGGGACGATTACTAGCAAGCGGTTGCGGACGGTTGTGGGACGGTTCCGGAAGACCTTGTACGTGGCAGTACAAGGCAGAGGCGAGCAAGTTGTGCGGAAACTGCTCGGGACAAGTGGCAGGGACGCATGGTGGTCTTTTGCCACGCGTCGACGTGGAGTGTCGAGCTGAACCTAGCGGTTGGGGTTGTCAACCGATGTAGCCCTTTGCTTGGGCTATAAATAGGTGCTTTGTACAATTTTGTAGAGGGAGATCCGAGAGAGGGATCCGAGAGCTGAGATCATCGTGAGGATCTTAGAGAGTTGTACAGCGAGGCCTTTTCCTTGTATATTGAGTGTGCAATAATATTCAAGGTTGGGGAATTGTTCCCGTAAATTGTGTGTGTGCCTTTACGTGTTTTGATTGTATTCTGCTGCATACTCCTTCAAGCACGAAAGGTGGCCTTGGGCTATAACTCTGATCATACTAAACACGAGTGCTGTGAGGAAAACACGAGCGTTTGGTGAGGATCGAAGGCTGACTGGTTGTTGTGCGGACAATCAGTGCCGGCACGGGGTTGAATTTCGGCGAAAAATTCTAGCCCGATTCGGACCCGTGACAATTTGGCATCGGAGCCCCGTTAGTGGGTTCTGTCAGAGAATTTTGGTGCTTGGTGGCCAAAGTTCGCTTGCGGAAGGCGAAACCTTGTTCGTGAATGCAAGGATTGGAAAGGGAACGCGAGATATCTGGACGGACGCCAGATTTTTAGTGTGGGAGATGCCGAAGTTCGTTGAGCTAGGATCATTTTAGAAGGTGAGCACGCGGATATCCTCTTGGTAGCCGAGGATCTGAAGATGATTGCCTGAAGACGACTTGGTGGTTCGGAAGAGGACGGTTGCTGGCCGGAATTTGTCGGATTGTGGAAGACAAAGCCTCTTCATTTTTGTCTCGTTTGCGGGTTCCTGAATTCCAGAGAATTGACGATGGTAAAACGTCAATCGGGTGGACAAGGCTTCTTGGCGGACATTAATCAAAATGATTGTCTGCACATGTTCGGGCGAAGAAGATATCCATAGCCAGTTTATATTGGAGGACTGGCGGCATCATGCTTGGTGGTGATGTTTACGTGGCGATGGGCACCGGATGAGATCTGAAAGCCATTATTATGGGATATGTTGGTGGAAGGATTTTTGAAGGTATCAATTTGCCATGCCGTGGGAAGAACCAGAGTTGAGACTATGTTCGATTCTTCTTTGGTGCTGGGGACCGAAGAAAGAAATGTGCGCTCAGTTGTGGAAAAATTGACGTCGGAAGTGGTTAAAGTCGACATCTTTGTGTGCGGAACGAGGTGTGCTTGGTTTCGAGAAAGATAGTTCTAGAGGGCATTGTTCGTGTGGACCGGATGCCGAAATAGGAACGGATGCTTGCTTGGAGGAGCATCGTCGACCATGGTTCAAAATTGCGGCTTGAAGGCTGATTTTGAAGCAAGTGACCAGACGGTGGGATTGGTTCCCCTTTGTCAATAAAGTTCCAGACTTAGTTCGGGGTGGAGCGGTACTTCGTATGAGTACCAATATTCGGCATGGTGCTTGGTGCATCTAGATGGATAGTTCGGTTGAGTTGATGGCTGATCTGTTACGAGCGATGGGAAGACCTTTGAAGATTGCGATCTGTTCGTGTCAATTGGTTGAGGAGCATTGGTGCGGCCCAAAGGCTAGTCTAAAGGTGCGAGGTCGAAAATCAGGGTAAGTACTGATCATACTTGAACATGTTGCATGAGTAGGAGATGTTATTCGATGACTTAGGCTGGTGTGTGGTTGGGTAAGGGTAATGCTTTCCATACGTTCTTGTTAAAATTTATGTGGTCCTACGTTGTTGTTGTTATTTTTTGGATTTGTGTGGAAAAATAGCATGGATATGTGTTCAGAGTGAAGCATATCCTGGTCATAGTCAGATTTGGCTGGATAAATGGTGTTGGGTGTGGCTAAGGTCCCGATTAGCCTATGAAAATTTCGGTCGGTTGAAGGACTCCCACGATCTTCAATCAGACTGAACATCCAAAGCATGGGAGATGCTTACATTTTATGTCCCGTTAAGGTTGGCCAAAAGACGCGTTGCTGAAGTCAGTAAAAATGAGCAAAAGAGTTGCAGGCCATTGCTCATTCCAGAAGGATTGTTGGCCTGCCTGAACAATCTATGTGGCTGGTTTCTATTGTAATAGGTAGACTTCAGATTTTTACGTTTGTGACCCTATGTTTGTAATTTTGCTTTGTGTGTAGCAATTTTACTTGTGAATTACCTAGCATTCGGGGGCTGTCCGATGCAAAGTTATGTAATCTTGGCTAAGTGTGTGTGAGTTAGCGGGTTATGTAACTAGACGGAAATAAGAGTACAGTGTAGGAGACCTATGTGGTTGAAGCTGACTTCTTTCTTGAGGCATGTGGTGTTTCAAGACGGTTCGCTGGGATGGTTTTGAAGATGTAGCTGCCTTGTTTTCGGAGGTTCATCGGATGGAGGATCGATCATTGTGGTCCAATGGAAGGGTGAATCAATGCAACATCCCAAAACGGAAGGCGGACTAAGGCAGTTCGAGAAAAGTACAAGTATCGGGCTATGATATGTTAAGACTCCCATCGACGAGGGCGTCGATTTCTTCAAGTGGGGGAGGTTTGTTACACCCTTAACATGGGTGACTCGCTGGGCTCGGCAGGTGGTCGAGTCATCAGGCGGGCTGTCTTGGCCCGGGCGTGGCACGACACTAAGGCACGGGAATGAAAAGTGATTCGGAGGTTTCTTGGCGAGTGTGAGGCTTAGCTAAGATATGGAATCAAGACAATCTCGTGTTACTTTGAAGTTTTGGGCAGGTTCGAGGCTGGAGGCAGGCGAGTGATTCTTCGACTTTTCAATGGTCACTGTCCTCACCAGGCTTTATTTGTCTAAGCCTATTATAGGGGGGTAGTTACTGAGAGCCATGCCCAAGGGGTGACCCAAGGTGCTCGGCCAAGGACTTGCAAGGTGCTGGGACTTGCCATGGGATTGGGTCACGGGTCGATCCGGAGGTGAAACCCGACCCGGATCGGATCAACCTGATCAGCAAACACTTCAGGCGCGGACAAGGCCTGGGCTGTGTGTCTACGGCCGAGAGGGTTTGACAGTGCGGGCGGACCTTGTTCGGAAATCGGATAAGTGCGCAAGATGTTGGACATTTGTGCACACTTGTGGGCCAGGATCGGGAATGTGCAAGTAGCTGGGCACTTGTGCATAAATATATCGGATGACTCGGAATGTTGGAACAAAGTGCGGGTCCTTTCTGTTCTTATGGGCCAAAGATGCGAGGGTCTACTTGGCGCAAGACCTAAACTTCGGAACACGCGGGAATTAGAATTACGCGGGAAAGGTTGGACGGTTGGTGCACGTTCGCGGGGCGTTGCATCGACGTGGCACAGATAGTTCCAGACATTTAAGTCAGACGGTTACTTGGAGCGGTTGTGCGGGAACGATTCCAAGCAGTTATAAGACGTGTGGGGCACACGTTAGCATGTGGGCAGTTACTTGGTGGACTGCATGTGCCAGGTGGAGTGTTGGGATCCATCAGGGCAGTTGCGGGACGGTTACTAGCAATCGATTGCGGACGGTTGCGGGACGGTTCCAGAAGACCTTGTACGTGGCAGTACAACGCAGAGGCGAGCAAGTTGTGCGGAAACTGCTCGGGACAAGTGGCAGGGACGCATGGTGGTCTTTTGCCACGCGTCGACACGTGGAGTGTCTTTTGGCTCTCTCATAACATTGTCATGATTTAATATTTAGACATGTGTTGCTCATATATCCGTTGCATGCTTTTCTGACTTTGACTCCTCCAACGTTCAGCTGGTTTGAACTTGTTTACACGCTAAACATATTTGGTTATGTACGTTATCCTTCAAATATTACGTACGTTAATCTGTCCATGTTACGTACGTTAGCTTTGTGCATAACACAATTTTCCAGCTTTGTTTTCTTCGATTCTTGGCTTCGCCTCTTCGTTGTTTTGTTTTGTTTATCAACATTAATCATCAAAATACTTTTAATTTATGTATGGAACAAAATGTTCCAACACGTCCATTGGTCCTCCACACAGGAGTGAAAATGTTTATTATAAATACTACGTACACAACTACGTATTTATAATCAAACATAATTAGTTCACACAAATTAATATAATGATCTTAGCCTTCAATCGTTCACACAGATTGGTTTGAGCTTTCACTTGACTGGCTTCTTCACACACAGTTCCGAAGCTTCGTCTCTTCAATGCAGGTCCGTCACACACAGTTGGGGAAGAGCAAGGATTCTCAGTCCACAAGGACCAATGGGTTTGTTCAAGGGTTACAACAATATTTGAACAACAACTTTTACTTTCTGAGCTTTTAGCTGATGATGTGTTATTCACGGTTTTGAGCCTTGGGAGATATGTTTGCTCTGAATATTTGTGTAAGCACTTGTTTCACTTGCATATAAATTCGATCGTTTGTTCGTTTGTTTGCGTGTATCAGTAAATCTTCAAAGGCTGAGGATATATATATAGCTTTCTGAAATATATCCGTTGATATAAATCCGTTGAGCAAGATTCTGTTCCTACGGGATGATGTGTTTGAATAAAACACGATCCAGATTTTGCGCTAGATTGAATATCTCTAACGGCTTGATATTTAAATACTTTATCCTTTAGTATTTAAATATATCTTCTCAAACGGGACTTTGACTTAGTGAATAACAAAGATTCCTTCTTGTCCTGTTTGGATGTTGTATGGAATGATAGCTGTATTGTCGTTTCGAGACAGCTTCCATACTTAGTCTTTATAAGACTCCTTTGCTTTATGTTTGATTCTGTATGCTGGGGCTACGAGAAGTTTTCGATACAGGTTGATATCAACTTTTCGATACAAGTGCTTGCTGTATGCTGGATTGGCATATTTGTCAAAACATTATGTCTTGATCTTTTCGATACAGGGATTGTTTGTCCTGACAATCTCGATACAGGGATTGTTATCCCAACAAACTACTTTTATTTTAATAATTAAACAGATAAAGCTATTATCCATTAATACAGGGATAAAATGTTAAATGAGAAAATTATCAAATTGGTCCCGTATGTGGGATCAATTGGCCAAAAAGCACCATCAAATTGCTCCTCATCAACTTTTCATTTGATAGAATTTTTTTGCCACAAATAATTTTAACTCAATTAAATTATAGTTCTTTATATCATGTGCCATTAATATTTATTATATTTATTACATTTATTGAAAAATAATTTCATATATATATATATAATGAGAAAATTATCAAATTGGTCCCGTATGTGGGACCAATTAGCCAAAAAGTCCCGTATGTCTCAGGCGGACCCACTATTTTTGCCACATGTCGTCCATGTCAGCTCCGATAGCCGAAAAATACTCCGGCCGGCGACGGAAGACCAAATTGGTGAAAATAGGGGAGAGCTATGGGGTTTTTTTATCCGCCGGAGACAGATGAGGCTTTTTGACCAATTGGTCCCACATACGGGACCAATTTAATAATTTTCTCAATGTTAAATTAATTGGTCACTTAAGTAATAATTTTATCTGAAAATCTGAATTTAAATAATTGCGACATATAAATAGTTCATGGATCTCCTAATTTTTTTCCACTTGAATTATTGCACAAGATAACCGGATGAACAATGATAAAATAATTTAAAAATATAAAAAGTATATAATAATTGGTAATTATATAAAAAGTATATTACAATCAGTATTCAATCAAGTTATTAATAGCCCCTGAAATTTGTGCTACATTCATTACAGAAATATTAAGTAATAACGTGCACTTCATAAAATTACAAAACTAAAGGTTTGTTTGATAAATATTTACTAATTCGAGAATGAGATTTTTCAATTCTATTCTCTTTTATTTTTATTTTAGACTAATTTAAGAATAGTATGGTAAACAAAAGCACAGAAGCATAATTTTAGATTGATAACTCTTACCAAGTTTTTTCTTTCGTCAAACTTTCCTTCCTTTTACTTAGCTTGTATCGCTGTAATATTTTCTTCAACTATCCCGGATCTTTGATAAATAATATCGTCTAATTATATTTATTATGCCGCAAAAAAAAGGACCTTCTTTTATTCGCCCGCAGAAAAGCCCGCTTGTTCTTCCCCAAATCATTTGGGCTGGAGCCGCCCGCTTGGCAAATTTATTGGTACGTACGTAAGGGTTAGATTGTGTTATAGGGTGGGTTGGGGGTGGTTGGTTATGGCTGTGTTTTCTAGTGAGGTAGGTTATGTTGGGCCTGAATTCAATTCCAGAAGATTGACTATGTTAGTGCGCTGGGCCAAGCCTGGGCCGGTCCAACCCATATGGCCTAGGTGTGGAATAAATGATTCGGGGCTGTGCGGGATGCGTGAGGGGCCGTGAGCCATCGTAGGAAGACATCTAAACACACTTGAAGATCGAAGACCGGAACGAATTATATTCTTCAATTTTTCTTCTCTATTTTCCGAGTAGAATCTAAAAACATGTTCAATATATATTCTTGTAAGTTTGTAGCCATAATTCGTGGCTAAAACTACTTAGTTTCTAGATTTTAAAGTGCTTCAAATAGATTCGCAATTTGCGATTAATCATTTTTCGTTATCTACATTCGTTTTTGAATTTATTGCTTTAAATTTGGTTATATGTGAGTTTTTGGCCAATTCTTATACACGTGACGATAATTTGATAATTGAGACACATTAATTGATCATAAGAGTAGACGAATTCGAAACACAAACAGATACTAGATTAATAATATTAGTAGAAGTTTGTGAGGGTAATTAAATGCAATGAACTAATAAAAAAGAGTTTCACACTTTATATAAATACAAGAGGTAAGATACTTTAGTGATTTTTCTCACGGGTATTTAAGATTAAATTGATTATTTAATTAATTGCAAGAACTTGAATTGAATGATTGCAAAATCTAGAAAAAATTTATATTATACCTTAAGTATTCCACAATTTTATTTTTTGCTTGAGCAGTCATGTGGGTTTACTTTGATTATCTTTGGTTTTATTTATTTATTTCGTGATTAAATTAAATTCTCAAAATCGTGAACTGTTTAAATAAAATTGAAATATTACGATCATAATAGTAAAAAATTCTCGAATTATTAATCTATATGTATATGATACTCTTAGCTAGCCGCTAGAGTACCTAGTTTGTACACTTACAAATAGAAAATAAGTTTTTGGCACAGTTGTAATGGACTAATCTATATGGATATTCTGCAAGAAAATTACAGTTAATTGTGCTACTTCAGGAACAATAAATTTAAGAAATATAATTAAATATACGAAAGGAAATAAAATAGTACGAAAATTAAACAAGGCTCAAAAAGTATATTAAGAAAATTGCTCATTCAAAGCACTTACATATTCTCCACGAATAATTATTTTGTGTTTTCATCAAAAATCCTCACAAATGTTTGGATCTCATGGTGTTTTTTAGGAATACATCACATTCAACCAGAATATGACGAGATAATGTCGTGTCTTCAAAAACTACAACAATTTTTTATCTTAATAATTTTCTGGATTATTAAGTATTGTTGAATTGTGTTTCTTCGAGAAATAAAGAAGAATATAATCTCATAATAGATTTTTAGATAATCATATATATTATTTATATATGATGATGGTAGAATCTAACAATAATATACCTAAATGCATTGATAAATTTACAAGCATGTAAGAATATTCAACCATAATAAAAAAATATATGCACATAGAAACATAAAATTTAATGACTAGAGAATATTATTTATGCTCAAAATCATCATATGCAAGAAGGTCTTCAAATGAATAAATAGAATTAATACTGTTAACTGGTGTAAAAAAGCTATTCCTGTTTGGATCTTGTTCCTTCAAGCAATACATTTCATAAATCCTTACGTTAGGAAATTGCTGTAAAAATTTCAACTGGATCAAACAATTAAAAAATATGAAAATACGATTTTTGTGTAGCCTGACGGTGCAGAATTTTAATGCACGTTTTTTTGGGGGAAAACTACGTTTATTGTTAACGTATGGACCTTTTTACGTTCGTGTCATAACCTAAGAATAATTGCAAATTGTCATATAACGTATTCAAAATTTTAATGTTCATGTCTTAATGATCGGAATCTGGCCAATTTGCGTATGTGGCACACCGAAAATTTGACGTGGCTTGATTACATTATTTTAATAAAATAAAATTGGTCAAATCAGCTCAAAATCATTAGTTATCACTTAAAAAATTAAAAAAATTAAAAAAATTATAAAATAAAATTGAAAATGTAAAATTGTAAAATAAAATTATAAAATTAAAAAAAATATTAAAAATTATAGAAATTTTAAATGTGGTCAATTAAAATTTTATAATAATATAATTTTTAAAATTAAAATTATAAAATAAAACTATAAACAAAAATTAAAAAATTAAAAAATTATAATAAATTATAAATATTATAAATGTGGTTAATTTTATTTTTTAATTTTTTAATTTTTAAATATTTTAAAAAGAAAGAAATTATTATAAAATTCAAAAAATTTTAAAAAATAAAAAAATTGTAAAATTATAAAATAAAATTGTAAAATTATAGAAAATAAAATTTTAAATAAAATTAAAAAATTAAAAAAATTATAAAAAAAATATAATTTTATATTAAAGTATCTTCATTAGTAAAAAAACAAACAATGCCACACATGTTTTATAACTTGATTAGATCATTATAATAAAATAAAATTGACCACATCAGCTCCAAATCATTAGTTATCAATTCAAAAAAATTAAAAAATTTATAATTTTTTAATTTCACAATTTTATTTTATAATTTTACAATTTTTTTATTTTTTTAATTTTTTTACACTTTTATAATTATTTTTTTACTTTTTAAAATATTAAAAAATTAAAAAATGTAAAATAAGATTGACCACATTTATAATATTTATAATTTGTTATAATTTTTAATTTTATAATTTTAGTTTACAGTTTTATTTTATAATTTTATTTTTAAAAAAATTATAAAATTATAAAATTTTAATTGACCACATTAATTTTTTATAATTTTAAATATTTTTTTTAATTTTATAATTGTATTTTACAATTGTATTTTATAATTTTACTTTTTCAATTTTATTTATAATTTTTTAATTTTTTTAATTTTTTTTAAGTGATAACGGATGAGTTGGAGCTGATTTGGCCAATTTTATTTTATTAAAATGATGTAATCAAGCCGTATCAAATTTCCGGTGTGCCACATAGGCAAATTGGCCGGATTACGGTCATTAGGACACGGACATTAAAATTTTGAATACGTTATATGGCAATTTGCAATTATGCTTAGGTTAGGACACGAACGTAAAAAGCTTCCTACGTTTGGACAATAAACGTAGTTTTTCTTTTTTTATCTTTTTATATTTTTCTAGAGCGTTCGTGCTGATAACGTGTTATATATGTTGAGAGGTAGGAGAAATAGAAGAGTAGGGTAGAGATACATATAAAATGAGGGTCATGATTAAGAGACATAATGTCTGAGCCATAATAAGACTTATTCATTAATTTTACAGTTTATTTTATGTTTAATTATCAAATATTAAGGTATGTTGTGTATATACTTTCTTATTCTTTAACTTATTTAGGTTAAAGATTACAATAATATTTAATTTAATTATCCACCATCTCTCATTACTTGATCAATCCTCCCTCTCTCTCTCTCCGCCTCTCTCTCTCTCTCTCTTCACACTTTCGTTCTCTCTCTTTGAACCTCTCTCACCCCCTCCCAATCTCGACATCTTTTATCCTCCGCCGAATCCGCTGTCGCCGCCCTTCAATTTTTGGAGGCGCCAGCCACCGTCATCTCCCTCAACCCTCTCTATCTCGCCCAAGCCGTAAGCCTCTCCCGCCTCAACCCCATCTCTCACTATCGACGGCAACGAGCCGACACCGCTCATGCAGCGCCGCCGCCCGTTGCCAGGACCGCCCCTCAGCACCACGCTGCCGCCTATCACAGCCTCTCTCACTCGCGAATGCCTAAATTCGAAAATCCCCAAATCATTGAAACCTAACTCTTTAAATCGTACTCCTTCCTTCTCTCGATTCTTTTTTTTTTGGGTTATTATTTGAGAAAATAATTTCCTAATGTCCACATCTTTTCGTTTTGTCCAATTTGAATAGCAGCAACTTTGTCCAAGTTCTTAATTGTCGAGTGTGTGGTGAAGATGAAACAATACTATTCAAAGTTCATATATTTCTTGCATTTAAATCCTTATATTATATTAGGGTTATTATACAAACATGTTACTAAAGTTTACTAAAAAATGCAATTTTGTTACTAAAGTTTTTTTTGTTACAAATAGGTTACTAAAGTTTTGTAACCGGTTACTTAAGTAACTAAAGATGTTTTAACCCATTGATCTAAGTTACATTGCCTACGTGGATTTTTTTTTAAAAAAATTTTTTTGACTTAGGGTTTGACTTATACCTAGGGGTGAAAACGGATCGTTTGGAAGTGATTGCGGCGATATAAAAACTACCTACACAATATTTCATAAAAAAGTGTTTGGCTAATACATTTCTTTTAAAAATATATTTTTCGAAAATAATTTTTTTGAAATATTACTTTTTCTGGAAAATATTTTTTTATTTTTCGCAAAAGTATTTTTTTAAAAATATAAAAATCCGAAAATAATTTTATTTTTGAAAAAATAATATATTTTTTCCAGCAAATAATTTTTTCGAAAAATATTTTTGCCAAAAATAATATTTCTCCAGAAAATAATTTTATTGTTTGAAAAATAATATATTTTTTCCAGAAAATAATTTTTTTTCGAAAAATATTTTTTTGCCAGAAAATAATTTTATTTTTTCGAAAAAATAATATATTTTTTCCAGAAAATAATTTTTTTTCGAAAAATATTTTTTTGCCAAAAAATAATATTTCTCCAGAAAATAATTTTATTTTTTCGAAAAAATAATATATTTTTTCCAGAAAATAAAATTTTTTCAAAAAAAAACACGCATAGTAACTTTTTGTAAAGTTCAGTAATCTATTCAATAACCCCGTAAACTATAGTAACTTCTTTGTAACATTTAAAACTATGGTGCTGACGTGGACAAGGGGAACCGATAATCATCCGGTTGCCCACTCTCGCAGTTACATTTGTGTAAGATTTTAATCTTTGAGTAACCCAGTTGACAAACCCGTTTACTTTAGTAACCTTTTTGTAACAAAAAAAACTTTAGTAACAAAATTGCATTTTTTAGTAAACTTTAGTAACCTGTTTGTATAATAACCCTATTATATTATATTACAAAAATATACTTCATAATTCCATCCAAAATAGCATAAGGGTATATTAGTCAATACATAAAATATAATTATGGAAAAAAATTAGTGATATTATGACATAAAGACATTATGTCAAAAAATCTTTTTCTATAAAATTATATATTCATTATGAATGTCATCGGCTATTTATAAATATAAATCTACTATTTGAAGACGCGTATCAATCCCTTACTAAAATATGATTCATTTCATTTTACCAATCACAACATAACATTTATTGTGTAAATCAAACCAAACCAAACATACCAGTATATCATGCTCAGGGGTCTGGGGAGGGTAAGATGTACGTAAACCATGCCCTTACTTTTAGAGCAGGGAGGCTGTTTTCGTGAAGACCCTCGACTTAGTGAACGACAAAATAATGAGTGATATTTACAAAGATAGCATTTGTTATGTGTAGAGGTGGTATCTGGGCCGGTCACAGAACAGCCTGGCACGCTTAAAAACTGGCCCGGTCCGGTCCGTGTACTATTTGGCCCGGACCGGCCCATGTGCATTTAAGTTATGTGGGCCTTAGGGGCCTTTGTTTTAGAGGCCCAGCCTGTAATATCCGATTGTAATTCTCATTTTTATCTGTCGTTGTATTTTCGGATGAATTGATTATCGTGGATTATTGCATTCAGTATTATGAGCTTCATATCGTTGTTATTTCATTTCATCTTGGTGATTCAATGTCAATTGGAGAGTTACATTTTTCTGAACTTTTTCTGTTAGTGTAGCGTACGCTACGTATCTTAACCAACGTACGCTAAACTTGTGATTTAGCGTACGTAATGCCTTGTCTGTTGCGTACGCTAAGAAGGAATCTGACATCAGTTGACTTCAACACGTGAACTTGTTATCCGTTGGCATGCATGTGGGTGACGTCTGAGCTGTCGTGTCAACCAGAGTCAACTTTTATTAGCGTGCATAGCCCTTTTCATTAGCGTGCGCTAATGGCCTGCGGATTCATGACAGTAGCCACTGTAAACTACTTACGTGCGTAATATTAACCGGTTAGCGTGCGTAAGTGTGTTAGCTTACGCTAAAGCTTCCCGATAGCGTGCGCTAAGTCTGCACAGTCTATTTATAGGACCAGCCTGTTTTTCATTTCTTCACAACTCTAAACCGATTCTCTCTCCATATATCGTCCCTCTGCACCCCCAAATCGATATCAACCTCATCCAACTTGCTTTTAAGCCTTAAAATCTTGGAGTGGAGCTCATTACCTTGAAGATTATGAGGTGTTCTTGAGCTTGGAGTGTACTTCCTTTAAGAGTTGTTCCTCATTTCTCGAGGTATGTGTGTATCTCTCCTTTGTACTTTTCGTATATTGGTGTTAGTGATGAAGTATTTTTCACCTAAAGTTAAATTAATCAAGTAAAACATAGTTTTAATCCAACTTTTTAAACACTTTTGATGAATATGATAAATGAGAGTTTGAGATGGATGTATTCTTGATGATATAATGATATTAACCATGTTGTAACTATCATACTCATCTTGCTGGACGAATTTAGCTCAGTAGAACATCTTTGAATCAATTAACCTCACCATAGTTGGATTTAAACAATAAAATCGATATCATAAAGTGTTTAAACACCATGCTTGATATTCATTTACCTTGAGAAGAACTTGCCAATGTTGAAGATAGTAAAATGTTACCTTACTTCAGAAACCTTAGAAACTTTATCATCATTATTATTCAGATTCACAAATCCATGAAGATTGATAGGAACACCTTGTTGAATGTTAGGAGATTAGTGTGGTAATTCTAAAACCTAAGCTAGGTGATTTCATAAATGATGTTAATGGATCTTCCAGCTTTGTAAAGAATGATTTTGATAACCTTCATGAATATGGTGTAATCTCATAGCTAATAACCTTATTGTAAGCTTAATATTCAACTTAGATGAGAGGTGGATGAATATAATTGTGCAGATTTTGCCCTTTCAACATTTTAATATTTTGGAAAGTTTAATCAACATAAGATGATCTTAACATCATAAATGGTTATTTAACATGTTCTTGATAGAATTCTTATTTATGAATAACCATGTGAACGTTCGGTAAAAGTATTGTGAACTGATTTTATGGTTGTAATGAGGTAAAAAGAATTCTTAGCATAAGACTTCGATATTTTGAGATAGCGAAACTATTCTAAGGGATTATTAGGGTGTCGTCTTACTAATCCTATATTGATAATTATACGAATATGTTATTGAGTAAAATGTATTTCGTTTAAGGTTGATTGTGCGAGTAAACGATATTGGTCGAGGACCGTTTGTTCGTTTCGACAAGAAGAGGATTATTCTCGTCTCCGTATTGAGGCAAGTTATCTTGCTTGGTTATAGTGATGATTAGATTCTTGTGATGGTTATACATTTCATGTATATGAAATGTTTGTCGTGATTTGACATTTCCTTTGACGTTATTCCGTTTCGTCATGAGGTTGCATCCCCAAGTACGTCGCTTTGAATCATTGATTTCGTTGGTCCTTATTGTCACTTCAGTGAGTTTTTCTTGATCCTTAATCAGATATGTGATTTATTGAATTCGTTGTCATGTTGTATCGTGACATATCCGGAATTATATCTGCGTTCCGATTGGTTATTGTGTAGGATTTTTAGCTAGGCACGTATATAGTCATGCGTGGATGTTTCCGTATTAGACTGTGCCCACGAGACGTAGTTCGTGAGGCTAATTAGGTACATTGTCCTACGTATATCCTGGATTCCGTATACGGGGTGGACATGTGCACTGACACATTTCCGGATCGGGCGTACTGTGATGTCCATCTTGAGCCATATTGTTAATCATTCACAGTCCACGTATGATTGGATGTGTTCGACAGTTTGTGACTGATTGTTTCATACGCCCGAGGGGTATGATTAATAGTCGAGATGTTTCCTTGAGATCTATTTATGTGAATGGTATAATGTCGAAATAATTAATTATCATGTATACCTGACCCTGTGTTTTGGGCGAAATACTTGTATTGTATTTTAGGTCGAGGCAAAGGCAAGGCATGGGAAGAGCATGTTGACGGCGAAGGGTTCGAAGAATACTAGTTCGGGGCCCCCAAATCATTTGTTGTCCGGTTATGTTAAACCGTGTAATGTCACCTTATTTCTGTTTCATTTAAATTACTATCTGGTTGTATTGGTATTTTGAGGTATATTCCATCTCCATATGGTTTATACTTATATTTTCAGATCCTGTGTATCATAAGGCCGTTGGCCATATTTTAATAATCTCCTAATCGGAGTAATGACTATTTATTGTGGTTCGGTATCACAAGTAATACTTATTTAATCTGTTTTTGGATATCGCCTGGTGGGTCCCAGTATGGGGTCCACGGCACTGTAATAGTCGCCTTTTTGGGGTGTTACAGAAGATGGTATCAGAGACTGTTGTTTTCTGTTATGAGTCATTGAGAAATGAACTAGTATCAAGAGACCTTCGTGTCACGTGTGACCTGTGCAAGTGTCTGACCCTGCGATCCAAATACGGTATGTACTTTATGAGCCATGATTTAATTATTGGCATGATATTGATATTGGAATGGATCTCTTTGTTGATTTTGTTATTTCGAGGATTTGTGACAGAATTTATCTGATTGATAATTTGAGGTAAGTTCTGGATTGATTATATGGTTGAAATTTTCGACTCGGCGTCGATATGATATTTTGTGCGACACTCGTAGTGTCGATAATTCATTATGAACTGTTTTCTTAAGTATGTAATTCCTTATCGCTATTAACTTAGCATGAACTTTGAATGGTATCATGAACGGTACTTATGGTTATCATTGCGGTTTGATTCTTTCAGTATGGAAAGAAATCTGAGAGGTCATGGGAGAGGGGGACGAGGCTGCGGAAGGGGCCGAATCCCGATACCACGAGCCAACAGGCGCGCGAATGTGGAGTACAGTTCCGCAACCAGTGGTTCGCCTTCTAGAGAACAATCGCACCACACTGGAAAAGAGGATGCACGTGTCGATCCTTACATTGTGATGCAGGGAATGATGACTCAGATGACCCAGACGGGTCAATTGATGGAAGCTATGCAGAGAGCCACTACTGGCCAGCAACAAGGGCCTCATCCTCCTCATGTGCTTGGCGGACCCGTGAGTCGGATCATCAGCGACATCTCTCGCCAGCGACCTCCGACCTTTGAAGGCTCCTCTAAGCCTGCTGACGATGTGCATTGGATCGAGCATTTCGAGAAACTTTTTGAGATGGTGGACTGCCCGGAAGAGAACCGCGTCTCGGTAGCCGCGTACTATCTTAGCAAAGGCGCTCATACCTGGTGGCTTTCAGTGAGGCCAGCTGATGGTGTTTATACTTGGGAGGGATTTAAAAACCTCATGCTAGACCGTTACTATCCAGGGCCACTCCGTGAGGCCAAACTGTCAGAACTGTTGAACCCGGACCCATCTGAAGATGATGATGTGTTATCTGTTGCCGAGAAATTTCAGACACTCCTTCCTTTCGCCACGACAATTATCCGAACAGAGACTGATAAGATCAAATACTTTCTCAAGAGGCTTAAACCCCGAATGAGAATGCAGCTGTTGAATCACCACTGTACTACCTTACCAGAGTTCATCGAGAAAGCTCTGGAGTATGAACTCACCGCGAAGGAGATTTCCAAGAAGCAACCACAGTCCAACAACAAAAGATCCAGGAACCAGAACCAGACTGAGAGTAATCGGGGGACATTCAGGAAGCCCCAGTCATTGCCAAACCCTTCTGATCGACCACCCATGGCGTCGAAGCCAGCCGGATCGCACTCTCGAGCGGTTCCCTCGTCCGTGGTGTGCTATAACTGTGGAGACCAGGGGCATGTCAACTCCAAATGCCCAAAGCCTGCCATCACACGCCATACTTGTGGCAAGAATGGTCACCGTGCTCGTTTTTGTATGAGTGGGACCGGACATGAAACAGTAGCGTCTCATGCTCCAGTTCAGTCCTCTGTCCAGAACCGGGCGCCTCCGTCCGTTTTCTATCAGACCACCGGGGCGAATAAGGGAATGGGCCGTGGGAATCAAAGTGGTACACCTGGTGCTGGAGGTGCGAAACCCAGGATTTACGAGATGAAGAAAGCTGATGATCCCGAGGCCAGCATGATTTCAGGTATACTCGAGATCCACTCCCAGCCTGTGTGTGTTCTTTTTGATACCGGTGCTTCACACTCTTTTATATCTTCTTCTTGTTTGAGTAATTTGCCTCTAGACCATGTTATCAATTGTGAACCTTACGTGATTGGTCTACCTAATGGTAGAAGAATTATTGGAAATTGTGAAGTCCAGAACTGTCCGATTCGTATGAACGACTGTGAGTGGTTGTCAAATCTGATTGTAGTCGATTTACCTAAGGATGATATAATCTTGGGTATCGATTGGATGGATCATCATGATGCCATACTTAGTGTCCGCAAGCGGATGGTAACTGTCACTTCTGATGATGGCTTCGAGTGTATTTTTCGAGGTGATAATCCCAGTCGTTCCGGGAGAGTCATCAGCGCTATGAAAGCAGTGAAACTGCTTAATCAAGGGTGTATTGGTTATTGGTGCTACATGACCAAAACAACAGATCGACCAGTTGAATTGGCCGACATTCCGGTAGTCCGAGACTACCTAGACGTATTTCCACAGGAGTTGCCAGGCCTACCTCCTCATCGTGATGTAGAGTTTATTATTGAGTTAGAGCCAGGTACATCCCCGCTTTCAAAAGCACCATATCGTATGGCTCCGACTGAGATGCAGGAATTGAAGAACCAGCTTGAGGAGTTGACTGAAAAGGGCTATATTTGACCTAGTGCGTCCCCTTGGGGAGCACCAGTATTATTTGTATGGAAGAAAGATGGATCTCTGCGTTTATGTATTGATTACCGTGAGCTGAACAGGGTAACCATCAAGAACAAGTATCCTTTGCCTCGTATTGATGATTTATTGGATCAACTCCAGGGAGCTGCCGTGTTTTCTAAGATCGACTTGAGATCTGGATATCATCAGTTGAGGATTCGAGAGTCTGACATTTCAAAGACGAGCTTCCGTACTCGCTATGGGCATTATGAGTTCGTGGTGATGCCATTTGGATTGACTAATGCACCGGCAGTATTCATGGAGTTGATGAATCGAGTTTTTATAAACTATCTAGATCGCTTTGTAGTCGTTTTTATTGACGACATTCTAATTTACTCTCGTGACCACGAAGAGCATGAACATCATCTCCACCAAGTTCTTGATGCGTTGAGGCGGGAACAGCTTTATGGGAAATTTTCTAAATGTGAATTCTGGATGCCTGAGGTTATCTTTCTTGGGCATGTGATATCAGCCGAAGGGGTGAGAGTGGACCCACAGAATATGGAAGCCATTCGAGATTGGCTACCACCGAAGAACGTGAAGGAAGTTCGTAGCTTTCTCGGCCTAGCAGGTTACTACCGGCGGTTCGTAGAAGGATTTTCTAAAATTGCGCAACCAATGACTAACTTACTGTGGAAAGATAAGAAGTATTTGTGGTCAGAATCATGTCAGCAAAGTTTTGATGAACTCAAGAGTCGATTGATTTCGGCACCTGTTTTGGTTCTACCAAAAGGAACGGAAGGATTCGTGGTGTACAGTGACGCGTCGAGACAGGGCCTTGGATGTGTACTCATGCAGGAAGGGAAAGTGATTGCCTATGCATCGAGACAATTGAGACCCTATGAAGTTAACTATCCGACCCATGACTTGGAGCTAGCAGCCGTGGTGTTTGCTTTGAAAATCTGGCATCACTATCTGTATGGAGTTACCTACCAGATCTTTACTGACCACAAGAGCCTAAAGTACATTTTTACTCAGAAGGAGTTGAATATGAGACAGAGAAGGTGGCTAGAATTAATCAAGGACTATGATATCGAGATCCTTTATCATCCGGGCAAAGCAAATGTAGTTGCCGACGCTTTGAGTCGTAAGACAGTGCAGGAGCAGATGCTGAGCCGCTTGACAGCACAGAGAGAGTTGCAGTTAGATCTTATGAGGCCAGAGATTAAAGTTTGGTTACAACGTGTTCAGGGACAACTTTGCACGCTTGAGATTTCTTCGTCTCTTGATGATATGATCAAATCGAAGCAAATTACGGACTCATTCTTATCTCGAGTTCGGGATGAGGTAACTCAAGGGAAAGCCCCTGGATTCATGATCCACGAGGATGGATTGATACGCTTTAGAAATCGAGTTTGTGTACCCGCAGACGAAGAGTTGAGGAACTCTATCATGAGAGAAGCCCATGCTACCCCGTACTCTATTCACCCGGGATCCAGCAAGATGTATAAGGATTTGAAGCAAAATTATTGGTGGGGGAATATGAAACGTGAAGTTGCCGAATTCGTTTCGAGATGTTTAACCTGTCAGCAAGTTAATATTGAGCACCAGCGACCAGCAGGAATGCTGAAACCGCTCCCGATTCCCGAGTGGAAATGGGAGGATATATCGATGGATTTTATCACTAGCTTGCCGACGAGTCGTCGAGAAATGAATAAGATTTGGGTGATTGTGGACCGTTTGACCAAATCAGCCCACTTCTTGGAGATTAAGGACACGTGGGGTCCCGAGAGATTGGCCCAACTATTTATTAAGGAAATTGTGAGGTTACATGGTACCCCCAAAAGTATTGTATCTGTAACACCCCCAGAATACATCCGGAAATGTTACACGCCGTAGGCCCTTCTTACAAGGATCTACAAGGCTAAACTCTACTAGACTACAAAATGATTGACCGACCGGGGTCAATCTAAATACAACGCACTCAAGGTCATTAAACAATTCAGAAAACAAATGAACCTTACATCTCAATGATGAAAATAAACTTGAACATAGAAAAGAACGACAATTCAATTTAATAAATGAAATCTACACCCATGCAAGGGTGAATACTCGAACGACAGAGAAATACCGACCAAAATGAAACAAAAGAAAAGACTCTAACTCTGGTGTGATTAGTATCATTGTCCTCCATCTCCTTCCCGGCCTAATCCTGATCGCTCCCGATTGCCAAAACCTGAGCGCATAACAGGCACCCACCCCGAAACTCGGGGGTTAGCAACCGGAATTTTGCTAGTGCAAGTACATAACACACAAGATATACGAATAATAATAACACAAAACTCAACTGTGAAACCTTAACACAACCCACACATTCAAATGGTCCTGAGAATAGTATTACATACACAAGGTGAAAGATAATCAGATTGTCATATTCTCCGTACGTAACATAACACCAATGAAACTTTAAACGAACCCAAGGAGTCGAAAATTCCCTTTTTATAAAAGGAAAAGTATTTTGATAAGAAAGTTGAAAATATTAATATTGACTCGGGTCATCTTGGGGTTTTGAAAATCGAGATGGAAACACTTTAGAAAATACTTCAAAAGCTCTCGGGTCCTTGACCCAACATGTGGAAAACAATTTTGCAAGAAAACTATCACAACGTTATTCGGGGTTCTCGACCCAAATGATAAAACACTATCACAAGTGAATCATTACAACATCTCACGGGGTTCTCGGCCCAATCCAAATAATATCATCACGAGATCAAATCTCAACATCTCACGGGGTCCTCGACCCAATACACCGAAAAATCAACACAAAACAAACAAAGGCACAACCTCTCAAACGACAAATCCTGCTCAAGACCCCAGAAAAATTAACCCTCGGAGATCTCGTCAAATATCCTTGGTTAATTAACCCCGATACCAACATTTAAAACAAATTGGAGCGAACTCCGAGAAACACAATCCGCGTTCTACGTCAAGACCAACATTAAAAGTAAGTTGCAAAGATTTAAATTTGAAAATCATTTGACAACGGGGTCTTAGCTATCGCTCAAATATCCGTTACCAATAAGCACAGCGCCTCCCTTACACACACTGTACCGGCGTTCACTCCACTATATTGGCCGCCCATTGCACATGTCACCGCGCGGCGTTCACTCCCACAGAGCCGCCCCTTGCTCGCGCATTAAGTAACACCGGTGTTCACCAATCATATGGAGCCGCTCATTGCAGCGCATACAGCCGAGTGCACGCCCGCCTCGAGGTACCGGATATGGCGTCTCTCATAACAAGTATTCACATTATTACAAATACCAAGCACACAGTCAACCGTTGCAACAATTATCAAATCGGTTCATCAATCCACATAATTTATTCACCAGTACGCAACTACGCAAAACAAACAATAACTCGCACGTTGTTCATCAAGACTTAGCACATTAGGCCTTCAACTCTATCAATTAATACTACATAAATATCCACACATATCTATATCTATATAATATAAATACAGATATTCATAACATGATTCATACACTTCACAACAATGATTTCACGTAATTATAATTCGTATATCAAGGTACTTGCCTTGGTAATCTCTTGCTAATACTCCGGAAATACAATTGATTGGAACAATCCAGAACTCCAACGAAAACGACGATCGGAGAGGCTCAACACTGGATTATCGTAGGAAATTCGTCCTTAATATCCTATCATTAAATAAGTAATCAATCACACGAGGAAAAGCATAAAAAGATGGTCGAACCCTAACTGTTCTCTTCGTAACGTACGTTACACACATACGTAACGTACGTTACGTCTGCACGTTAGCGCACGTAAGCTACAAGGATTAGCGTACGCTAAGCATGCCTTGGACAGTTCTTCTCAGTTCAGACGACTGCCCTTCCTGAGGGTATAACGTACGTAATGCATAAAGCTTAACGTACGTTATATTCACATATATCATACTCATGTGAATCATAATGATCCTACGGTGTTGATGTCTATGAATTCCAGGTTAATCCTCCCATCATAATACTCACTCCAAATATTGATTATAGATCCTCAAAGGTAGTTCGGAACATCTGAGGTTGTTGCCATCATTAAGTCTATGATCATTATGGAAACACCATACAACATGGTTTATTAATCTCAGAATTTTACCTTACTTGATTATCATAACAAGAGTCGGACTATAACGTTCTTAACTCGGTTAACTAAAGCATGAACATTCCAACTTCCAAAAACATGGTGTTCGGATAAAAATCATCTTATGGAGCTTAATAATCCTGGTGGTATGTTCAAAACATCCTTAAGAACACGAAATCAAGGTTGAGGTAGCATTAACATACCTTAATATGAAAGAAACGCAGAGACACGAGGTAGCATCCAATTTCGATTGCTTGAATGTCAATGCAAGATGTTTCGTAACTTAAATGATCGAGTCTACGTGTTCTTTATGTGTTTTAGAGGGTTGGAAACCCTCTAGAAATGAAGGAAAATGAATTGCAAGCGAAAGGGACGAAGAGAAACGAAATGGGGTGTTGTCCATATATATAATATCTTGAGATTTACGTACGTTAGCCTCAGCCATTTACGTACGTAATATACTTAGCGCACGCTACCATTCGATATTAACGTACGCTATCGATCACTGATAGCTTCGTCTCGTTTTGTACTAGCTTACGTACGTTACACCCTATGCATTACGTACGTAAGCTACACATATTAGCGTACGCTAGTTACAAGCCTTAGCGTACGTTAACACCCGTTGACCCCAAAACTGTCCAGGTTCATCCGCGGGAATCTTTCCGAGCCCCACCACCAGCTGTCCATGTGCTAGCCAGTCTGTTCAATTATTGACCTCCTTACGTACGCTACGTCTAGCTCGTAGCGTACGCTATTTGCAGATCGTAACGTACGTTACGCATACCTATTAGCGTGCGTTACGACGTAGTTGCATGAAGAGGATTAAAGGTTGATATTATCATGCATGAGGATACGAATACGGAAACGATCGTACTTCGATTATTGATAACACCAATTCAGGTAATACAGGGTTCAAATACAGATGAAAATACTCAACAATTTATCCGGATATTACATACTATCCCTCTTAAAAGAAGTTTCCTCCCGAAACTTAAAGTAGAGTGGTGGAACAACCAAGAAAAAGTAACTACTTGCTCAGCCCCAAAACATCATGAGCGATGCGCGAATACATGGTTCTAAAAAAATACAATGATTGGACTTAGGAAATATCAGGCACGTCAAATGAGGCAATAAATTACACGTGAACACGAGAAGTTAGAGTGGAGAAGTAGAAGCTCACGGAATTAAGGAATTCACAAACGACTCAGATGTACTAAAATCGCGTGTCGAGTTCGACCCACCATATTCAAGTTCATAACACATTGGAAATATTAATCATACGAATGGGAACAAATAGTTTCGAACAAAATTCGCAGAGATTAAGTTCGGATGTGAATAGACCACAATAATTCCCGAGTCTAACAAATCGGTTACGAAATTCGTTCGAATGATGGTAGGTTCGTAGAACATGGTAGTTTGAAATTGTCAAGAGAATCACAGATGAATCATCAACAATGAAAGTCTCCCAACATCGGAAATACTAAGAAGAGCACGGGTACTACGTGTCCCCGTGCTAAGAAAACATGCCAGCCCCGAAACTTAAAACAGTAGGAGTAGGAAACGAAAAGCAATTAAAATGAAAAACAATCAAAGTCACGATTGTTGGAAAGCGAACGACTAGAACACAAAGACAAAATCTTCATTCGCCTATGATAGGCTCTTCATTGAAGACATAAGGTTTCGGGACATTCTCCGACCACTTGCTCTGCTCACCGACAGAGTAGCATTCTTTGCCAATTCAGAAATTATCTCACAATGTTTCTCCCGATGGCCTTCACACCCGCACCGATGACAAGTCAAGAGTGGTGAGGGACAGTTTACACGGATGTGTCCGCACGGTTGCGGTTGAAGCACACTCTCTTCTTACCGGGAGTCACCGATCTTTGGTTGGGGATTCCCAATGCTCATTCTCGACCGCGAAGACAGCGCATTCGAGCAGCGTGGGGTTTGAGAACCTTAGTCTCGTCACGCCCAAAAATTTCCGGATGTCCTCGGTCTCTTTTCTCCGCTCGTTGGCTCGGTCACTGAGGAGGTTTCATAGGTTATCGTCTGATCTTGATATTCCTTCACCGTAACATGAATCGTTGTCGTACGAACCACCTCACCGCTTCCGCTTCCTATATTACGTCTACATCCGCCAGGGCTCGACATGCTAATGCAGATAGTACCGTTTATTGTTATCACATAGTCGGTTGTACGGTATACCACGATTATCAACATAAGGTTTAATTAGCATCCTTAGAATAACGGTAATATCGTAAAGCACGAAATTTTCAAATCAACTTCCAGTCCTTCGTCTAGGACGATCATTATGCGTATGCTTTTTTAAAAAAATTTGAAACAAAAGCCGAATCACGTTGTGCTCAAAACTTGTAAATACTGTCCTTTGTTTTGGAAGAGGAAGTTTATACAATGATTCTAAAAATTTATTTTTGAGTAATGCCTACAAGAAAATTGAAAATCGAATTGTAACTAATTTAAAATATTTCGAAAGTGTTGGGTCCCAAATACCACAATTTTGAAAATCCTTCCTCTTCTACCAAAATGTTTATTCGAAAGAACTTTTCACCAAAATACGTGACCATTCGACACGACTACATCAAATCATGAGGTTTACAATGCTAGGAAAATTTCAAAACACTACTTTGAAATGTTCGTAATTCGGCCGAAATATTACATGCAGGATTAAATGCAGAACCTACCGGCTAAAAACCATTTAAAAATCATTTCAAAATATGCCAAAGCCGATGACGGTAGCATTTTCCAAAACTTACAAAATCATTTGTAAAATATTAAATACCGTCATAAAAATACCGTTAAAATGTGCAAGACTAAAATGCCAAAATGTCAAGAGTCATTTCACAATACTCACGCAATGGATAAAATTAACACTCAAAGATTTATCCTACGATATGCGTAAACCGATAAATATGTTTGACTACGAAGTATACTACATAACCATTCTCACTCGTAGCGTATATGCAGTGATATCGTAAAACAATATAATCTCTAACAAGTTCAAACCCTAGGTTCACGTTAAGCACAATATAATCAAATACGTATGTAAGGGGACTTACGATTGGAGGCTTACCATCACGGATTGCTTGAAGATGATGTTGGAACCACGATACTAATCACAACTCGGCGCGCGACTTACACAAGACATAGACTTGACCCAACGGCCTAGGTTTTTCGCAAACCTAAGCTCGATACCATATTTGTAACACCCCGAGAATACATCGGAAATGTTACACGCCGTAAATCCTTCTTACAAGGATCTACAAGGCTAAACTCTACTAGACTACAAAATGATTGGCCGAAGGTCAATCTAAATACAATATGACCGTCAAGGTCATTAAACAATTCAGAAAACAAATGAACCTTACATCTCAATGATGAAAATAAACTTGAACATAGAAAAGAACGACAATTCAATTTAATAAATGAAATCTACACCCATGCAAGGGTGAATACTCGAACGACAGAGAAATACCGACCAAAATGAAACAAAAGAAAAGACTCTAACTCTGGTGTGATTAGTATCATTGTCCTCCATCTCCTTCCCGGCCAATTCTGTTGCTCCCATTTGCCAAAACACGAGCGCATAACAGCACCCACCCCGAAACTCGGGGGTTAGCAAACGGAATTTTGCTAGTGCAAGTACATAACACACAAGATATACGAATAATAATAACACAAAACTCAACAGTCGTGAAACCTTAACACAACCCACACATTCAAATGGTCGGCCTGAGAATAGTATTACATACACAAGGTGAAAGATAATCGATTGTCATATTCTCCGTCTGAGAACATAACACCAATGAAACTTTAAACGAACCCGAGGAGTCGAAAATTCCCTTTTTATAAAAGGAAAAGTATTTTGATAAGAAAGTTCGAAAATATTAATATTGACTCGGGTCATCTTGGGGTTTTGAAAATCAGATGGAAACACTTTAGAAAATACTTCAAAAGCTCTCGGGTCCTTGACCCAACATGTGGAAAACAATTTTGCAAGAAAACTATCACAACGTTATTCGGGGTTCTCGACCCAAATGATAAAACACTATCACAAGTGAATCATTACAACATCTCACGGGGTTCTCGGCCCAATCGAATAATATCATCACGAGATCAAATCTCAACATCTCACGGGGTCCTCGACCCAATACACGAATAATCAACACGGTCTGATCAAAGGCACAACCTCTCATTCGACAAATCCTGCTCAAGACCCTGATTAATTAACCCTGAGATCTAGTCATATATACTTGTTTAATTAACCATGATACCAACATTTAAAACAAATTGGAACGAACTCCAGAAACACAATCCGCGTTCTACGTCAAGACCAACATTAAAAGTAAGTTGCAAAGATTTAAATTTCGAAAATCATTTGACAACGGGGTCTTAGCTATCGCTCAAATATCCGTTACCAATAAGCCTGCCAGGCGCCTCCCTTGCACAACTGTGTACCGGCGTTCACTCCACTATATTGGCCGCCCATTGCACATGTCACCGCGGCGTTCACTCCCAGGAGCCGCCCCTTGCTCGCGCATTAAGTAACACGGTGTTCACCAATCATATGGAGCCGCTCATTGCGGCGTACAACAGCGGAGTGCACGCCCGCCCTCGAGGTACCGGATATGGCGTCTCTCATAACAAGTATTAACTTTATTACAATTAACAAGCACTCTGTCATCCTTTGCAACTATTTTCAATTCAGTTCATCAATCCACATAATTTATTCACGATGCGCAACTACGCAAAATAAACAATAACTCGCACGTTGTTCATCAAGACTTAGCACATTAGGCCTTCAACTCTATCAATTAATACTACATAAATATCCACACATATCTATATATATATATAATATAAATACGATATTCATAACATGATTCATACACTTGACAACAATGATTTCACGTAATTATAATTCGTATATCAAGGTACTTGCCTTGGTAATCTCTTGCTAATACTCGGAAATACAATTGATTGGAACAATCCGAACTCCAACGAAAACGGCGATCGGAGAGGCTCAACCTTTGGATTATCGTAGGAAATTCGTCCTTAATATCCTATCATTAAATAAGTAATCAATCACACGAGGAAAAGCATAAAAAGATGGTGAACCCTAATCGTTCTCTTCGTAACGTCGTTACACACATACGTAACGCACGTTAAATGCGCACGTTAGCGCACGTAAGCTACAAGGATTAGCGTACGCTAAGCATGCCTTGACGATTCTTCTCGATTCGAGACGTGCCCTTCTGAGGGTATAACGTCGTAATGCATAAAGCTTAACGTCGTTATATTCACATATATCATACTCATGTGAATCATAATGATCCTACGGTGTTGATGTCTATGAATTCCAGGTTAATCCTCCCATCATAATACTCACTCCAAATATTGATTATAGATCCTCAAAGGTAGTTCGGAACATCTGAGGTTGTTGCCATCATTAAGTCTATGATCATTATGGAAACACCATACAACATGGTTTATTAATCTCAGAATTTTACCTTACTTGATTATCATAACAAGAGTCGGACTATAACGTTCTTAACTCGGTTAACTAAAGCATGAACATTCCAACTTCCAAAAACATGGTGTTCGGATAAAAATCATCTTATGGAGCTTAATAATCCTGGTGGTATGTTCAAAACATCCTTAAGAACACGAAATCAAGGTTGAGGTAGCATTAACATACCTTAATATGAAAGAAAGCGAGAGACACGAGGTAGCATCGATTTCGATTGCTTGAATGTCAATGCAAGATGTTTCGTAACTTAAATGATCGAGTCTACGTGTTCTTTATGTGTTTTAGAGGGTTGGAAACCCTCTAGAAATGAAGGAAAATGAATTGCAAGCGAAAGGGACGAAGAGAAGCGAAATGGGGTGTTGTCCATATATATAATATCTTGAGATTTACGACGTTAGCCTCACCATTTACGTACGTAATATACTTAGCGCACGCTACCATTCGATATTAACGACGCTATCGATCACCGATAGCCATCGTCTTGTTTTGTACTAGCTTACGACGTTACACCCTATGCATTACGTCGTAAGCTACACATATTAGCGTACGCTAGTTACAAGCCTTAGCGTACGTTAACACCGTTGACCCCAAAGCTGTCGAGGTTCATCCGCGGGAATCTTTCCGAGCCCCACCACCGGTGTCCATGTGCTAGCCATCTGTTCAATTATTGACCTCCTTACGTACGCTCGTCTAGCTCGTAGCGCACGCTATTTGCAGATCGTAACGTACGTTACGCATACCTATTAGCGTGCGTTACGACGTAGTTGCATGAAGAGGATTAAAGGTTGATATTATCATGCATGAGGATACGAATACGGAAACGATCGTACTTCGATTATTGATAACACCAATTCAGGTAATACAGGGTTCAAATACAGATGAAAATACTCAACAATTTATCCGGATATTACATACTATCCCTCTTAAAAGAAGTTTCCTCCCGAAACTTAAAGTAGAGTGGTGGAACAACCAAGAAAAAGTAACTACTTGCTCAGCCCCAAAACATCATGAGCGATGCGCGAATACATGGTTCTAAAAAAATACAATGATTGGACTTAGGAAATATCAGGCACGTCAAATGAGGCAATAAATTACACGTGAACACGAGAAGTTAGAGTGGAGAAGTAGAAGCTCACGGAATTAAGGAATTCACAAACGACTCAGATGTACTAAAATCGCGTGTCGAGTTCGACCCACCATATTCAAGTTCATAACACATTGGAAATATTAATCATACGAATGGGAACAAATAGTTTCGAACAAAATTCTGCAGAGATTAAGTTCAGATGTGAATAGACCACAATAATTCCCGGAGTCTAACAAATCGGTTCTGAAATTCGTTCGAATGATGGTAGGTTCGTAGAACATGGTAGTTTGAAATTGTCAAGAGAATCACAGATGAATCATCAACAATGAAAGTCTCCCAACATCGGAAATACTAAGAAGAGCACGGGTACTACGTGTCCCCGTGCTAAGAAAACATGCCAGCCCCGAAACTTAAAACAAGAGGAGTAGGAAACGAAAAGCAATTAAAATGAAAAACAATCAAAGTCACGATTGTTGGAAACAAAACGACTAGAACACAAAGACAAAATCTTCATTACTTTATGATAGGCTCTTGCAGAAGACATAAGGTTTCGGGACATTCTCCGACCACTTGCTCTGCTCACCGACAGAGTAGCATTCTTTGCCAATTGAAATTATCTCACAATGTTTCTCCCGATGGCCTTCACACCCGCACCGATGACAAGTCAAGAGTGGTGAGGGACGATTTACACGGATGTGTCCTGACGGTTGCGGTTGAAGCACACTCTCTTCTTACCGGGAGTCACCGATCTTTGGTTGGGGATTCCCAATGCTCATTCTCGACCGCGAAGACGACGCATTCGAACGACGTGGGGTTTGAGAACCTTAGTCTCGTCACCGCCCAAAAATTTTCCGGATGTCCTCGGTCTCTTTTCTCCGCTCGTTGGCTCGGCCACCGAGGAGGTTTCATAGGTTATCGTCGATCTTGATATTCCTTCACCGTAACATGAATCGTTGTCGCACGAACCACCTCACCGCTTCCGCTTCCTATATTACGTCTACATCCGCCAGGGCTCGACATGCTAATGCAGATAGTACCGTTTATTGTTATCACATAGTCGGTTGTACGGTATACCACGATTATCAACATAAGGTTTAATTAGCATCCTTAGAATAACGGTAATATCGTAAAGCACGAAATTTTCAAATCAACTTCCAGTCCTTCGTCTAGGACGATCATTATGCGTATGCTTTTTTAAAAAAATTTGAAACAAAAGCCGAATCACGTTGTGCTCAAAACTTGTAAATACTGTCCTTTGTTTTGGAAGAGGAAGTTTATACAATGATTCTAAAAATTTATTTTTTGAGTAATGCCTACAAGAAAATTGAAAATCGAATTGTAACTAATTTAAAATATTTCGAAAGTGTTGGGTCCCAAATACCACAATTTTGAAAATCCTTCCTCTTCTACCAAAATGTTTATTCGAAAGAACTTTTCACCAAAATACGTGACCATTCGACACGACTACATCAAATCATGAGGTTTACAATGCTAGGAAAATTTCAAAACACTACTTTGAAATGTTCGTAATTCGACTGGAAATATTACATGCCGGGGATTCTGTGCCAGAACCTACCGGGCTAAAAACCATTTAAAAATCATTTCAAAATATGCCAAAAGCCGATGACGGTAGCATTTTCCAAAACTTACAAAATCATTTGTAAAATATTAAATACCGTCATAAAAATACCGTTAAAATGTGCAAGACTAAAATGCCAAAATGTCAAGAGTCATTTCACAATACTCACGCAGCGGATAAAATTAACACTCAAAGATTTATCCTACTGATATGCAGAAACCGATAAATATGTTTGACTACCGAAGTATACTACATAACCATTCTCACTCGACGCGTATATGCAGGTGATATCGTAAAACAATATAATCTCTAACAAGTTCAAACCCTAGGTTCACGTTAAGCACAATATAATCAAATACGTATGTAAGGGGACTTACGATTCGGGAGGCTTACCATCACGGATTGCTTGAAGATGATGTTGGAACCACGATACTAATCACAACTCTGACGCGCGCGACTTACACAAGACATAGACTTGACCCAACGGCCTAGGTTTTTCGCAAACCTAAGCTCCGATACCATATTTGTAACACCCCCAGAATACATCCGGAAATGTTACACGCCGTAGGCCCTTCTTACAAGGATCTACAAGGCTAAACTCTACTAGACTACAAAATGATTGACCGACCGGGGTCAATCTAAATACAACGCAGACCGTCAAGGTCATTAAACAATTCAGAAAACAAATGAACCTTACATCTCAATGATGAAAATAAACTTGAACATAGAAAAGAACGACAATTCAATTTAATAAATGAAATCTACACCCATGCAAGGGTGAATACTCGAACGACAGAGAAATACCGACCAAAATGAAACAAAAGAAAAGACTCTAACTCGTGTGATTAGTATCATTGTCCTCCATCTCCTTCCCAGCCTAATCCTGTGTTGCTCCCGAGCCGCCAAAACTGAGCGCATAACAGCACTCCACCCCGAAACTCGGGGGTTAGCAAACTGGAATTTTGCTAGTGCAAGTACATAACACACAAGATATACGAATAATAATAACACAAAACTCAACAGTCGTGAAACCTTAACACAACCCACACATTCAAATGGTCAGCACAGAATAGTATTACATACACAAGGTGAAAGATAATCACATTGTCATATTCTCCGTACAGAACATAACACCAATGAAACTTTAAACGAACCCAAGGAGTCAGAAAATTCCCTTTTTATAAAAGGAAAAGTATTTTGATAAGAAAGTTCGAAAATATTAATATTGACTCGGGTCATCTTGGGGTTTTGAAAATCAGATGGAAACACTTTAGAAAATACTTCAAAAGCTCTCGGGTCCTTGACCCAACATGTGGAAAACAATTTTGCAAGAAAACTATCACAACGTTATTCGGGGTTCTCGACCCAAATGATAAAACACTATCACAAGTGAATCATTACAACATCTCACGGGGTTCTCGGCCCAATCCAAATAATATCATCACGAGATCAAATCTCAACATCTCACGGGGTCCTCGACCCAATACACCGAATAATCAACACAGTACAATCAAAGGCACAACCTCTCATTCGACAAATCTGCTCAAGACCCCGATTAATTAACCCTCGGAGATCTCGTCAAATATCCTTGGTTAATTAACCCCGATACCAACATTTAAAACAAATTGAACGAACTCCGGAAACACAATCCGCGTTCTACGTCAAGACCAACATTAAAAGTAAGTTGCAAAGATTTAAATTTGAAAATCATTTGACAACGGGGTCTTAGCTATCGCTCAAATATCCGTTACCAATAAGCACGCCAGCGCCTCCTTACACACTGTACCGGCGTTCACTCCACTATATTGGCCGCCCATTGCACATGTCACCGCCGGCGTTCACTCCCACAGAGCCGCCTTGCTCGCGCATTAAGTAACACCGGTGTTCACCAATCATATGGAGCCGCTCATTGCGTCTGGCATAACAGCGTGAGTGCACGCCCGCCCTCAGGTACCGGATATGACGTCTCTCATAACAAGTATTCACATTATTACAAATACCAAGCACACACCAACCGTTGCAACAATTATCAAATCGGTTCATCAATCCACATAATTTATTCACCAAAGATGCAACTACGCAAAATAAACAATAACTCGCACGTTGTTCATCAAGACTTAGCACATTAGGCCTTCAACTCTATCAATTAATACTACATAAATATCCACACATATCTATATATATATAATATAAATAGATATTCATAACATGATTCATACACTTGAACAATGATTTCACGTAATTATAATTCGTATATCAAGGTACTTGCCTTGGTAATCTCTTGCTAATACTCGAAATACAATTGATTGGAACAATCCGAACTCCAACGAAAACGACGATCGGAGAGGCTCAACCTTTGGATTATCGTAGGAAATTCGTCCTTAATATCCTATCATTAAATAAGTAATCAATCACACGAGGAAAAGCATAAAAAGATGGTGAACCCTAATCGTTCTCTTCGTAACGTCGTTACACACATACGTAACGTGCGTTACGTGCGCGTTAGCGCACGTAAGCTACAAGGATTAGCGACGCTAAGCATGCCTTGACAGATTCTTCTCAGACGATCGCCCTTCACGAGGTATAACGACGTAATGCATAAAGCTTAACGTACGTTATATTCACATATATCATACTCATGTGAATCATAATGATCCTACGGTGTTGATGTCTATGAATTCCAGGTTAATCCTCCCATCATAATACTCACTCCAAATATTGATTATAGATCCTCAAAGGTAGTTCGGAACATCTGAGGTTGTTGCCATCATTAAGTCTATAATCATTATGGAAACACCATACAACATGGTTTATTAATCTCAGAATTTTACCTTACTTGATTATCATAACAAGAGTCGGACTATAACGTTCTTAACTCGGTTAACTAAAGCATGAACATTCCAACTTCCAAAAACATGGTGTTCGGATAAAAATCATCTTATGGAGCTTAATAATCCTGGTGGTATGTTCAAAACATCCTTAAGAACACGAAATCAAGGTTGAGGTAGCATTAACATACCTTAATATGAAAGAAACGCAGAGACACGAGGTAGCATCCAATTTCGATTGCTTGAATGTCAATGCAAGATGTTTCGTAACTTAAATGATCGAGTCTACGTGTTCTTTATGTGTTTTAGAGGGTTGGAAACCCTCTAGAAATGAAGGAAAATGAATTGCAAGCGAAAGGGACGAAGAGAAACGAAATGGGGTGTTGTCCATATATATATAATATCTTGAGATTTACGTACGTTAGCCTCAGCCATTTACGTACGTAATATACTTAGCGCACGCTACCATTCGATATTAACGTACGCTATCAATCACTGATATCTTACTGTCTCGTTTTGTACTAGCTTACGTACGTTACACCCTATGCATTACGTACGTAAGCTACACATATTAGCGTACGCTAGTTACAAGCCTTAGCGTACGTTAACACCCGTTGACCCCAAAACTGTCCAGGTTCATCCGCGGGAATCTTTCCGAGCCCCACCACCAGCTGTCCATGTGCTAGCCAGTCTGTTCAATTATTGACCTCCTTACGTACGCTACGTCTAGCTCGTAGCGTATGCTATTTGCAGATCGTAACGTACGTTACGCATACCTGTTAGCGTGCGTTACGACGTAGTTGCATGAAGAGGATTAAAGGTTGATATTATCATGCATGAGGATACGAATACGGAAACGATCGTACTTCGATTATTGATAGCACCAATTCAGGTAATACAGGGTTCAAATACAGATGAAAATACTCAACAATTTATCCGGATATTACAGTATCGGTCCGTGACGGGCGATTCATGTCGCACTTCTGGAAGGCAGTTCATCGTGCGATGGGCACGCAGTTGAGTTTCAGTACAGCTTTTCATCCGCAGACCGATGGCCAATCCGAAAGAACCATCCAAACTCTAGAAGACATGTTGAGGGCGTGTGCTCTTGATTGGAAAGACGATTGGGAAACCCAGCTACCTTTGGTGGAATTTACTTATAATAATAGTTGGCACGCTTCGATTCAGATGGCACCGTATGAGGCATTGTATGACCGTCGTTGTAGGTCCCCTTTGTGTTGGGACGAACTATCAGAATCTTTGGGTACGGAACCTAATATGTTGTTAGCAGCTCGTGAGAAAATTGTTCTAATTAGGAGTCGGTTGTTAACGGCTCAAAGTCGACAGAAGTCCTATGCTGACCACCGTCGATGACCGCTTGAGTTCGAGGTTGGTGACCATGTGTTAATGAAGGTGTCTCCTACCCGAGGTGTTTTTCGTTTCGGGAAGAAGGGCAAGCTGAGCCCGAGGTACATTGGGTCGTTTGAGGTTTTGGAGCGTGTAGGTGATCTGTCCTATCGACTAGCTTTGCCATCGGCTATGAGTCAGATTCACAACGTGTTTCATGTCTCCCAGTTGAGGAAATATGTTGCTGATCCGAGCCATGTACTTCAGTTCGAAGACATTGAATTAGCGGAGGATCATTCGTACGAGGAGCGTCCTGTGCGGATACTCGAGAGGAGGATCAAGAAATTGCGGAACAAGACGATCCCCCTACTGAAGATTATGTGGTCACGACACGGAGTCAAGGAGGTTACGTGGGAGACCGAGGATAGTATACGAGTGAGATACCCCGAGTTATTTACCCCTTAGTTTCGGGGACGAAACTCTTTTTAAGGGGGGGAGTATGTAATATCTTATTGTAATTCTCATTTGTATCTGTCGTTGTATTTTTGGATGAATTGATTATCGTGGATCATTGCATTCAGTATTATGAGCTTCATATCGTTGTTATTTCATTTCATACTTGGTGATTCGATGTCAATTGGAGAGTTACATTTTTCTGAACTTTTTCTGTTAGTGTAGCGTACGCTACGTATCTTAACCAACGTACGCTAAACTTGTGATTTAGCGTATGTAATGCCTTGTCTGTTGCGTACGCTAAGAAGGAATCTGACATTAGTTGACTTCAACACGTGAACTTGTTACCCGTTGGCATGTATGTGGGTGACGTCTGAGCTGTCGTGTCGGCCAGAGTCGACTTTTATTAGCGTGCGTAGCCCCTTTTCATTAGCGTGCGCTAATGGCATGCGGATTCAAGACAGTAGCCACTGTAAGCCGCTTACGTGCGTAATATTAACCGGTTAGCATGCGTAAGTGTGTTAGCGTACGCTAAAGCTTCCGATAGCGTGCGCTAAGTTTGCACAGTCTATTTATAGGACCAACCTATTTTTCATTTCTTCACAACTCTAAACCGATTCTCTCTCCATATATCGTCCCTCTGCACCCCCAAATCGATATCAACCTCCTCGAACTTGCTTTTAAGCCTTAAAATCTTGGAGTGGAGCTCATTACCTTGAAGATTATGAGGTGTTCTTGAGCTTGGAGTGTACTTCCTTGTAGTGTTAAGAGTTGTTCCTCATTTATGGAGGTATGTGTGTATCTCTCCTCTGTACTTTTCGTATGTTGGTGTTAGTGATGAAGTATTTTTTAGCTAAAGTTAAATTAATCAAGTAAAACATAGTTTTAATCCAACTTTTTAAACACTTTTGATGAATATGATAAATGAGAGTTTGAGATAGATGTATTCTTGATGATATAATGATATTAACCATGTTGTAACTATCATACATATCTTGCTGGACGAATTTAGCTCAGTAGAACATCTTTGAATCAATTAACCTCATCATAGTTGGATTTAAACAATAAAATCGATATCATAAAGTGTTTAAACACCATGCTTGATATTCATTTACCTTGAGAAGAACTTGCCAATGTTGAAGATAGTAAAATGTTACCTTACTTCAGAAACCTTAGAAACTTTATCATCATTATTATTCAGATTCACAAATCCATGAAGATTGATAGGAACACCTTGTTGAATGTTAGGAGATTAGTGTGGTAATTCTAAAACCTAAGCTAGGTGATTTCATAAATGATGTTAATGGATCTTCCAGCTTTGTAAAGAATGATTTTGATAACCTTCATGAATATGGTGTAATCTCATAGCTAATAACCTTATTGTAAGCTTAATATTCAACTTAGATGAGAGGTAGATGAATATAATTGTGCAGATTTTGTCCTTTCAACATTTTAATGTTTTGGAAAGTTTAATCAACATAAGATGATCTTAACATCATAAATGGTTATTTAACATGTTCTTGATAGAATTCTTATTTATGAAGAACCATTTGAACATTCAGTAAAAGTATTGTGAATCGATTTTATGGTTGTAATGAGGTAAAAAGAATTCTTAGCATAAGACTTCGATATTTTGAGATAGCGAAACTATTCTAAGGGATTATTAGGGTGTCGTCTTACTAATCCTATATTGATAATTATACGAATATGTTATTGAGTAAAATGTATTTCGTTTAAGGTTGATTGTGCGAGTAAACGATATTGGTCGAGGACCGTTCGTTCGTTTCGACAAGAAGAGGATTATTCTCGTCTCCGTATTGAGGCAAGTTATCTTGCTTGGTTATAATGATGATTAGATTCTTGTGATGGTTATACATTTCATGTGTATGAAATGTTTATGAAATCTTTGTCGCGATTTGACATTTCCTTTGACGTTATTCCGTTTCGTCATGGGGTTGCATCCCCAAATACGTCGCTTTGAATCGTTGATTTCGTTGGTCCTTATTGTCACTTCGGTGAGTTTTTCTTGATCCTTAATCAGATATGTGATTTATTGAATTCGTTGTCATGTTGTATCGTGACATATCCAGAATTATTGTGTAGGATTTTTAGCTAGGCACATATATAGTCATGCGTGGATGTTTCCGTATTGGACTGTGCACACGATACGTAGTTCGTGAGGCTAATTAGGTACATTGTCCCACGTATATCCTGGATGCCGTATACGGGGTGGACATGTGCACTGACACATTTCCGGATCGGGCGTACTGTGATGTCCATCTTGAGCCATATTGTTAATCGTTCACAGTTCACGTATGATTGGATGTGTTCGACGGTTTGTGACTGATTGTTTCATACGCCCGAGGGGTATGATTAATAGTCGAGATGTTTCCTTGAGATCTATTTATGTGAATTGTATAATGTCAGAATAATTAATTATCATGTATACCTGACCCTGTGTTTTGGGCGAAATACTTGTATTGTATTTTAGGTCGAGGCAAAGGCAAGGCACGGGAAGAGCATGTTGACGGCGAAGGGTTCGAAGAATACTAGTTCAGGTCCGGTTATGTTAAACCGTGTAATGTCACCTTATTTCTGTTTCATTTAAATTACTATCTGGTTGTATTGGTATTTTGAGGTATATTCCATCTCCATATGGTTTATACTTATATTTTCGGATCCTGTGTATCATATGGCCGTTGGCCATATTTTAATAAACTCATAATCGGAGTAATGACTATTTATTGTGGTTCGGTATCACAAGTAATACTTATTTAATCTGTTTTTGGATATCGCCTGGTGGGTCCCAGTATGGGGTCCACGGCACTGTAATAGTCGTCTTTTTGGGGTGTTACACAGCCCGCCCGGCCCGTGAACCGGGAAGACCCGAGCCCGTGTTAGCCAGTGAACCGGGAAGGTCCGATCCGTTTTGCCCGCCTAAAGACCGTTTCATCTAAATGTTAATTTTGGATTTATAGTCCATACCATAAGTCCAATTGAAAAATCCAACAACTCCAAAGCTCAATAGGGTTTTATCTTCTTTCTTTCCTATCAATTCAATCAAACCCTCCCATCAACAGCCAAGTCGGCAAGTCCCAACGGTTGGATCGTGAATAGGCCCGCCCGACCTGGCCCGACTCGTGAACAAGCCCGCCCGGCCCATGAAATCAGTGGGCTGTGGACCGTGCCGGGCCGTGTGTTTGTTAAGAAGACTGGTCCGGACCGGCCCACCAAAAAGAAGGACCGGCAGGTCCGGCCTGTAAATGGAGCGGACTCTAGCAGCCCGATCCGCCCGACCCGGACCCGAATGCCACATCTAGTTGTGTGTGTAGTTCACAAATTGCTCATTGTTACCTGCTAGCTGCTACCGCACTCCGTTACACGTAAAACGAACACATCACTTGACCTTCTCCCCCAATACGGCGCCTATAAAAGTCCGACCAGCCCCCAATTCCCACCCCTCATGCAATAGCTTTCACCAGCACAGAAACCCGACAGGCGAAAACCCTTTTTTGACGTTGCTCGTTTGTCAGCTACCCCTAGGAACCCCTCTATGTGAAGTGAACACACACACACACACACACACACAGCGTGATAGCTAGCAACACATATACATATATATTTATATATTTATCTATCCAATTGAGTGATGGTTTGAGGAAAATAAATAAATAAATCCAAGCTATGTCAATTCGGTTCAAATTCAGGAGCTCGGTCAATTTTGATAAGTTGGAGATTGGAGATCGCGCCTCAATTACCGTGGGAGAGCTACGAGCGAAGATTCTGAAAGGAAAAACATCACAGCAGCAACAGCAAGGGTTTGATCTCGTTTTCTCCGATGCGGTTTCCGGTTCAGGTACTTTTTGATTGATTCAAAGTCACTTTGATCCCTGTGCCGTTTTGTTCGGTTTCCTTTTTGATTGGTTTTATCTCGACTTCATGTGTTATATCCGGGCTTCTTCCCCCCCTCTTGCTTGTTGAAGTAGTTTCCGGTTTTCCTATTTTTTCTTATGAGCTGGTTCTGATTTGTTATGTTCCTGGGGGAGTATTTGGCAGAGTTTGACGGTGATGATTGTCAAATTTCATGCGGATCCAGCGTGATTGTTAGAAGAGTTCCTGCTGGAACTCTGCCGTCGCCTGTGTAAGTAGTTCTTTTTAATAAATAATATTAATATTTTAAGTGCCTTGTGATGATTTTACGGTATCAATCACGTAATGTGACTATAGCAATTATCTTGACTCATCATGTCTCATGATATTTTCCATATAACTAGAAAAACATTTAATGTTGATGGTTTTGGAATTTCATCTTATTTCTCCTTCGTATAAAGGTTGAGACAGGAAGGCCATCCGGCGTAAAATTTTGCCACTTTGTTTTTGGCTGATGTTGATGATGATGAATATTTTAAGTGCCTAACCATTTTCATTGCTCTGGGGTGAGTCTGGACTGATGCATGCATGTGTGCATTGTGTTAGTGTCCGTGGACCTCCCCGCACTTCCCCAACAGTATTGTCCACTCCAGGCTAAGCCCGTACAGATTTGTTATGGGGTCACTACCCAAAATACCTCATACCAATGGAGTTGCTAGTCCAACCTTATAAACCATATGCCTCCCCGTTTCTTAGCAATGTGGGATGGGTTTGCACCAAACACATTATTAACCATGTATGATGTGACTGGAATTTTCTTGCTTGGCAGTTGTGCTGGAATTTTATTTCTTGGCAGTTGTGCTTTATTATTCTTGATGAACTTTGGCATTGTTCTTTTAGGATAATATATGTGGAGAGTCATGGGTAAATAACGATTTTCCATAAACATGCTCGGAGATTGTCAGAATGAATGGTGATCGCAGTTGTATTCGCCCTGTAGTTCTGCATGTGAAGTACCATTTTTTTAATGTGATTACTTGTGGTAACTGGCATTGTGGCTGTAATTATACCTTCCTTTGCGTATATTTCACGTTTCCATGAAATTGATTTTGATGATTTATTGTCTCAATTATTGCAGTAGGACCATTAAGTAACATGCTTTACAATATTGTTGAATATTACAGAAAAATTAACGCGTTAAAAGCTGCTTCTACATTGAATAACGACAGTTAATGTTTTCTTTAAGTTTGTTATGTGAATAACATTAGCTATAAGATTTCATTTTAACACATGTTAACCGAAAAATCCAAAAGAAACAAAATAGGACACGGAGATCCCAGAGTCGAGCAAAAAGATAGTGATTACCTTTTCTAGTACTTTTACGTTATTTGGCTTGTATGAAAATTCTTAAAACTTTCAGATTGTCGAATTTTTTCTTTTAGTTTTTATGGTTCGAGATGTTAGCATTCACAGTAAGATGAATCTTTTGACGTGTGTCTCTTGAAATTAAATATGAAGATCTTGTCAGAAAATTATAAAACCAACTGATCTTTCTTATAAAATCAGCTTCGTCAATTAACTCGTGTTCTGTCCTCGTAGTTAATGCATCTAATCTATCCAATGGTAACTTCCAAATTTCACACTGGCTTAAGCTGGCTGTACCGATTGACTGTAACTTTGTTGCAAAAATAAATAAATAAATAAAATACTAACATGATATTCCCAACTGTGGAGACAATGTTAAATCCAAGATAAGACCATTGACAACTTTTAATTGGTATTTGCTCTGATACGTCTATTAAATAAAAACATTTTCTAAACTCGACTGCGTGAGATTCGACTGTTTGATTGCATTCATGGAGCATTCTATGTAATATAGATGTCTGTTTAGAGTTACTCGTAACAAACCTATGTGGTTTTAATACGTAATGTGAATGCTGTTGTCCTCTTATTATAACGTGGTGCATTGATATTAAAGTTGGAAGTTGATCAACTCCTCAGTCTCTCTTTTCTTAGCCTTTCTCTGTTCATATATTAAGTTTTCCATCACTTTTTGAGCTTAGATATGTGGAGTTCTGCAGAATTCAGATTAGACTTAAACTCCAAATTTAGCTCATATAATTTTTCTTGCTGCAGGCCACGGATTCAAGCTGTGAAGGATGTTGGAGTGAAGGATTCCCATAATCTGAATCCAGCAGTAAGCTCTTTTACGGATTTTGTGTTTCTAGTTTCTCTATGTCGTTTCCCTTTTCATATAGGAATCAGCATCATATCTTAAGAGAGTATAATTGAAATATCTTAATGGACCATCATCCATTTGGGATTCTCTCCTTACGAGCAATATTCACTCATTCACATTGAAGTTCATGAATATTACTTGTTCATGATGATGTATTTCTTCTCCCATCACTATTACCACAGAGTTCTATTTCTGCTTTTCAAATTTGTTAGGGTGAATGAAATCTTTTCCTTCTGTTGAGTACTAACTTTGACTAAATTACTTATAATATCCCTCTGAATTATGGTTTTAATTTTCTGTCAGTATGAGTAGACACATAGATTAGCATATAGCTTTTATTACATTGCTGGTTCCTTGCTATTTATTGACTTGTGATAAATATATGGCATTTTTGTTTGCTGCAGAATGAACCAGTGGATGAATTCGATGACTTGGGTGCTGATTTGTGTCCCGCGCCTGATTCAAACTTCCTGGACTTTAATCTAGAACTTGATAAAAATAACTTCGTGGGTAATGAGAAGGACCAACTTGCTGGTTTAAGGTATAATGCCTTGTGATTTCTATCGATGTGTTGCTATACACACATACACATGCTTATGTGGATTTTGTGTATTGGTTTTTCTGACTCGGATGATGTTGGAATTTGGTGACAGTTTTCACCAGCAGGCTTTACTTTTCATGTATTTATTGAGTTTTTCTGTTATTGTGTATGGCTGTGATACTGATATATATTTGTGTGCCAACTGATTTTTTTCCTTGGAAAATTTCATGTCCGTTGTCATCTTCAGCAGGTCAGAATGTCAAAAGCATGGACCAAGCGACCTCAGTCAAGTAATACCAGAAGGTGTGTTCTGTTTTGGCCTTCTTTCTCCAACTTTTTTCTGTAGGCCTAATTATAATGGTGCTTTGATAATCTCAGGTTGTAATCAATCTGGAAATGAGAAGAATAGTTTACCAAGAGCTGACCAACAGATGAAGTCAATTAAGTATGTAATTTTGTATTTGCATTTCTTCGTAAAGTGTTTAAATCTTGCCCATCTAACATGATTTCGTGGTTTTTAAAAGGCTGCCAACATCACTTTACATCTTGCCCATCTAACATGATTTCATGGTTTTTAAAAGGCTGCCAACATCTAATTTCCCAGCCGAGCAATGTACTAATTTGCCAATAGAGATGAAGTGCCCACTGTGCAACACTTTCTTCAAGGAGGCTGTGATGATTCCTTGTTGCCAACATAGCTTTTGTCAGAGCTGTAAGTTCTTTGTGCAATAACGAGCTGTCATATGCCCCATAATTGGTGTGAATGCTACTATTCTCGATCTACACTGTTAATCTCTAGATAGTATCTTTGCGCCATCCCCGTGATAGAATCCCGTATAATAAATTTGAACCACTTATTAAGGTGTTTCTTGGTGTGACTGCAGGTATTCGTCAAGTGCTTACCGATAAGAGGATGTGCCCAAAATGCTTCTCTAGTAAATGCCATGTAGAGGATCTGCTACCGAATTTGTCACTGCGTCAAGCTATTGAGCATTTTCTTGAAGCTGAGATGCTTGATGCTGGTTCCGAGAATGGCATGCAGAAATATGTGCCTGGTGGATAGCTAATTATGTGACAATCTTAAGGGACTTGAGAGGAACCTTCTTTAAAATGTTAAACATATGTTTTTTCCTATAAAATGCAGATGGAGAATCTGGAATTCAAGCTAGGGATTTTTCATGTGCGCTGTCAGTTGTCCAAAAGGAGCAGGAAATGCCTCAGTCATCTTCTGCAACTGGGAAAGGACCCAATCAAGTTCTTATGGTAGCATTATCTGAGCAACAACGTCAAAGAAATGTGCAATGCGGCACCTCTGGTAACAGAGACATAAAAGCCGCTCTTCCATTCCAGAAAGTCAATAAACTAGATGGTATAAGCAGCCATCCCCGTCATAATGATATGCAAAGAGGACCTGGAGATGCTGCACCATCAGCAGATTTTCAGGGTGAAAATCAACCTGTCATTCCTCCAGCTAATGTTCATTATGAAGGTACTTGTTTCTTCTCAATGCTATGATGTTTTCATCTTAAAGGATATTACAAATGAGAAAGTATTTAACAGATGTATCCTTGTTAACATATAATTTTCTTTATGGTAAACCCGTGCCTTAAGATGTTGTTGAATTATGGAGACATCCAGTGCTTAATGGAGATGATAGTGTGTTTATACGACATTCGTTTGTACATAACATCTAGATGCATGTCATATCTGAGTTCTGACAAACTTAAGCTATTGGCTGTATTGTTTGTTAGGGGAATCTTACTCCAAGAGATTGAAAATCCATTAAATTTCTTTTTTTGGAGAAACGCCATCTTTTAATATGCCATTTAAGATATGTGTATAAACAACACGAAGATGAGCTTACATATTATTGCTCAGTTTTCTTTAATTTTGGTTGTCAAGTTATCCCTGTGATATTTTTTTTTCTCCTTTTGTTTGCTCAACATGTTCTGTTCTTTTGCAATTTCACTATAGCTGAATCTAACACCAAGAGACAAGGGGGATTCTGGATCGGCTCTGGAGGTAAAAAAATTTCCTTAATGATTATATTAAATTGCAGTTTCTAATTAATTTACCGTTTCTGCTATAATGCTGTTATTTTCAGGTGGAGATAGAAACTTTTTGGGTCAGGGTGGACATAGAAAGGTACATTCAGTGACTGCATGTAGTTATAATTGCCTATATGAGCTTGAGGTTGAAGCCTGCTGAATTTACCAATTTTAGACAAGTGGAATTCGTGCTTTTGAGGTTTATATTGATGTTAATTTACCTTTTTTTTTGGAATCCAGAGCGTCCGGAATTGCTACACGTGTGGTTCTCCTGACCACCTCATGAGAGACTGCCTCATTTCCCATCAAAATCCCATGTTTCAGCCAGGTACCAGCAATTAGAGTGTTTGGATTAATGGATATGCGGGGGGGTATGGGGTTAAACATTTGACATACATTTTTGAATTCACCCAGTTTGTTTGATTAAAACCTCATCATTTGAAGTTCATTCTTAGATTTCTTATATTATAACAGTCACTCTGTCACATACACACATTTCAAGCACACACAAATACTCAATTCACACTCACACCACACACATTTTGCGGGACCCTTCCCCCACCCCAACATACACTTAAAAATTTAAATTCTATATTTTCTAAGTTATTGTATTTCTATAGTTTTTAAATAGCAATTGAGGAAAAAATAACAAAAACTTGTATGGATTTTGAATCTTCACAGTCCACATTACACCCAAACAAAAAATGTGAAATGAATGAAATTCAAATCCAATGGGTTTTAAATACCTACACCCAAACACAATATCTGTTTATTGGTATCTTAACATCTGCAAATGCTTATTGTTGAATCATTTTAGGAAATGGAGCATTTCGTGGAAGCATGCCTGGCTATGCACCACCCTACTGGAATGGCCCTTCATTGCCTCCCTTTAGACCATATGCAAATATGTATGGTAACCCTGCAATGATGCCGTTCAACGCATCCATGGTCCCTGTGTCTCCATTTTCTGCCCCTCCCTACTTCCGTTCCATGGGTGGCGGCCTGGCTGGCCCTGTGTAAGTTTGATGAGTATTTTCCTCATCTTCAAGTGAACTCTGCCATAAGTAATACATGCATATTCTAACTCCAAATATAACTTGCAGTGGAAATATGAGCATGGGGAATATGGGACCTCCTCGTCATCTGGACCACTTTGGGCTTCAACCTTGTGAAAATAGAAGGAAGCATCTAAACGAAGATCTCGAAAGGTTGTTTTAAGTGTCATTTTATTATATGTTTGGGATAAGGCTTAGTTTGATTTGGTTTGGTTTGTCCACTCACATGTTTCGAACTGCCGATCATATACAATCATTATTTTGCTATTTTCATATGCGACTGGGCTTTCGCCCACAGCTCGCTAACTAGGCTCCTCTCCCTCACACCAACTTTCATATTACATTTTCATCTGGTACCCAATAACACTCCCAAAATTCATTTTTTTTTTCCAACTTTTTTCCCATCACTGTTTCCTAACAAAACAAAAACTTCAATATAAAACCATCTCCAATTGCAACCCCCCTTCCCCTCTCCAGAGCATGATAAAAAGAAATGACAAGGAGTTATTGTTCTGCCTGTGGAATAATGCGCAGAGCCACGTCATATTCTTATTTTCTGCTGTTTGTTCCTCGAAAATTTCTTTTGTTTTGCATTTCACCTTTCCTTTTTATTTGCCCCATAGTACTGGTGACTTTCAAATTTCTTAAACATTCCCGCTGCATCAGGGAAAATATTTCGGACGAGGATGATTCTCCAGAAGGCTATCACCATAGTAGCCCCGAAAAATCGCATGATCAGAGGCTACAGAAAGAGGCGAAATCAACTCTGACTCGTTCCGATGATAGTTTTGGCCGAAGATCAGGGGGCAAAAGTCAGCAAGACAAGTTTTTGCACTCTGATGTTCGCAATGTCGACGAAAGACACGAGAAGGGTCCCCGGCCGTCTTACTCTGGTAGAGATAAGAGGCCTTCTCATGGGGAGAGGTCGAATTCAGGCAAAGAAGATGCTTCCAGAAGCTCTGAGGGGAGGCACAAGCATCATCATGGAGAGTCAAGGAGACACCATGAGAGGAAGGGACACTATGAGAGTGATTTGAGTTATGATCATCACTCGAAGGCCCAAAAAGACGTTAAAAGAAGAGCCGAGTCTGATGTCAGAGGCTCTCATAAGTCTGGTTTTGAGCATAGCCCGCCTGCTGAACGGAGTAGGGGGTATAAAGAGAGGGATATGGTCCATGATTATTCCCGGCACACTGGAAAGCACTTGAGAGAGGAACCACGTGATGACAGGTGGCGGACGGTGAATAGTGGATTTGATGAGAACCGCAGGGATGAATATCATCATCATAAGCGAAGAGCGCATTAATACAAGATCTGCTATCCTATTAAATAGGTATCCTGTATCAACTTGTAGTTATAGATGTAAAATTGTCATTTTGAGTCTTTTTTTTTTTAACTAAAAGGTTGGTACAAGTTATTTTAATATATTTAGGTTGAAGGCTTATCTGACTTAGAAATTGCGACAGCAGTTCAGATTAGCCTACCTTTAATATAAGATGGCATCTGATTATTATTATTATTATATATATACATACACATATATATGTCATGTGTGACTAACCCTTCTTCCTTGTTCAGCGTGAGGTTCAGAAGCTAGAAAAAGTTTTTGCCAGTGGCTCTGGCAATTGAAAATATTGTTTGGAAGTTTTTATATCTCACTCGATCATTGCGCGGAGGCGGTAAGGTATTTATTTCTAGAACCCGTCTGGCGTCTCACTGATAAGGTATGTCTTTCCAGAATCAGGGGTCCTCTACATTTGTCTGGTTGCATCCTTTTTCTTGGGTTCCTCCTTTTGGTTTTAAACCTCTCCACTTTGTGTAGTTTCTACTTTGGCATGGAAATATTTTAAAAAAAAAAACTTTAAATCTCGGAGACATAAAAATCAGGTAATGATATTTCACACAAAAATTGCACGAGTGATGGGATAATGTAATTTTCTATGAGAACACGATGGAAGCATTCCTCACTCTGGAGTATATCTGATATGCTCTTATTTTTCAAAGATTTTCCTTCAACGCTGCTAATCCTAGTTCCAATTGTCACCTTCGACACGCATATTTTCATTTGTGTAGTGGTGTTGTTAGGCTAGTTTTGCCGATTTACTTGTAAAATGATCATGTTGCATGCTTGTCCTTCACGCTTCGAGCATAAATCACAACACCTACAACATGGACCTGGACTAAAAATAATGAACATTTATCATATACCACCCCGTCCGCTAAAAGCTTGTCTCAGTTTTCTTATTGGGGTGTCCGCCAAAAATTTGCCCTAGTTATAAAAAAGAAAGTTTTTCTTTTCTTCTTTTTAAAAGTGGGACTCTTTCTCCACTAAAATCACTTTATATCAGTTTTTCTTAAAACCCGTGTCATCCCAACTCGGGCAAATTTTTTGGTGGACGAAGGGAGTATTAATTATTCATCTCTTCTCTACTGGTTTTGAGTCCATGTTCATATTGCGTTATAGATTGGGGTCCAGGGTATAAGTTGCCCAAAAATCAAAATCAGAACTCTTGTAACATAAATCTTCTTTACATAATCATAATATCATTTCATTTTTTTTTTTTTTTGGGTATTTGATATTCACGGTTAATATGCTTTCCGGAAGTAGATGTGTAATGGGTTGTCCTTGAAAGTGGTGAATCCATCAACATTTGCTAATAAATAGCTGTCTGTTGTCAGAATTTGCTAAAATATATCAACTCAAATTGACCAAACCAACTCAATTCAAACAAATCTAACCAGGAATTATGGTCTAGAATTGCATTGAGTTGGTTTTGGATCAAGAAAGAATGCAAGCCGGACTTTCCCGTTGGTTCATGGGTTTTAATAACACACGTTACGGGACTGTTTATGTTTACGAATATTCTTCTATTATTTTCGTAAATAACATGAAGTTTGATACTATTGACTTTTTACTATTATTGAATACTATTAATGGGTATATAGAAAAGTCCCTCCAACCAAAAATTAGACCCATAAACTTTTTATATTCCCTCCGTCCAACTTTTAGTGATATATTTTGATTTTTTACGGTCAATAATTTTCAATTTTGACTACGAATTATTCACAAGCTATAATGATAAAATATTTAACAAGAGTATATTATGAAACTTTACAATTTAGAGTATAATATTATAATTCTATTAAATATTTTACCATTAAAGCTTGATATTAATTCATAGTCAAACTTGAAAATTGTTGACGGTAAGGGTCAAAACGTCCCAATTAAATTCGAATGGAGGGAGTAAGTTTTATGCTATTGACTTTTTTATTATTATTGAATACTCATTCCGTTCCAACTGAATCGCATCATTTGGTGCAAAAAGTGTTCTCAGATCCAATCAAACAATTATTTTTTACTTTTTAATCTCAACCACACACTTGCCATCTATTATCTTTTACTTTTTAATTTTCACACACTTGCCATTAATATATTGTTTCTCTTATAATCATTGATCTAAAATACATCCATTTTTTTACCAATTTCTCATATCCAATTATCTATCTAAAATATTTTTCAAATTTACACATTTATCATATTCAATCATTTATTTAAATGTACCAACTTTTTACCAATTTTCTAAATGTTGCACTTGTTCCCTCCATCCAGAAGTCATTACAAAATTTGTAATGACTCTTCTACAATTTTGGACCGGGAGTCCTTCCCGGTGATGGCTCATCTAGGCATTACTTTATAGTCTCTAAGATTTAGTTTTAACCTCTTTCACTATTTTAACCTTCGAAAATAATGTCATTCCTTCACTTCCAAATGGTCCATTTTAGTTTCTGTTTTCTATCAAGTAAACCTTCTCCCGTTGGTTGTTGGATCTTCTTTTGTTCTCCTATTTCTCTACTCACGTTTCCTTTTCCCTGTCATCAACAAATGGGTTGACACCAAAGAACACAAGTTAATGTCTTTCCAGGGCATTCAAATGGATGGCCGGGCCGCAACAACATCCTCTATTTCATCTTTGTTTCTATAACTTGTTCAACCATATCAATTGATGTCGTTGAACATGTGAATTTCACCCAGTGTAGAGCAATAAACCGTTATTAAGAGTAATAAACAGTTAATAAAGATGTAAGTCGACACATTTTATGCTGGGAAAACAAATTGTTGCGAGTATCCGAGGGGAAGATTTTCGAAAAGCTCATATTTTTGGTGTGGATTAAGCACCGAAGGGAAAAAATGATATGCAGGACGGAAGTGTATCCACTGATCTTGTTTACCCTTCATTCCTCACAAGATGGAAATTAATTTGGGCATCTTCGGTTTATATTTCAATAAGGTGCTTGTAGAAAACAAAGCTTGATAACAGACACTGACGGAAAATATTTTGAGACTCAGAATTGTTCGAGACACTACATGATGGACATAACGTGAACTTTATCCCGGGCATGGAAGAACTTGGGGTGTGGAATATTTCCATCCGATGATGCTAAAAAAATGGACACTGTAGTTGGGGAGGTGGATTTCGGTGCACATATCAAATGGACGAGCGAAAGAGTGGATGAATATTCGATTAAAAAAAGTTTTTGGACTAGTAAACATTTAGTGAAAATTGAATATTGTTTGAAATATAATGGGTATTTTAGTTATTAATACAAAAATAACGAATATTTGGTGAAAACAATGACCATCAGATCAGACATAAGTTTAATGTTCAAAAGCCAATGAGTAATTATATTTGAGAGCAACTGGTGGATGACGTGACTCTGGACTTGTATGGTACCATGGTTGGTCTCCAATTGGGTTGTTCATAATTGTAAGAATTAGGGGTGAAAACGGATCGGATACGGTCGGATAGTGCTCTTCCCGTATCCTAACCCATATTTTTCTCTCGGATTTGGAGTCGGATACGGGAAGGCCGGATACGGATACGAATTCGGATTATTTGGGATACGGACACGGGACGGATACAGGATGGATTCGGGCCGGATTTAAATAAATATAATCGGATAATACGTGTCATACAAAAATCGTTTGGAAGTGATTGCAGCATATAAAAAAACTACCTATACAATATTTCATAAAAGTTCTAATGCAAACTATAGTAATTTTTTTATAAATCGTTTCATAATAACGTTCCCTTATTTTTACTTATTCAGTCTCTCCCATAAAAAACATAAGCTCCATACTTAACAAAGATTAAAGAGTGTTAATTTAATTGTTTTTAACAATTATTATAATATATATAATTGCTCCTCTATTTACTTGAATAGAACATTTCTTTTAAAATACATTTCATATGAAACAAGTACTCGCTTATAAGTTAGTATTAAAGTGTTTGGCTAATACATTTCTTTTAAAAAATATTTTTTTTTTTTCAGAAAATAATTTTTTTTTGGAAATATAATTTTTTCCAGAAAATAATTTTTTTTATTTTTCGCAAAAAGTATTTTTTTTTATTTTTTCAAAAAATATAAAAATCCAGAAAATAATTTTATTTTTCGAAAAAATAATATATTTTTTTCAGAAAATAATTTTTTTTTAGAAAAAATATTTGTTTTGCCAAAATATAATTTTTCTCCAAAAAATATTTTTTTAAATTTTTTCGAAGAAATAAAAAATTTCTATAAATTATGTTTGTTTCGAAAAGATAATTTTTTTCCTAGAAAATATTTTTTCTTGAAAGTTTGAAAATTTATTACACTGAAGTTCAAAAGTGTTATATATATATTATTATATATGTATATATACTTTACTATATATATAGATATATATACAATAAAGTATATTTAAAATTTAAAAATATGGTTAGCCGAATTTATTATCCGGATTGGTATCCGGATAATATCCGATAAAAAATGGGAAAATTCGGATACGGGCGGATATTTGCATTATCCGAATTCGAACCCGTATCCGAATTCAACTATCTGGATCCGTATCCGAATCCGACCGGATACCTATTTTTCATCCCGAATTCGATCCCGATCGGATACGGCTCCGGATCGGGCGGGAAATATCCGCTCAGTTTTCACCCCTAGTAAGAATGATGTCCAACATACACAGATGAAAAAAGTCCGAAGGGTGTATAAATAAAAAGTGAAAAATGAATATCAAAGGGATGAGGTAAAAAACAAACAAATGAGAAGTGAACATAAAAGGGGGAAGGTATATGTAGGGTCGTAAACGAGTCGAAATGTAGCGAACCTCGATTAGGTTCGGTTTGGCTCGAATTTATTCAAACTTTATATTCAATTTGGCTTTGGAAGCGTCGAACCTCATAATTTGAGTTTTGATACGAGTTCGAAGGCTATTTCTTTTATCGTTCGATTTGATTCGATGCGACTCAAGTTTTCGCACCTTTTGAATATAGCTTAATTCGGTTCACCTATTTTAATGTTTGCTATTTACCTATGATCTCAATGAAATGAAATGAAATGAGAATGGGTTTATTTAAACCTAATGAGGTAAAAGAGTTTGGGTGTGGGGGTTTGTTTAAAAGCAAATGGGTTGGCCTTGTTGGGTTTGTTACCGTCACTAGAAGGGGGTTAGACAGTGCAGTTAAGAATATAGAATTTTTTTGCGATTGCATAAGCGATTAAGTACAGAATGTAAACGACGCAAGATTTATAGAGGCCAAATATGCCTACGTCCTCTCTCCGTATCTTTTTCGATATGTTTAAGATAAATCTTTCCGCCTTGTCTTCTATCGATCCGAGGAAAACTGTTACAATCATGTCGTTTATTGGTCCAAGATAAACCGTTACAATCTTGTCTTTATGTCGGTTCAAGATAAATCGTTTTCCTTTTCTATTGGATAAGGAATCAACCTTTCTAGCTTTCTGTCGGTACTAGAAAAACCTCTCTTGGATCTAGATTATAATTCTAACGATGCCGGATCCACGATCTTAATAACAGTGAATCAAATCTACAATCCTTTCTTTTCTCTCGTGTATATTTGAGTGAATTAAACACCCGAACTCTTATCAATTAAGCTTGATTACAACAACAATAATGAATATAACAACATCGGATGTGCGTCTACTTTGCTTGAAGTTGTCGTGAGGTGAATACCATATGGAGTGGTATTTATAGGCTTCAAAGCCTAAACTAGCCGTTTGTCACTGTTTTCTTAATAGCGTACGTTAGGCTTCCTGTTTAGCGTATGTAATGCTCTTTAGCGTACGTTATTCATACATGTAGCGTACATTATCTGCTGTTCGATTCAGTCCAGTAGCTACTGCCTCTTCCGTAGCGTACATTAGTGAATGTTGATTGCATACGTTATATCAACCTCAGATAGCCGTTGATATGATGACCTACTCCATGACGTCACACGCCCATCAACGGTTCAATATTTGAATGTTTTGATCCACATGTTTAGCTTACGTTAACTACTCCTCGTAGCGTACGTTATCTTGATGTATCTGTTGCGTGCTTTTTGACCTTCTAGAATCAATCCAACCGATTGATTTATCCAACCGATTTATTTATTTGAATTCGAATTTCGACCGACATAGCGTACGTTATCACTTGGTCTTACGTACGTTAGTGTCATGTTCATAGCGCGCGTTAACCTTGCACCATAGCGTGCGTTTGGGGTGGCATTTCGGAACCGAAAATTAAAAACCGAACCGAAAAAACCCGAAAAAAGAACCGAAAAACCGAAATCGAAGAAGATCGAACCGAAAAACAAAAAAACAGAACCGAACTAATTTGGTTTGGTTCTCGGTTCGGGGTCGGGCGAAACTGAACCGGACCGAAATAGACCGAAGTCAAATTTCAACATACTAAAATGACCTTGTTTTTGTGATTTTGGTGTGTTTCGAATTTTAGTATAATTTGTTTTCCTTTTGTAAGACCCTCATGGGTCCAAGGAGGACCGATAATATGCTCATGTAATTTGTGATCCAATTAATTTAGGTTGAGAGAATAAGCTACTGTGATTTACGGATTGTTATATGTTTTGAGTTATTTTTAAATTGCTATGCAACTCAGCTTTTATCTTGAACATATATATAACTCTTGTTGGCTTGTTGTTATATATAACTTATTTTATTGCATATAATATTTGAATTTATATTGTGAATAACCGAAAAAACATCAAACCAAATCGAAACTGAACCGAATATTTATAAAATCGAACTTAACCGAACCGAACTTAAAAAAGAATCGAACCAAACCGAAACCGACTATTTGGTTCGATTCTCGGTTTCGGTCAAAACCGAACCGAATGGAACCGAGTCCACCCCTAGCGTGCGTTATCTGCTTCGATGCTGAATGCAGGAATATCAAGTCAGTGAGTCCTTGTTGGTAGCGTACGTTAGTTTCACTATAGTTTTACTTCTTTTCTGTCTGTCTCATGCGTCTTCGACTTCTTGTTTGATTAATTGCTGTTTTTCTTTGTTTATCAACTTATTATCAAAACCTCAATTTGAATATGTGGAATAAAATATTCCAACAGGCCTGACATGTAAGGAATTTGGGGCTTCGTGGGTAGGCGTAGGTCTTGAAGAGCCTTAGAAGGCCGGATTTCGGCAAGGGATTCGTGAGTCCATTCTTTTCATCTTTTTCTTATAATGTATGTAGTGAGTCGAGTTCTGACTGGAGCCTGAGTTGGTGTTGATGTCCTAGAGTAGCGAAACTATAAGTGAACAGTGAAGGGGCGCTATCCGGAACCCGGGGTCAATATGCTTCGATTGGGCCTTGCAGGCAGACATGCTAACTTGTGGAGACGAAATAGAATCCTATAATAATGTCGAGTCCCGAGGCTCAGCAAGACCTTGCCATCTTTACGCCTTACATGCGGCATAAGTATAAGTAGAGGTCACAAGATGATCTAAAGTCCACAAAAACCAAACCAGGAAGCGCAGGCAATGAAGGACCTTTGGGCTACCTCTGAGGGCGATTGGATTAAGATACAGAAGAAGGGGAAGGGGAAATTCTAGATAACAGAGTTTCCGATTCAAAGAGCCAAATGGTTTGGCTTGTTTACACGAATCTATTCTCGGGGGTTGATTCTACGTTTGGTCGTCCAAATTGAGCCTCGAGTGGAACTTTTTGAGTCGAACACCTACGAATCGAATCGAGCTTCGAGGCTCGTTCACAGCCATAGGTATATGATGAGAAAGAACATATGCTCAAGTTTTGTACTCGTTGCCTTCGACGCTCTCAGCGTGATTTGGTGAAAGATTGTTGAATTTGCGTCCAAATCGGTCATCCTTTAATGAAATCGGTAATAGAAAAATATAATAAATTATCTTAGGGCTTCGGGTACGAATTTCTCTGAATCACAATGACATTGGCTTTCCGATCACATTGGATACTTTTATTTTGTCACCGTTGTTCATATTCTATAATAACTATTGATGCGCTTGATAATGTCCGCCTCAAAATCATTAGGATGAAAGTCAAAATTTTATTTTAGTAAAAATCACTTGAAAATAACTGCATCTAATTTAACTAAAAAATATGTTTTACAAATGTAAATAAATAAATTAAATATTTAATTAGTGAGGATCGATTTAAATTATTTCATTAAATTTTTATTGTAACATACATATAATAAATAATAAATTATTGATGCAGATATCATAATTTATTATTTCAGAGAAAATATTTGGAGATAGTCGAATGTGTAAAATTTATGATTTGTATCCAAATATATTAAATGAAGTCCAACAATGGTCTGTTATACTCCTAGATCTAATATTTATCACATTAATCAAGAAATGTAATATCTTTCATCACCAGTCGTTGTAGTATAGTGGTGAGTATTCCCGCCTGTCACGCGGGTGACCCGGGTTCGATCCCCGGCAACGGCGCTTTTTTTAATGTTTGTCCTTTTTTTAGCCTTTTTATTTGCTTTTTCTGTTTTCCTCAAACCCATTAAGGGCAGACGGCGTCGTTTGGTTCTTCGAAATTTCTTTTCTCAACCCCACCATTGTTTCTAACTCAACCCCACCACTCTAATAAATTCTATGGTACGGCGTCGTTAGAAATTTTCCAGGTAATTATCTTCTGGGGTATTCAACCGTCGTGATTGGGGGGAGAGAGAGAGAGAGAGGGAGATACTGCTGTGCCTGTCTCGGTGATTGGGAGGGATGGGGCAGATAGATGTAACTGCAGTTACTGGAGACGCCACCAGCAATAGCAACTCGGATGTGGGGCCGAGTAGTAGCGCCAGCGTGCGGAGGTTTCCACTGGCGGCGCAGCCTGAAATAATGAGAGCAGCTGAGAAGGACGACCAGTACGCTTCCTTCGTCTACGACGCCTGCCGCGATGCCTTCCGACATCTATTTGGTAGTCTATTTAAACCATCAATTCCTCTTCCTTCATAGAGACAAGTGAAACTGCATATTACTCGCAGCGTTTAAATTTTACATAAGATTGGTCCGTTTCATTGTCATGATGTAATTTCCGGAATCGTTGCTTTATTCTTCCAGGTACAAGAGTTGCTGTCGCATATCAGAATGAGGTTTGCTCTTCTTTCTTGAATTTCTTCCGTATTATGAAAATGTTGTAACCATGAAATGGAAGTTAGGCCTGTTCTTTTGGATTTATTTTTCAGTTTTTCAGTTCAGTTCAGGTCCATTCAGTTCACGTCAGGTCCATTTCAGTTCAGGTCAGGTCCATTTCAGTTCAGCTCAGTTCTTCTTCTTCTTATTATTAATCTTAATTATTATTATTGTTATTATTACTAATAATATTACTATTATCGTTGTTGTTAGTTACTATTATTATTATTATTTACCATTATTATTATTATTATTATTATTTACCCTTAATATATATTTCGATTCGCCCATTCGATTCGATCCATCGATTCGATTGAGTTGATTCGATTCAAATTCATTCATCTAAAAAGAATTTACTTTCGTTATGTCATTTTATAATTTAGTTATTGTGAATATAAATATAAAAACCTACAGTATTTGTATGATACTTTGTTATTTGTAATTGCATGACCCCAGTTTGAAGTATGAATATTGTGTTTAATGCCTAGCTAGAGGATCACACGACAATATTTCTTCATAACCTAAGATTCTATGCATTATTGTTATTTCATGTTTACAGTTGCTCGAGTTTGCTTCTTAATTTATTTCCTTATGGAATTGTTAATTCAAGTTTATGATAGTCGTGGTTGATTTCTCTTGTTTGATTATATGAGATATTTGTTTCAGATTTAGCGACTTAAGTTCTCGTTCATATTACTTTCTTTTGCTATCACATATCGGCGCGTAAATTTTCCTTTTTATTACTTGTGTTCTATGAGAAGTGCTGGGTTGTTCTGCTTTGCAGACGAAACTTCTGGGGCAGATGCTCTATTATGTGTTGACAACCGGTGCAGGAAAACAAACCCTAGGAGAAGAATATTGTGACATTACTCAGGTGTGCATTTTTTATTTTCTCTTCATGTGTGCATATGAACGAGGCTATTTTTAGTTTTGTCTGGTTAGAATAAAGAAATATGATGCTCACTCATCTTACGTGGATGGATATTTGTTCAGGATGTGCATGTATTTCGTGTGCTTACATTATCATTGAGTATATTTGAGAAATGCAAAGATGAAGATACTTGGCAATAGATAGATTGTATTGAACATTTGATTTTCTGGACAACTCTGTAATAATGCTGCTGAAAGCTTTCTGCATGATTCGAGTGTATGTAACGTTTGTGCCTCTCAGAAACGAATTGGTAATTGAAGGTTGAAGTTTGGACTACTACGTCGATTTTTCATTTATCTGTCAGTCTTCGGGTATTCTGAGCAATGCTTATATGCGGACCAGTACTCGTTGATGCTTCAAGTTTTAAATGATAATGAAAAAGATAGGTGAACTATTATTTTTTAGATCTAGTGGATGTAATTGAAAATTGAATTTGTTAATGTTGTTCTTATAGTTTGCAGGACCCTATGGACTTCCTCCAACCCCCGCGAGGCGTTCACTTTTTATCTTTTATCAGACAGCGTTCCCTTATATTGCTGAAAGGATCAGGTTATTCAAGCTTTCGTTCTATTGCTTGATTTCCTCCTCCTTGCTTCTAAATTTCAGCTTATTAGCTGCTTGTAAAATTGGCTGGACTTATTTTTCTATCTGGTTTGTAGTGCCCGTCTTGCTTCCCGGAGCATCACCTTCTCTAGTGATATCATTGACAGTGAAAATACCTCCAACAGTCACATTCAGTTGTCTGCTAGTGCTGAAATGTCATCATCCTTGAATTCAAGAGTCCCAGTTTCAGCGTTATCAAGATTCAAAGCCCGAATATTTGGGTTATGGTTATATGCAGTTCGGAGGTGGCCCTCAGTATGCTCTCTTACACTTTTTTAGTTTCTCTTGCTTGTATAAAAGAAATTTGAAGAAGGCCAAATGTTTGTGGAATCAGTTTATTATGCTTCTTGATTATGTTCTATTATCATTTGTCTCCTGATTCATGTACACATATGTAAACATACACATATATGTTCACTCACGAGTGTATGTGTTTTAATTTGGTCAGTTATCATTTTTTCCTGATTTATATATTTATTGGTTCAACTGGAAGACGGTATTTCTCTCTCTCCTTACCTTTCCATGTGTCCTCACATTATATATATTCTTGTCCCATCCAATTTATCAGTCCTAGTGATTATTCAGGTGTTACCTATAGCTCGTGAATGTTTCATGTTGGTGCTCCGGACAAACCTCATGTTCTTTTATTTTGAAGGTGAATTGATCAGGCTGTAAAGTCTAACATGATAAATGGCTAATACTATTATTTTGAACAAAAGGCTACTTATTATGTGATTCTCATATTGTTTTTCTTACTTTTTTTTTTCTTTACGCAGGTTTATATTATCATTTACCGAAACGGGCTGCTGGGATTCGTTACGTGTTTATTGGCAAACCAACCAATCAACGGCCTAGGTACATCTGCCCATCACCACTAAAAGTTAAACCCTTTCCACTAAACAAAATCCTCTACAACTAGTATTTATGCCTAAGAAAAAATGCTTATATGTTGCCTTTCTTGGTAAAGTGGGAAGAATTTATCCATCTGAGAAATTTCTCTAAAAATACGGTTGTCTTGTGTTAATTTCTGAGATAGTCTGTATGTCCAAAAAAACAAACTTTCCTCTTATGCAGATATCAAATACTGGGGGTTTTCCTTTTAGTTCAGCTGTGTATAATTGCTGCTGAAGGATTAAAGAGAAGCAATCTATCTTCTTTTGCTACTTCCTTTCAGCAAACATCTGTTGGATCAACCTCAGCAGGTGACTTTCCATTTTCGCAACACACACACACACACACATATATATATATATATAGGATCATATGAGAATGGTTTTTATGTTGTGAATTGAGAATAAATCCGAATCATTGATCTGTGTGTGATGTACGGTCCAGATTGGCTTATTCATGCAATATATGCATTTCGTGCATCAAACTTGCAATGCATAAAAACTCTGCATCATATGCATCAAAATATCGATGCACTAGCATTCTATGCATACGTTTTTGTGAGAATAAATTTAGGCCATCCATTTAATCAAGATCTATGAATCAAATTCATTCTTATGTCTTAACTTAAGTATCATTCCCACCAGAACCCACCCCTATATATATATATATATATATATATATATATGATATTGTGCAATGAGCCCGTCTTTGTTTTTGGGAATACCTATTCTTTAAATCATTTACAGAGGAAAGTTTAAGTTTTTACCTATCGAATTTCTAAAATATATTGTTACTGGCAGGAAGAAGTTTGCCTGTCTTAAATGAGGAAGCTAATCTAATAGCAGACGACTCTCGAAAGAGTGGTTGGGTTTCAGAATCCACATCTACTTCAGAGGTAAACTTTTTTTTTTAAACTTTAATCGACGAGTCACGAGTGTTTTGGTATCACTATGTTAGAAAATGGTTGTCTTTTTCCCAGTCTCAAATAATGGGAGTGAGCAAATGCACACTTTGCCTCAGCAATCGCCAACACCCAACAGCTACTCCTTGCGGTCATGTATTTTGCTGGTATTTTGACTCCAAAATATTCAAATTACATTTTGCTCGCTCTTGGTTTGATAACACGATTTTCCATCTCCTCATTTTATTTTATTTATTTTTGTAATATTTTAAACAGGAACTGCATTATGGAATGGTGTAACGAAAAACCAGAATGTCCACTGTGTCGTTCACCGGCAACTCATTCCAGTCTAGTTTGTCTGTATCATTCTGATTTCTAACTCAGCCCAAGGTTACTGCGTCCCGGCTTTTTTTTTCTTTTTTCAAAAATTCGCAGCTGGCAAGCGATCTTCCAGGGGATCCCAGTAGCAGCAGTACTAGTAGTAATCCTTAAATAAAGGGAGCAGAGCATTCTGAACAAGTGTTTCTACATGTTTATCACAAATGACAAAAGTCTTGTAGAAATCCTTGTACTTTGGGCCGACAGATGATGTGTAGTATATAGTATAGTAATGTGTAATAGTTGTAGCTCTCTTGTAACACAACTTTATAAGTATGATTTAGATTCACACAGATACAAAGCCTACTGCCAATTACTATAAAGTTAGCACCGGGCTGGCAAATTATTAGGGGTACATACAAATTATTTGGGAGCTTATAACTTTTCGAAATATAAAAGCCATTCTATAGAGATTAAAAGTGTTGGCGGGTTTCACGCATAGAGTGCTGGTTCGTCAGTGCTCTAAGCGAAGACCCGTCCACGAAAAGTTCCGAGTAATTTATAAATTCAGAAACTGTAGCTTTATAATATTTACATATTTGTACATAACAATTAATAATGGTGACATAGCATGTCGTATAAATCTTGTCAATGCATTTGATATTTTTATGTGGGAAATGATACATCAAACATTTCACCATCAACACATTGTCAACACCCTATTTTGTAGGAGTTGTACCGATGCTTTATAAATATTTTATTATAATATTAATTGATATTATTTAAAAATTGTACTACATGTAAAGCACGCAATACAACCATGCAAAGCAAGTGTTGGTGGGGTGTGGATGGTGGGGTGTTTGATGTATCATTCTTCTTTTTATGTTATGCGATACGTGTGAATTTAATATACTTTAATTCGACGTCTTATTCTTTTTATTTTTTGCGAAGGATTCCATGTCTGTCATAACTCAAAAAGTTAACATTTAGGCTGTGTTTAGCAAAACTAGTTGATAAGTTAGTTGATAAGCTAGCTGATAGCTGATTGGGTAGCTGATAAGCTAGCTGATTAGGTAGCTGATTTTAATGTAGATGTTTAGCAAATTAGTTGATAAGCTAGCTGTGTTTTTTTATAAAATGACATCACTTTTATTTTTCTATTATTTTTTAAACTTTCTCATTATATTATAACAACAATTGTTATAAAATAAAATAAAAAAAAGTCCGTAAAAATCTCACTCAAATTGTTATTTTTTTTTTTTAAAAAAAAATTGTAATTAAAATTTTATATTTAGACCCTCTGGGATTATGATGTCATAATTAATATTTTTCTACTGGAAATTAAATAGTTAACGACAGGGGGGATTTTGAAAAAAATTTACAACAGCGGGGGTCTAAAAGTGAAAAGTTAATGGATGAAGGGTTTATTTGTAATATGTTAATTGGGTGTTCATGTAAAAAAAAAAACCCTATGTTTTTATTTAGGTCACGGACATATATAAAATATATAAAAATGAGAAGTTAGTAGAAAAATTAGCTTATCAATCAGCTAGCTGAAAAGAGAAGCTAGTCGTTTACGAAACGAGCTTTTTTTAGTTAACGTCAAATAAGCTCCTGAAGCTTATAAGGTAGCTGATAATTTAGTGCTAAACACAACCCTATTGTTAAAGTTAAAAGAGTCTTTTAATTGGTGACGGGACAATTATGGACCGACTAGTAAAATTAGTTAGACCATCTCCAATAGAGACGCCATTTTTGCGTTGAGCGCTTCTTTTCTACAAATACTTCTCCAACAGAGCACGCTATACTCATCCGTCTTTAGCGAAATGATCAGTATTACACCATAAATACAGTTTCACTGTTTTGTTGCTGCAAATGTTTGTGGGTCCTTTTTTCTTGATATTGAGGGTGTAATTTGCATGATCAGTATGTTCCTTTTAGATTATTTTATTTTCTTTAAGTTCATCTTCTTCTTTTTTGCTAATTTCTTATTACAAATAAATGTAAAATATGTTCATATGATAAGATTAATCATGTATAATAGTATCTGTTTATTGAAGTTTGAGTTTAATTTTCTCAATGCCATATAATTCCTTTTATTATTGGTTAATTGAGATAAACATGATACAAATATTAAAAATAAACAAATTATTACTTTTTTACTGTATTTTTGTGCAACCTATTGGAGATGCATTACTAATTTCTCTATTTTTGTGTAGACTGGTGGAGATACATTACTACTTTTTTATATTTTTATATTTGAAGTTACAGTATTTTTGTGTAGACAGTTGGAGATGGTCTTATAAGCTCCCAATATCTATCCTTTTGTTGTTTTCACAAGTAAAATTAACCAAAGTTCACATTCAATTAGTTACTTTATTATCCACAAGAGATTTTGGCTTATACTAAGGCACCAAAATATGCATTTTTTACTTATGAAAACGAGGACCAACAATTTATTACCTAAGACTACATAACAATCATCAAAATATACTTTCTTTTATCCCACTAAAACCTTGACATACGGCGTATATTTAGTACATTTTAGATAATAATTTGTATAAATAATAATAATAAATATGTAGTTGAGATTTCAAACGTAATTGTACTGATAGTTAATGCGTGTTAGGTGTTTAAAAAAATAAAAGGTGGTTGTTTAATTTGATTTTGTAAATATAATAAATATAAAATGTTTAATATGATAAAAAAATAAAATGAGTAATTTTAAAGGTTTGAGTTGAACGGAGGTAGTATATTTGGAAAAGAAAGATAATCAACGCCCAAATTAAATGCATATATGTTCTTTAGGTGCATCATTATTGAGTGATATTTTTCTAAGCTAAAGAAAACATAACACTAATTAATGTTCTTTAGGTGCATCATTATTGAGTATCCAATTGTGGGAGCTAACCAAAATTGGTGATGGTAACTGAGTTAGTTACTTTTATTATCTATTTGAAGCACAGATTTTTTTTTTTGGTTACATATTTAAATTTCGGAACTTTTGTGAAAGAAATAACAACTAATTAAATATAAAAAAAATTGGATCCTTGAGTGGTTGGACATAGAGGTAATCACTGGGCCGGGCCGACCCACCTTGGCGACACCCCAACCGTATTTTTCCAAGCTCATGAACCAGCGGTGCCATCTCAATCCAAGTAGAGACCCGATGCGGTCCCGATCCCAAACTCCCCAACTCAAGCCCAACACGTCCCCAGCATAGATCGGTCGAGCTCACAGTTTGCTCGAACCTGACCCAGCCCATCAAAAATATTTTTTTTATTCAAAACATATTGTTAAATCGATTTCTTATTTAATATTACAATTTTTTTAAAAATTCAACACATATTTTTTTTATTGATTGTTTAATTTAATCTTAACATATTTTTTAAACTCAAAAGAAATTTCATTCAAATTAAAACATAATTAAATTGAATTTTTTTAATATAGCGACCCGATCAACCCGAGAAGGACGGATAGTGGGCTCCGTCCTTCCATCCAGATCCAAGGGTCAGTCCTGAGTCTGCAAAACCTCAGCCCGACCAACTCAAGCTCAGCCCGCGGATCGACCCGGTACCTAGCCATCCCTAGTTGGACATAGTGTAGACGAATTAGGACTCTGGGCAAACACTTCTCATGCTGCACTTGCTCTACCAATCACTATCAAAAGATTTGAGCGTGTTAAATTTTTACATAAAAAAAAAAGAAGAAAAAAAAAAAAAGATTTGAGCGTGTTAAATTTTTACATAAAAAAAAAAAAAAAAGCTCCCAAACTATAGAAGCGAAGCGCTAAATATACTAAGCATATCCGTGCGGGATAAAATAAAAGATTTCCCGAACAACGAAATACTCCCTCCGTCTCAACTAACTTGAGTTATTTGATTTTTTTTTTAATTAAATTTTTTTAATTTTGACCATCAATTTATAAAAAGATATATTTAATTATTATGTGACGTTAATAGAAATAGATTTACCATGAAATATATTTATTAAAATATTATGATTTTATAATTTTTATAAATATAAAATTATAAATAATCATGATCAAAATATTATTAGTTTGATCAGATAAAAGTCAAACAAAAACAGAGAGAGATTGTTAGTTTGATCAGAAAAAAGTCAAACAATAACGGAGAGAGTATAATATAATAATAAATGAAACAACGATATGGGATGGGATATTCTTGGGCTTGCGCGTGTCTCGAACAGTGGTGGTGTAATTATGGATACCGTAATGATGATGACGATGATATTCCCGAATTGTAAACCTATTTTGGTGATTTAAAGTAGCGAAGTGTACACCGGATTTTAGTAATATTTAATAAGATATTCATCTTATTATATAGTGAGAGAATGATTACGGATGTTAATTTTATTACATAAAATATGATATTTTAAATTTTTATTATATTATATTTAATTTATTAATTACTTATGCTAACATATAAGATAGAGTATAAGATATGCGGGTACCCAAATACTTAATGAGTACCTAATTTTTTGATGGACATTATCCGAACTCGATCCAGATCAAATAAAGTAGAGTATAGAGGAGGTATATCCGTATCTACCTGATTCACTACCATTATTAAGAATATTAGATACTTATAGAGTAACTATGTATAAATGTAAAAACATTCTCGATATAACAACATGAGCATTTTGTATTTATTTTTTGGGTGGCCATAAATTCACCATTTAAAAAAACAATCGCATAGATTTTAGGGTAGGGTGATTTTATAATTTAATGCTACAAACATCCACTAAATTAATAAGTTCAAACTGTTGGAGTTTATTAACTATAGAGCAAGATAACACAGACAAAAATTACATACTTCAATGTCTCAAGATACAATAAAAATATAGTACTATAATTTTGACTACTAAAATAGAGTTCTTACATTTATAATTTAATTAAATTAGTATGTAAAGAATAACACAAACAAAAATTACATACTTCTATGTAGATTAGGGATCCTAATTAATTGAAATAGAGTATATATTCTCACTTCTTACATTTACAATCTAAATATAATTAGTAGATATACTTATTAATTTAAATAGGGTAATATTGTTAACTTTTTTTCACAATTTTCATAATTTGGTTATGTTTTAAATGCAAAATTTGGTGGGTAGAGAACAAAACTACTATTTAAGGTTTGAACTCATGAAACAAGTTAATCTCTCACGTTAATTCTTTTCTTTTTTATATATAATATAATTTCTCAATACCAACAAAAAAAAGGGTACGCGTGTACAAATTTTAAGATACATGTAGCAATTAGAGAAAAAAATGCTACTGATAAAAAGAAACAAATGGGATAAACAATAAGCTTTGACATCTAGAGATGGCAACAGAGCGGGTATGGAGCGGGGTTCACAACTCCCAGCCCGACTCAGTTTTTGATTCTTTCCCCCGGCCCTGGTCCCAGCCCCGTCGAGGTACGGGGATTAAACTCCCTTCCTGGTTAAACCCCCGGTCAATAGCATTGTATCCTGTATCACCAAGGTTCTCATTTTCTGTAGTATCCATCTGTATAACAAACATGTAAAAACTTGTAAATAATAAGGTTTCTCAACATAAGGATACAAAAACATAAAAAATGATACATTCAATAATCGTAATCGATTCTCCATCATCTTGTCTTCTATAGCCGCAACTCTTACCTTCTCTCTAATCACCTCATTTCTGAGTCGATCCTTTTTTGTATGACCACACATCCGTCGTAGCATACGCATCTCCGCCACATTCATCTTTTGAACGTGACACTGTTTTACAGCCCAACACTCGTTGCCATATACCAGCGCAGGCCTAATTGCAGTGCGGTAAAATTTACCCTTTAATCTATGAGGCATGTCATGATCACATAAAACCCCGTGACACTCTTCCACTTCAACCACCCGGCCATTATTCTGTGAGCCACATCGCCATCTAGCTCTCCATCCTTTTGGATAATAGATCCAAGATACCGAAAGAAAGTGGATCCATGAACAACTTTCCCATCAAATGTGATCATCCCCGCCTCTCTATCACTGTTTTCGCTAAACCTACACTCCATATATTCAGTCTTACTTCTGCTCAGCCTAAAGCCTCGAGCTTCCAAAGTATCCCTCCAAAATTCCAATTTTTGTTGCACTCCAACCTTCGTTTCATCAATCAACACAATATCATCTGCGAACATCATACACCACGGAACGTCATTTTGAATTTCTCTTGTCAATTCGTCCATGACTATGGCAAAGAGAAAAGTACTAAGAGCAGATCCTTGATGCACCCCAATTGTAATAGGGAATTCTTCTGTCCTCCCAACATTAGTACGTCCACTTGTACTAGCTCTCTCATACATGTCCTTTATAATGTCAATATATTTCCGCGATACATCCTTCTTTGCTAAGGCCCACCAAAGTACTTCTCTTGGTACTTTATCATATGCCTTCTCTAAATCAATAAAAACCATATGTAGATCTTTCTTTTTATCTCGATAATATTCCATCAACTGCCGGATAAGATAAATTGCTTCCATGGTCGACCTTCCAGGCATAAATTCAAACTGATTTTCTGTTATCTTCACATATTTCCTGATCCTTTGTTCAATCACTCATCCCCACAACTTCATGGTATGACACATTAGTTTTATTCCGTAATAATTAGAACAATCTTGAACATCACATTTGTTCTTATACAAAGGGACGAGAATATTTTTCCTCCATGCTGATGGCATCTTATTACTTCTCCAAATCTTATTGAAAAGCATAGTTACCCATTCGATCCCTCTCTCCCCCAAACAACTCCAAACTTCAATAGGTATACCATCTGGTCCTTTTGCTCTCTTTGACCCCATCTTCTTCAATGTAATTGTCACTTCACCCTTTTGAATTCTCCTCTTAAACTCTCGGTTAACCATACTTGAGGGGATGTTTAAATTCCCAATATCTTGTTCTTGATGGCCATTGAATAGGGTATCAAAGTATGACCTCCATCTCTCTTTTATCTCTTTATCTTGAACCAAAACTTTTTGGTCAGTATCTTTTACACATTTAACTTTTCCAATATCTCGCGTCTTCTTCTTTCTCATTCGAGCAAGTTTATAGATATCTTTTTCCCCTTCTTTTGTATCTAATCTTGCATATAATTCTTGATTGACCTTTGATCGGGCATTTCTCACTGCTTTTTTAGCTTCTGTTCGAGCTTTCTTGTACTTCTCATATTTCTCATCGCTCGAGCATTTACCCAGCACCTTATAACATTCACGTTTGGTCTTTATCACTTGCTTAACTTCATCATTCCACCAAGATGTGTCCTTACTTGATGGTCTGTTTCCTTTAGATTCTCTTAGGACTTCTTTTGCAACTTCCTTTATGTTATGCTCCAACAAGTTCCACATCGAATCTATATCCATCTCCGTGCAATCAGACCAAATTCCACTATCAGCAATCTTAGCCACAAAAGTATGTCGACTCTCCCCTTAGATCTTCCACCACTTAATTCGAGGTTCAACTTCTGGTCTACTCTTTCTTAAGTGCCTCTTACTTCGAAAGTCAAGTACCACAACCCTATGCTGCGTTGCAGCACTCTCACCGGGTATCACCTTGCAATTAGTAAAAATTTTCCTCCAAACATTCCTTACTAAAAAGAAATCAATCTGACTTGCATTACCTCTGTTTCTTTATGTCACCAAATGAGAGTCCCTATTCTCGAACCAAGTGTTCATAATACCCAAGTCATGAGCTAATGCGAAATCCAATATACCATTTCCTGCTTCATTCCTACCCCTAAAACTAAAGTCACCATGAATCCTCTCAAAGCCATCTCTGCTAACACTGACATGCCCATTGAGGTCACCACCAATGATCAATTTCTCACCCATAGGAATTCGTTCGACAACCTCTTCTAAATCTTCCCAAAATTCTTGTTTGATCGATGCATCCAATCCTACTTGTGGTGCATAAGCACTTATGATAGTTAGAAACTCATCCCCTATTACAAGCTTAATACTCATTATTCTATCGCTCTTTCTTGACACTTCCACCACATCATCAATGAATTCTTTATCAATGACGATACCCACTCCATTTCTACTTCTATCCTTTCCAAAGTACCAAAGCTTGTAACCCCAAGGAGCTAACACTCTTGCCTTCTCGTCAACCCACTTAGTCTCTTGTAGACACATTATGTGAATCTTCCTCCTTTTCATAACCTCCCCCACTTCTGCTGATCTCCCCGTCAAAGAGCCAACGTTCCAAGTTCCAAACCGCACCTTACTACCCTTACTAGCCGCATGAACTAACTTCTCTGTCTGTCCCCATCCACGCTGCAAGGATTCTTGCACATTTGACACCACACCCATACTTCGAGGTGGCGCGCCGCTTCCGGGCGACGACCTAGCAACCCTTGCATATTTTCCGCTACACCCGGGCCTATGAAGTGTAGCATATCCTTGCTCATTTGACACCACCCTCAGATGTAAAGGTGGCGCGCCGCTTCTGGGCGACGACCTAGCAACCCTCGCATACTTATCACTGCACCCGGGCCTATGAAATGCAGCCTGTCGCTTCTGAGGAGACGCCCCAACGATTTTCAAAGTTTGATTCATGTCCATGGGATGTGACGAGTTTTACGCTGGCTGCCACTAACCTACTGCAACCCTCCTCTTTTATCCGGCCTTGGGACCGGCAATGAATGTCAAGAAGACACCCACATGCAGAGTTAATATTTAATAAATATATAAAAAATTAAATTCTTAATTATATATAAACTGGGTCCGGGGTGGGTCGGGGATAGACATACCCGCCCCGAGTCCCGGTACCCAGTTTGCCAGCCCCAATCGGGGCGGGTCGATCGGGTTCTCCATCGGGTCGGGTCAAAATGCCATGCCTATCAACATCCCATTGATCTTCAAAGTCCCAACTAGGGCTGGGACTTTGAAACCGGGAACCGCGGAACCGATCTGAACCTCATCGGAACCAACGGTTCGGTTCGGTTCCTAGCAACAAAATTTTTTTTCGGTTCGATTCATACTGTTAGTATTCGGTTCGGTTCGCGGTTCCTGTCCGTTTTAAAGAGAACTGATCCGAACTGCATGAAACCTTCCGAACCGCACCGAACCGGGATCGACCCTCTGAATATAATACAATATAATATATTCTTATTAAACATAATTAATATAATATAATATAATATATTCTTAATAAAATAAATATAATATAATATATTCCATCCGAACCATACAAAATCGGTTCCGGTTCGGTTCGGTTCCTATGCGGTTCGGTTCCGAGTCAGTTCGAACAAAAAAACTGGCAAAACCGAACCGCAAAAAAATTATGCGGTTCGGTTCCGGTTCCTGTATTTTTCTCCCTGTAACCGAAAAGTCCGAGGCCTAGTCCCAACCAATGGGACATTTAATAATAATCCATTTGATCTCTCTCTCTCTCTCAGATAGAGGGGGGGAAAGGATTATATGAGAATGATATTTATTTTGAGAAATAAAAATACATTTAAGCATCTCCATGTAGTGGATGGTCCGAATTGTGTGAATATTTGGATTGTTTCTTAATTAATATTGATTCTTCATTTAATAAATTGATCACTAATATAGGAAAAAATATTTTCCTAATTTCATGCTTTTAATCGGGATCATTAAAATTAGTTAAATCAATGGTATGTACGTACTCTTACTTTTTAATTTAAAATCTATTTTCACCTGCACACACATACACACACATATATATATATATATATATATATATATATATATATATATATATATATATATGTGTGTGTGTGTGTGGGGGGGGACTGATTTAAATGAGAACCAATTTTTAAAATTTGAACATGAGTTTGTGCATGTTTAGTACGGACTCATTACTAGTGGCAGATCTACACCTAAAATATTGGTGGTGCATATTCTTAATACATATAACAAATCATGTGACATTTCATAAGCCCACACACGGGCGTAGAGGTGTAAATGATGACTCGAACTCGATAGTCATTCCTCAGACTCGAACTCGACTTGAAAACTCAGTTAAAATCTAAGCTCGACTCGACTCGTTAGTATGTCGAGTCGAGCTCGAGTTCGAGTCGAGTGTTGACCGGGTTTTGACCGAGTCGATCTCGAGTAGTTTGCGAGTTGTCTCATCTCGTTTACACACCCACATATAGCCAAATATATTAAAGAAGAGCCTTCCAACCTCCTTTAAAAATCTCATTTGAGTCAGAATCATAATTAAATGAGCGATGTGGGATAAGGGATTTGACTTAAATTTATTACCCACTTGTGAGCCAAAATAAACAGCACTCAACCGATGTGGGAAAAGCTATTTTGCTTTTAACTTGTGTAAATACTTCAAACACACTTAATCAATATAGAATAATTTCGATTTTTTATTATCTAGCTAGTAATTTTAATTTTTGACCAAATTGTTATTTCTTTTATTTAAAATAGAAATCTAATATGTATTATTAATTTTTTATTTTTTGGCCAATTAATAAATTTTTTATATTATATTTTACAAAGTATATTATAAAAACTTATTATATATAAAAAAATTCGAGTATCTCACGAGCTTATCGACTCGAGTATTGAGTAGCTCGACTCGACTCGTTAGTATGTTGATTCGAGCTCGAGTTCGAGTTGAGCCTACTCGAGTCGAGTGTTGACCGATTTTTGCCCAAGTCAATCTCGAGTTCGAGTCGAGCCTACTCGAGTCGAGTGTTGACCGATTTTTGACCGAGTAAATCTCGAGTAGCTCGCGAGTTGTCTCATCTCGTTTACACCCCTACACGGGCGTAACATCAATAAAAACAATACTCGTCGTCCCCGTGCCCTTCCTGTGCGGTCTCGCACCATCAGGCACACAGTGGAATCCGCCACTGCTCATTACATACATATTATGTTGAATGCGTATTTATTCCTATAAGTGCAGAGTAAACCCGTGCTAAATGAATACAATAAACTTCAAAAATAAATATATTGCAATATACTATATGTGCAGTGATTGACTAAATATACAGTTGATTTATATTCTTATTTCAATTTCATTTGAATCAATTTATATATAAAATTTATATTATATATTTATTGAGAGAATTTAGAACAATCTTTTTTAATAGTTTATTTAATAGGGATGTATAATTCCCGAAGATGATTTCAGCCGACCATCCCATGTAATAATCACTTGTGGGATTTTTTGATCTCACACTTTTGGACTTTTGTCTCCCATTTTCACCAGACGAGCGCACTTTATTTTGCACATGCTTACCTTTTAAGTGACCACAGTGAGTGCCGGCCGTTGGTGGATAATGTTGAAGACAAAATCATCCTTATATTCCTCGATTTCTTGGAGGATTTAAGATAGTATAGTTTGTTTCCCTTTTTTTTTTTTTTTTTTTTTTTTTTAATTCTTAGGTTTATCTTCGATTTTGTATAGTTTCGGTTCTTCATATCTGTTATCAAGGTAATCATGAAATGCGTACGAATTACTAGTGTCTTATTGGATTTTACTGACATACAATCAAGACCCCTCAAATAAAGAGAGTAATAATTCTTCCCTCTGATCGAATTCACACGAAGAATATTCAGTATGAAGTCTTTTTAGATTTCCATCGACGCGCATATGCGCCGGTGATTATTTTAAACGAAGGCAAGGTTTGAGCTCAGGACCTCAATCCCACACATGATTTTATAGCAACAGTGGTGGCCAAAGTCCATTGGTTGTCTAGTCCTAGTCATAAGATCGATCATAAACAAATTGGAACTTCTGAGAGAAATCAAATAACTACCAAAAATTAGATTTCAAAAATCCAGAAAATGAAAAGAAAAAAAGCTTATTTCAAAAACCGACAAAGTACAAAAAAAGAGCCTCCATATAAAAAAAAAGTAAAAAACAGCTAAAAATCTACTCCTTCCATCCCGCCCAATTGTTTATATTTCTATCAAAAAATAATTTTCTTAATGAGTAGATTTATATGTACAAAAAAAGAGCCTCCATATAAAAAAAGTAAAAAACAGCTAAAAGTCTACTCCTTCCATTCCGCCCAATTGTTTATATTTCTATCAAAAAGTAATCTTTTTAATGAGTAGGTTTATATATACTCCATCCGCCCGCAAAAAACTTGCCTCAGTTTTCTTATTGGGGTGTCCGCCAAAAACTTACCCAGTTATAAAAGGAAAATTTTTCTCTTTTTTTTTTCTTCTAAAAAATGGGGCCCTTTCTCCACTAAAATCATTTTATAACAACTTTCCTTAAAATCCGTGTCATCCCAACTGGGGCAAGTTGTTTGTGGACGGAGTGAGTATTACTTTTTATAATCAAATCAAGCTTATCACTTTTTATTTTTTAATCTCCACCACACATTTATCATAACCATTTCTTATATTTTAATATCCACTATATATTAATCATTATTATTTATATCAATCATTATCTGAAATATACTAAATATACACATCTGTCAACATTTGGCTGAGACAGCGATTAATTTAGAATATGGAGATCATTTTCTTGATTTATTGATTTTAATCATGCTTGTTTAGAATATGTATCACCCACATGGGTGGAGGGAGGGGTACAAGGGGGTCCACGGACCCCTCCCCTTCCCCCCCCCGGAAATAAAATAGAAAAAATTATATATATACAGTTGTCTGAACTCCGTAATCTCTATACCTCCGGATCCTCCTGTAAATGTTCTGCTTCCGCCACTGATCACCATATTATTATACTAGTTGAGTTTTATCTTATATGTGTTAGGAATACTTATTAGATTTTGATGGTGTCATCCATGTATTTGTTTATTCGAATATAACACCCCCAAGTTATTTAGGGTATATTACAGTGCCGTGAGCCCCGCCATGGGACCCCCAAGGCTAATCATACGCGGAACTATAAAACTTGACCGAGAAGGTCCAAATACAATGAAATGAAGGACAATACAAATGGTATTCAAACCATATCCAAAGTATCCAAATACATCACAACACAAATCAGTACCTCGACAACACACGCCGGAACATCAAGAAAACTGAAACACAATACTCGAGTATTCAATAACCATTCCAGTACAACAACACTGAATGACGAAACACAAAATATAACTGGAGATAAGACACAGTATCACGCTTGTCAATCATCTTCATGCCGACCCGATACCTGTCTGTCCGCTCGCCTGGAACCTGAAATACATAAAAAGTATTCTCGTCTATATGATTTATATTGTGTGAATTGAGGTTGTACAATGAATTTGTGTTGGTTATTCACTTTTATTGATCTCCCATGATATGGGCCGTTATAGAAGTTATGATAGGTTAGAGTCAACTTGTTTCTTGCTGTAGAGTCTTTGTCACTAGAGATGTGGTATCAATTAGATAGTATACTTAGACGTGCGTTGTAAGGATTTGGGGATCACTGGGTTATGTGTCATGGAGTCGGGATTGAATTGGTGTTATGGTTTGATCGGTTGTTATACCTGTTGATGTGTAGCGATGCGTCTAGAATTGTTAGGTTGTTGTTAAGGCGTATCGGTCGTAGTTATTTGTCGGATAAGTGGCCATTTCTTGTAAATGCCTTGGCTATATATATTGTGACTAACGATTGGGACAATGCGTTTTTCAAATGTTTTTGTGTGTGCTTTGCTCACCTCGGGAGGGTCCGACGGGACCTCGAGGGAATCTATGACTTCACTCTAGATTCACGAGCTTGATTCGCTGGCTAGTTCGGGAGGGTCCTTAGAGGCCCCGAATGGGACCAGTGGTTTCGCCCCGGTCCTAGGCGATTTTCTTAACTGTGATATGTTTGGAATATCACAACGTTTTTGTTCCTGATGTTGAGATACATTATATATAGGATTTTGGTACTTGGCTATAATGGCACTAAAATGCGTCGTATGTGTTTACTTCCTGGGTTGTGAGGTTTTGGTGTTGGAAAACGGACATTGTTAGTGATTTCGTGTACTGTGTTTTGATGAAATTTTGGGTTGAGATCCCAACGATTGTGTAAAGGTTGTTTTGCGGAAAATGACTTTGGGCCGAGACCCATTTGTCTTGAAATGGTTTTGTAATCGATTTTTAGCCTGGTAGGTTCCGACGCGGAATCCACGGCGTGTAATATTCCCGGGCTGAACCGGGGGTTTTACATCAAATGTATGTCTTTAAGTACTTGACAAAATGTAAAGAAAAAACAAATGAGTATCTTCTATTAGCCAAATTGAGTATAGTTGAATACTTGGCAAAATGTAATGAAGAACCAAATGAGTATCTTCTATAGGCCATGTAAGTTAGGTTTAAAAATCGCCCAAGTATAAATCTCCGATAAGTTCATATCATAGAAGTCCTGGTCAACTCAACTGATCAGAGAAGGTTGACAAAAGAAGCAAGGCATACATAGTATTTAACAAAAGAACCTTAGTTGTGGAAGAAACACCTCATGTTGTATTTGATGAGTCTAATGTTGAGTGCAGAAAACATGTGGAATCAATTGAGAATAAGCTCAAAACCGCCACCCTGGAAGAAGTCATCGTTCATGATACAGGAATGATGGACTCACCTGCAGACCAGCTTGAAGACCCAACTGCAGATCAGATAGGACCCCAAAACCTACCTGATCCAGTTGCTGCTGATGAAGACCCATCTGTAGCTGATAAAGACTAATCTGCAGATCAGACAGGATCCCCACCTGCATATGACAAGACCGTAGCTGATCCAGTTGCAGACCAAGGAGATCAGAACCAAGCTGAAGCAGAGAGAGAATAAGTCCACCAAAGCAACTCTACAGGGGGAACAAACCCTAAAGAAGAAGAAGAAATCCCTAAATGGCTTGGAGATCACCCCATTCAACAGATCATTGGAAACCTAACTGATGGAATCAGAACCAGACAATCCACAGTACCAGCAGGAATGGCAATATTCTCTTGTTTCATGTCTCAAATGGAACCCAAGACAACAGAGCAAGCATTGGTGGATTATTCATGGATCAATGCAATGCAAGAAGAGCTCAACCAGATGGAGAGAAACAATATCTGGGAACTAACAGACAGACCAGATCACAAGAAGGTTATAGGCACCAGATGGGTGTACAAGAACAAGTGCGATGAAGATGGAGCTGTTGTTAGGAATAAAGCCAGATTAGTCGCCAAAGGATATGCAAAAAAATATGAAGAGATATATTTTGATGAAACTTATGCAACTGTTGCAAGACTGGAAGCCATCAGACTATTCCTTACATATACAGCATTCAAGGATTTCGAAGTCTACCAAATGAATGTGAAAAATGCCTTTCTCAATGGAATTCTAGAAGAAGAAGTCTATGTGGAGCAACCCCCTGGATTTGTCAAATGAGACAAAGTCTATAAGCTTTTGAAAGCTCTATATGGACTCAAGCAGGCACCAAGAGCATGGTATGAGACACTCTCTGTGTTTCTAGAGAAGAATGGATTCAGCAAAAGCAAAGTGGACAAGACTTTATTCAGAATAGAGCATGAAGACCACATATTATTTGTACAAATATATGTGGATGATATCATTTTTGGCTCAACTAACCCGGAGTTGTGTGAGAAACTCTCAAATCTCATGCAAGGAGAATTTGAGATGAGCATGATGGGAATGCTTAATATCTTTCTAGGATTGCAAGTCAAGCAGATGAATAATGGAATTTTCATCAATCAAGCCAAATACACAAGAGACTTAATCAAGAGATTTGGAATGGAATCAGCCAAGCCAGCAAGGAAACCTATGAGCACAAGCACACACCTAGATGCAGATGAAGGAGGCATATCAGTGGATCAAACCCACTACAGAGGACTTATTGGATCACTCCTTTATCTGACTGCAAGCAGACCAGACATATCATATGTCGTAGGAGTATGTGCTAATTTCAGTCCAAGTCAAAGTAGTCTCATCAGGATGCAGCTAAAAGGATTATCAAATATCTTAAGTCCACAGTCAATGTTGGACTATGGTATCCTAAAGATGATAACTTTGAGCTATCGGGATACTCAGATGTAGACTTCACAGGATGCAAAATTAATAGGAAAAGCACCAGTGGAACGTGCCAATTCCTAGGAACCAGACTGATATCTTGGTTTAGCAAGAAGCAGGTATCTAACTCAATATCAACAACACAGTCAGAATACCTAGCTGCAGTAGTCACAGTGCCCGCATTCTATGGATCAGACAACAGCTAAGGGACTACAACATCATTGCAAATGAAGTCCCAATATGGTGTGATAACAACAGTGCAATTGCCATAACCAACAATCCAGTATTGCAATCAAGGACGAAGCACATTGATGTCAAACATCATTTCATCCGAGACCATGTGCTTAACAAAAGAGTTAGAGTGGAAAGAGTCAGCACTGAATACCAAATCGCTGACATATTCACCAAAACTTTGCCAGAAGAAAGATTTTTGGAGCTGAGCAGGGAACTAGGACTACTAGATTGGGAATCTAGTACAGATGAGAAAGCTGCCTCAAGCAGATCAGACGAGAAGACGAAGGACAGACGAAGGAACCTAGCTAATCGAAACCACAGGCGATACAACCCACCTGATGCAGAGCAGTCAACGAGTCAAACGGTCAACCAGCTAAGTTCTCTATCCCTGACCGACTCTTGAATATAATACTATTATTTATTTACACGTGGCAACTACACGTTCACACGACCTCCACTATGTCCAATTAAAAAAATTCAAACGTCATATTTTCAAAATTGGATCGATATTAATTTAAATTAATATTAAATTTAAAATGTCTCTTCATTTCTTTATTTAAGGTGACGGACCTCATTTCACAACTTTACTGTCTTCAAGCTTTCGAAAACCCTAATTTTTCAAAAGAGCAAAAATCTCCTTGAATATTCAATACACTCAGCAAAAACTTAATCTTTTGCAGAATTGGAGGCCACCCCATATTTCGAAGGTGTTAACCTAAAGCTTGTCAAGGACCAGATCATCTTCAGTCTGGTAGTCGATTTTGAAGGGTTGCTCGAGGCGAATTTGGATACGGGCGTATACTACATCATCCGTACAATGAAGAAAAATGGGATCTACCCATTTTTAAACATTAGCCCCAAATACCTCTACAAGGAAGCTGTAATCTCTTTTTTCAAGGAAGCTGGGGTCACGGAAGCAGGAATCAAAAGCGCTATTTTTGGAGAGGAAGTGACAATTACCCCTCAGACAGTCGGAGAGGCCTTCGAGATGAGACCTCGAGGCATAGCCATTGAAGCCCTAAAACAGAACGCGGCTGAAACATGGCTCGAAATCAAGTTGCAAGAACAGTCATCCAAACTGAAGCTAACGGCGAAGAGAAGCGACCTGAAGCCGGAATATCGATATGTTCTGGACATTACGAACAAGATAGTGATGGAAATGGCAGGCAGCTATGACCAACTGTCGTCAGCCAAGTTCATGGTGCTGGGAGCACTAACCCAGGATAAGCCAATCGACTGGGCTAATTACATCTACAGGCAACTGGTCTGCGAGGTCAACAAAGCTCAGTGGCTGGAGTACGAGAAAAAGTTTAAGACCAAGTTGGCCTTCGGAACTTAGATAAGTTGGATTTTGGAGCACCTTGGTCAGGCGAAGGGGAATGCTGATCTCTTCCACATTAATAAGAGACTTGGTCATCTGGACAAAGAGACTCTGAAGAGATTGGGTGGAGAAAGGAAGGCAGCCCAGATGCTAAGGGAAATGTCTAGTGGGCCACCTCCCTACAGACACCCCTCGGATACAGACAAGTCTGCTGCCGGAGACCAAGCTGCAGTTCATGAGTCACCTGCAGTCCGCGAGTCACCTGCAGATAGGGAGCCACCTGCAGAGGAGTCAGACTCAGACTCAGACAACACCCCTATAGCTCTGCGATTCAAAAGTAAAATAATTGCCGAGGAGGTAGTGCACGTCACATCATCGTCTGAGCCTTCTCCCAAGAGGCCTAGACGCCTGGATTTTGAAGAGGTAGAGCAGACACCTTACTTACCTACACCTGTCCCTATCCCAGATGAAGAGGAACAACCTGCTCTCCTGACGGCTGAAATCGTCCCTCTGCTGACTCTTCCCAGCATGACAGAGGAGGAAGAAGCAGAATTAACCATCAACATTCCTAAAGCTGGTTACACCTTCAATCTGCTGTAGAACAATCCCCTAGAGTTATCGGTAGAACAACTACACATGGTAAAACACCACGCTCTTAAAGTTTCATTTGTCACTGTTTTTGAAGAATGGAAGAACCTCAAATCTCTTTCATTTATTCAATTGCAACAGTCTATTGAGAAGAGTAGCTGGGATTACCCCCAGGCTACGGAGCAAGTGCTCGTATGTTTTTGCCATGAGACAGATGTGATTTTAATGCTACAGGAGAACTGGTTCATGTCTAAATTCAAAACCAACATGGACCAGTTCATCCTTAGTGTTATGGAAGGTGTTTTGGGTGGGATTGTAGATGAGGATGAAGAAGAAGGTGAAAATGTTATGGAAATAAGAATTGAAGAAATTGTGGAGGAAGAGAAGGTAGAAGGGGAAGAAGAAAAAATGTTAGTCGAAAAAGAATCTAAAGAAAATGAAATAGAAAAAACAGAGGAGTTGGAATAGGATGAAGAAGGAGAAGAAGTAGAAGATGAGGAAGAAAAAGAAGAAGAAGGAGATGAGAAGGGAGATGAGAAGAGAGATGAGAAGGAAGATGAGAAGAAAAAAGAGAAGGAATATGAGAAGGATGATGAGAAAGAAATAGATGATAATAATAATGATGATGGGAAAGAAAAAGAAGAGAAGGAGAATACTGGCGACGCAGATGATGCCGGAGATGCAGGTGAGTCTGGGGCACCTGATCAAGCCTCCAGCTCAGATCATTCGGAAGACGACGATGACAGATCGGGGACTCCTGAAAAAATCCCATCTGTTTAGCCTCCTGCAGATAGGAGTCTGCAGTCAGGCAGGTCCCGCAACCGACCTGCAACTGAAGAAGGAGCTGGCGACCATTCCCCAAAAGCAACACCTATCTCATCTGAGATAGCTGACCTGATTAGACAACTAGTCACATAGACTGTTGGCCAGCTCGTATCAACAGAGATCAAACCTGACCTCAAAATCATCAATGATAAAATAGACACTCTACTGCAGAGGAATGTTCTTCCTCCTCCTACAAATTCTAGAATGCCACTTGGCATGTCTGATTGGATGTCCCGAGTAGATCAGCAATTAGCCATAATGGTGGATGCTGGCAAAAAAGGGGAAGAGAAAGGCAAGGAAGCAAGAGGTCAGGGGGAAGAAGATGCTGCTGAAGTAGTCAGAAGGGAGCTGAGGACAAAGCAGCGAAGTGACCTCTTTCTCATTGAAGCTGGGTCGTCTAGCCTGAAGAGGAAAGCATTGGCTGCTACTGCTCCTGTTGATGACCAACCTGCAGCCAAGAAGAAGAGAACCAGGCTAGGGGATGAGCCAAGATTCGAATGGGAAGGTAAAGAGCTTTGGCATATTGAAGAATTCTTACCTGCTGAAGCCGGGCCAATGTGGGGAGACGCAAGGAAGCACTTCATTGACAAGTATTATCTTTGGGAGTTACTCCAGGATAAAGACTACTCCCCACAGCAGGCGTTTATCAACTTCATGGAAGAAACATGGCCAACTCTCTGGTCTATTCTATTAAAACATGCAAAAGAATGGGATGCCTAGCCCATGATTCCCCCATCCAGAGCTGAAGAACCTCCTACTCGTATGGACGATGAGCTGTATGAGCTAGCTCTGCAGAGTAAGATCAGGAAATTATGTGTGAAAAAAAACTCTCATCTGCAGAGGAGCAAGAGTTTGTATCTATGGTAATCAAAAGGAAGTATGGACTAGCTCCTGTCTGTCAGAGACCCATTGGAGCAAAGTTGCTCATATCTCATAAGTAAACTGTCCGGAGAGGAAGAGACAGAGGCAAATAGGACATTTTATTGTACTTGTATTTTTTTGTAACCTTTGTTTTGTACTTGTAATTTTCTGTACTTATTTGATCATTCAAGCACTGTACTTGTAAAACATCTCAGAAAATTATATAACAGTCATTTGAATGACAACCACTAGTTGTCTCAAAACAAAGACTGGATTTTAATTCGTATCTTGCACTTGATCATGTGCAGACCTGTACTACATTTGAATATCTTGCTTAAAGTTTTGCCATCATCAAAATAGGGGGAATTTGTTATGAATACTTATTAGATTTTGATAATGTCATCCCTGTATTTGTTTATTCAAATGTATGTCTTTAAATACTTGGCAAAATATAAAGAAGAACCAAATGAGTATCTTCTATTAGCCAAATTGAGTATAGTTGAATACTTGGAAAAATGTAAAGAATAACCAAATGAGTATCTTCTATAGGCCATGTAAGTTAGGCTTAAAAATCGGCTAAGTATAAATCTCACATAAGTTCATATCAGAGAAGTCCTGGTCAACTCAACTGATCAGAGAAGGTTGACCACAGACGACTTATCATGAGACAACGTTCTGAAGAAATAGATTTATTAGAGAAGTCCTCGTAAAAATATTTATCAGAGAAGTTTGACCAGACTGCAGTCAAGTGATCAGACAGAGTCCAAGTCATCTGAGGTTTGACCATCACATCAGATAAGTTCATCAGGACAGAAGACTTCAGATCAGAGAAGATCAGTCAGGACAGACAACTTCATCAGAGAAGTCATCTCAAAGAAGTCATCAGAGAAGCCCGACATCAGATAAGGTTGACTGCATGTCAGACAGATTGACCAAAAAGAGATCAGATAAGTTCTGTCAAAGTAATCAGCCAAGTAATCCAGTCCACGTTAGCATGCGTTGAAAAGTCAATAATCACGGAAAGTCACATGCGGGCGATAAGGGACAGACTGGAGAGATTCCCGAAAAGCAAATAAATTAAATATTCATCCAGACTCACCACTGAAGACTTTAAACATATTATAATCAAACGATTCGGCGCTACAACGTGAAAGTCTTCACAACGGCCGGAAATGGATTAAAATAAGGGAATCCAGCCTTGCAACATTCAGAAAGAAAAACAAAGAAGTCTATCTCTCCAACGGACGGATTTGTTACAGATTTTGCAACGGCTATGAAGGAAGCTCAAGGATCTACATATATAAATACGTGAAGATTTGAAATGAGCAGTACTATGCGAACAACACTCTCAAGCAATTAAAGCAATCAAGCGAACAAATAGCATCGTGAAGAGCAAGAGTTCAAAAGTTCATATACTAAGAAAGCTCTTAGTTGGAGAAGACAACCACTCGTGTCTTAAAACCTGAGTTCGGGGTACTTCACTGTTTGAAGTGTGCATGACTGATAGGCATCCAGTGATTTAAAGATCAAGAGGTGCTAGGCAGTCAGAATGAGTTGCAACGACAGGATTTCCACTGGTTGGAAGTTGTTGTAGCTAAGTAGAATCACTGTAATATTTATCAGTGGTTGAAAATTATAGTGGATTCAACTCCAATTGGTTTGGAGAAAAGTGGATTAGTAGAGGATTACCCCACGTGTGAGACCACTATAAATTGCCTGCGTGTTTTAGTGTTTTAGCATCATACTTATCTGCTGCATACATACTTCACTGTTCCATTGTTTGAGTTCTCTGTATTCGTCATCAGCTTACTTCCGCATACCTCTCTACAGACGACTCCAAGTCATCTGTACCTATCAGCTCAGAAACTCACCCTTTGTGCAAAAAGAGTTTCAATAAGTCTATTCACCCCCTAAACTTATTCCTGGACGACTTGTGACCTACAATATCAAGATTAGGGGTATGTTTCGAACTGAATGTTCGTGAAAATTTCGCGAAAATGTTCGCTCAACGTTCAGTTCGTGTTCAGTTCGGTCAAATTCGAACAGTTTGCGAACATGTTCTTTACATACACGTACCGGACACGAACAAAATAATATATGTTCGTTAGTTCGCGAACAGTTCGCGAACAAAGTTTTTTTTATATATTTATTAATAATTTTACAATAATTAATAAATATAATTAATAATTTTAAAATAATTAATAAATATATATACAAAATAAAACCTACCATTCCAAAATCCTTAATTTCTAAATCTATATTCTCTTTTTATTTTCTTAATTATTATTGCTTGTACTTTAGTTTTTTTTATTTTACAACACAAACGAACGATCAAAACGAACCGAACAATTGAACGCTAACGAACGAACACGAAATATGTGAAATTTTAACGAACCGAACACGAACAAGTGGCTTGCAGCTTTTTCGAACACGAACACGAACAAACCGAATCCTTAACGAACGAACAAACGTTAAAATACCGTTCGTTTCATTCGTTTCGGAATACACCCCTAAACAAGATCATTTAGCATATCTCGACTGCATGAGTCGAAGTAATGGGCTATTTACTTTCGACTTAATGTGACTTAATGGGTTGGACGACTTATTCGCGCAGACATGGGTGAGTGTTTACTTACGACTTAATGAACACCTCCCCTCCTCTTGTCCCCATTAAGACACAATAATGACACTCGCTATCCCTCCCCCTTTCACGACCTATTAATTAGCAAAAAATCTGAAAAAAAAACAATACAAACTTAAAATAATCAGATTTTTTATTATTCTTTTTTTATGTTCAGAAAAAATCTGAAAAATAATACAAACTTAAAATAATAATATAAATAATAATGAAAAACTAACAAACTTAAAATAATAAAACTTAAAATAATCATATTTTTTATTATTTTATTTTTATGTTCATAAAAAATCTGAAAAATCGTAAAAACTTAAAACAATAATATAAATAATAATAATAATAAAAACTACTGTTTATTTTCATAAAATTAATAAAAAATATTAAAAGAATATAAAAACTCTAAAAAATCTGAAAAAGTTAAAAAAAGTCGGAACTTATTTATTTTTATTTAAAATAAATCTGCAAAATTAAAAAAAAAATCTGAAATTTAGGTAATTTTATTTTTAATTCTGGAATATTAATATTAAAAAAATCAAAAAAAAAATATTTAAATTCGGAAATTAGAAAATCTAAAAAATTCTGAACTATTTAAAAAATTCGGAAATTAGTAAATTTATTCTTGCCATTTTCAAATTATATCATTTATATAGCTTAAAAAATAAACAACAATTTATAAAACAACTTATAATTCATATTCATGGTAAATCAGTTATTACTGTTATTCAGACAGTTTATTAAGATGAAAAAGTAAACAACAGCATAAATTTACCCAAACAGACAAATTTATCCGTAAGTCTCTCTCTCATCGGTTGATAACGTAGCAGTTCGACTTGAGAGTTGTTGGTAGTCGATCCACCTTGGCATCCACTTAAGCGCTCCAGGCAGCCGACCAGCCGAGCAGATCCTGGAGCCAAACCGGTCATAGACCCGATTGTCTCTCGGACTCACAGAAAACCGGACAGGGCAGAGACATTAGAGCCGACCCGGAATCCGGACCAGAAGGACCGAGCAGACCCTATATGAATACGCTCCGAACCATAATCATGAATAAGACCGACCAGAGTAGCGGGAAGCTCGAGGGCCGACCCCGTTGTCGGTCGCAACAGATAAGTATCGCCAAAAGCCCAAAGAACAGGCAGACAAGACAATAAAAGAGGGCTGTCATGTCCCTTCCCAAAGCCAACTTAAGAAGGTGACACATGTCGAAGAAGTCACCACACTGTGACAAATGTCATCAGCATATTCACTTGGATCTTCCTGCTGTCATCTCACGAATGGCTGACATTGCCTATATATAGGTCAGGGGGATGTACAATAAAAGGACTTTTGAAAAAAGCTGGAAAAGGATATATAGAGAGAGAAAGAGAGATAAAAAAGAGAGAAAAGAGAAAAGGGATAAGACTTGTAATTAACAAGCACCAGCTGTACGGACCGGCCAAAATATTTTCGGCCCGGCTCTACTCTTTATCAAGATCATTAATAAAATTTAATGGTCCAATACTTTTCAATCGGTTTATACGTCCCTCTTATTATTTTTCTACGTGTCTTCGATCCATTTGTCCAGATCAGCACACGTGACGTTGACCAAACCAGACGTCAACAAATTGGCGCTAGAAGGAGGGCGCAGCCACAACTACAAGTACCGAATATAATCTACCCGCCACAATGAAGGGAAACCCGTTCAAATTGGCGGAGCGCTTCGGCATACCGTGCGTTTATCCGGGAATAGTAGCCCTCACCCATAAGTGGCAATATGAAAGTATAGGAATCATCGTAATCGTGAGTTGAAAGCATAGGAATCATCGTAACAAGGAGTTGAAAGCACAGGAGCCATTGTGACCATGAGTTCCTGCCCAACTCAACTGACCTCTTTGAAGGTCATAACTTAGGGGATATCGAGCATAGTTTAAAGCTCTATAAAAATTTCTCAAAGAGCCCTCGTATCCTTCAAATTAAAGTTGCAATCGACATACACCATAATATCTGCAAACTCTTTCGGGATTCCCGACAAATCCTCACAAAGACCCTGGTAATCCGGAAAGAATAATCTGTTGAGAGGCAGGCGAGAAAACTCAAACCATTATTGGACAAAGATTAGGCTAAGATCAGGTGGAATCATTGAAGCCCAAGGAGTTTTTCGCATAAACGCCCAAACAGCGGTGCCAACGGTGAAATACGGAATTCGATATGACGAAGGAAGGGCAGAAACTGGAACATGTTGGTAAAACTGAAATAAGCAAAGGAATAATCTTTATAAGGAAAGAGGGGCCCGGCCGACCGAGTTACCAACAATCCTGCAACTGCCGACCCAAGGAGAATCTCGCTGCAATCTGCACCGCCTTCGCTTGATCGGAAAACGCGATCTGACATCCGGCCTATCTGATGCCGAGCTCGGATATGTAATACCCGGTCGAAAGTCATGTCATTTCAAACCTTTCATATTCTTCGGATCGTGATTTGTTGAGCGAACCCTTGTAATCATTGCTTGGAACCACCGTTTTGGGGTTCCCGTATTTCTATTTCGTGTTATTGTTGCCCAGACATTGAATCATATTGCTTTTATTCTCTTTCCGGGTCAATTTTCATCATTTTAGGACCCGAAGGGGGTGTGAGCCGCGGCACAAGGAGTGTGCGCCGCGGCACACACATTTCCTATATTTGGCCGAGCAGGCTGTACCCGGTGCCGCGGAACACATGAGCTGAGCCGCGGCACACTGCCGAGCCAATGCCGCGGCACACCTATTCTGAGCCGCGGCACACTGGTGTTGCATCCTCAGCCAAAACCCGCCTGTACCCGGTGCCGCGGCACACCTGAGCTGAGCCGCGGCACACGGCCGAAACCTGGGAGCAATTTTTAGGCCTGTGCCGCGGCACACCTATGCTGAGCCGCGGCACACAATGCGGTCAACTGCATAATTCGGCCTTTTAAGCGAGATTTCAGCCTTCTTCCTCCATTTCCATCTTCTATCGCGAGAGAGAGTTGAGGAAGGAGCTCTTTTCATAGCTATCACTTGTGTGTTGAAAATTTACCACTTTCAATCGGTTGGGGAGCCCGGATAGTCGATCTATCGCGTATTCCTTGGATCATAGCGCTTGAATATTCAAGAGGTAATTTCTTCGACATCTTGACTTCTCGATTTTGTGTGGGTTTTGACGTTTTGGATGTTAAAATCATGGTGTATGAGGTGATATATGCGTGATTATGGACATGATTGGGTATTCATCGGATTATTGAAAGATTATTCAAGAACACTTTGATTTTGTGTTGGTTTTTGGGGGTTTTCGTAGGTTCGTCCGTTTTATCCGATTGAAGCTTGAGAACCTTGAGATTTTGATATATCTATACCGTATGAGTGTTTTCTTCCGATTTTACGAGTTGAATTATGTCGTTTTCGGACTTGTGAGTTTTGGACGATTTTCCAACCTCTAGTTGATTATCCGTATATCTTTATGAATCGTAGACGGGTCGGGGGTTTCTTCGTGTGATTTGAATATGGATAATTGATTATCATATTCCTTACGAATCGTTTAGGTGCCGGAAGCGCGTTCTTGGACCTACCAATCTCATACCCCTTTTTCCGTCCGTTCCTCGATGTCTCAAAGGCAAGTATACCTTTATGATTGTACGTTCTCGACTTTGAAAGTATGAAATATTGATGGTATGATTATTTCTAGCCACTCCGGGACGGGCCTATGGTCCTCTGAGGGTTTCGTAGCCTCTGGTGCGATTCCATGGTTGATATGAATGAACCGTGTCTACGGCATTCATATGAAATAATGTTGGCATGTAATGAACGAACCATTTTGACGGCATTCCTACATGTAACGGCGTATGATATGAACGAACCGTTTTTACGGCATTCACATACGTCTTGAGATTTTAGTCATTCCGGAATACTAGTCTTAAATTGATGAATTGACGGATATTGATGAATTGACGGATTACATTTACTTTATTGTCGAGGAGTATTATGTTTCATATTGTTATACTTGCACTAGCTATTCGACGCTAACCCTTTATGGGGAAATACGTTTCATGTATTTCAGTTCCAGGAGAGCGGACGGGCGAGTACCGGTCGGCATAAAGATGATGGGCGGGCGTGATCGTGTGTTTCTTCCGCTTATGTTTGGAGTTTCGCTCGGTTGTTGTCTTGATTGGCTATTGAATACTCGAGTATTGTTTTCCTTTTCCTTGATGTTCCTACCGGGTTTGCGAAGTATTGAATTGAGTTGTGATGTTTATGAATGCATTGGTTATATTTCGAATACCTTTGTATCGCTTTTCATTCCATTGTGCGTAGACCTTATCGGTCAAAATTTATGGTTCCGCGTATGTATAGCCTTGTGGGTCCCACGGCGGGGCTTACTACTGTAATATCCACTGAATAACTTGGGGGTGTTACGAATATGGTATCGAGCTTAGGTCATGGATACCAGTCAGCCGGTCTTTTGGGTCGATCGAGTCGTTAATTGTCCACAAGATCACTACTCGCCATCATCACGGTCTGGCCGGTACTTGTAAGACCTCTCACTCTTCTGGTGTTTCCTTATTCGTTTTGCTTCCATTTTATCGGTATTCTTGAGAACCGGATACTTTGTTGATGCGTGATTGAATTGTGCTTACGTGACTTGTGTGTTCTTCAGTATGTCAGCTGGTAGGGGCCGTGGCCGTGGTCGTGGCCGTGGGCGAGGAAGAGGTCGTGGCGCGGCCGTTTCCATCAGTTCAGTTGCGGGGTCGACCAACCCCAGTTTGTCGAACTCGGTGCATCCCGATACCGAGAGTCAGCACGACCAGTCAGATGGTCAGGGGAACAACGTAGACGTTGGAGTGGCGAATGCACTTCAACAATTGGCTACTCAGATGACTATTTTGGCCCAAACTGTTCAGCTGAATAACCCGAACCCAAATACGGATGCCCTGCTTCAGAATGTAATCCGTATGCACCCTCCATGATTTGGCGGTGCTACTGCCGTAGCCGGGAGGATTGGTTAGCAGAATTGGAGAAGATTTTCGAGGCAGTTGATTGCCCCGAGGTGAGGAAAGTACCGATTGCTCAGTATTTCCTCACCAAGGAGGCCGCTACTTGGTGGAAGGTCATCAAGCCACAGGATCGTATTGCCTCATGGGATGAATTTAAGGAGCTCTTGGAGGCCGAGTTTTGTCCTTGGACGGTACGAGAGAGCCGAATCCGAGCCTTCTTCGAGGCTAAACCACAAGATATTCCCGTTTCGCAGGCAATCGTGGAGTATAACCAACAATTAATCCATGTAAAGGATCAAGTACGTAACGAGCGTGATAAGATCCGTTATTTTGATATGCGGATGAATTTGGACTTGCGGCGGTACATGGCCGGATTTGCTTGTACCACACCGAAGAGTATCGTGACGAGCTTTAGCCCATGATATGTTGAGCCCCGACAATGATACCGTTGAAGAACCGAAGAAGCGTAAAGTCGGGGAAATTTTTCTCGCTCTAAGGGTGGCAACTTTCGAAATCACAGACGACTAACCGCTTTGCATGACAAATCACGTTCTAATAAAGGGAAGAGGAGTTACCGTCCCACTTCGGGTACCTCAAATCGCGCGGTGACTTGCTATAATTGTGGCCGTTCAGGCCACATTAATTTGGAATGCCACTTTCCACCGTTGAAGTGTCACACGTGCGGACAGATGGGACATAGAGCGACTTATTGTTCCGAGCCGAATCAGACTTTGGACACTCGGGCTTCTGCCCCAGCTGGTCAACCTCAGCAGAATTTTGGCAGGGGCCGGGGACGGGGTCAGAACGCTGGAGGGGGGAACTCTAGCGTCGGTTCGGTGCAACCACGGGTTTATGAGATGCGTCGAACAGACGAACCCGATGCGGCGGTGGCTTCAGGTACCATCCATATTCTATCCTATCCAGTCCGTGTACTTTTTGATTCGGGTGCTACACATTCCTTTATTTCTTTGGAGTGTGTACGCCGTTTGAATATAACTTGTTTAACTGCTTGCGATCCCTTTATCGTGAGACTGCCTAGCGGGGATAGGATTGTGGGGAATCAGGAGATTAGAGAATTTCCGGTGGTTATATCCGGTATGGAATGGTTATCAAATTTAATTGTAGTTGATATGGAAGGCGAGGACGTAATCCTCGGCGAGGATTGGCTTAATAATCACCAGGCGATTATGAATTACCGTACCAAAGTTATCACTATGATGACTAAGGACGGATCTGAGTACTCATTTTTGGGACATAAGTCGGGCCAATCCAAGTTACTTATCAGTGCCATGAAGGCCGTAAGACTTTTAAATAAAGGTTGTACGGGCTATTGGTGCTATGCTTTGAAAACGGAAGGAAGCGAAGTCGATTTCTCTTCAATTTCGGTTGTTAATTGGTATCCCGATGTTTTTCCGGACGATCTTCCGGGATTACCGCCAGATCGAGAGATAGATTTTTCCATGGATTTAGAGCCGGATGCGGCCCCGATTTCTAAAGCACCTTATCGGATGGCACCTTCCGAGATGCAGAATCAAGACTCACTGGGAGAACTTTTGGAAAAAGGGTACATCAGACCGAGCGCTTCGCCTTGGGGCGCGCCCGTTCTTTTCGTCAGGAAGAAGGATGGTTCACTACGTTTGTGCATTGACTACCGTGAGCTGAATAAAGTAACCATCAAGAATAAATATCCTTTGCCTCGCATAGACGATCTATTTGATCAATTGCAAGGAGCTGCGGTTTTCTCGAAGATTGATTTAAGATCCGGGTATTATCAACTCAGAGTGAGGGAGTCCGACGTTCCAAAGACGGCGTTAGGACGAGATATGGGCATTATGAATTCGTAGTCATGCCTTTTGGGTTGACTAATGCGCGGCAGTATTCATGCGATTAATGAATAAAATATTCATCGAGTACCTCGACAGTGTGTAGTCGTCTTTATTGTGACATCTTGATCTATTCTCGGGATAAGGAGGAACATGCCCGACACTTGCGTTTGGTCTTAGACATTTTGAGAACCGAGCACCTCTATGCAAAATTCTCGAAATGTGAGTTTTGGTTGGAAGAAGTTATGTTTCTCGGCCATGTGATTTCGTAGAAGGGGTTCGTGTAGACCCGCGAGAAGATCGAGGCAAGACTAAATTGGGCACCGCCTAAAAATGTTAAAGAGGTTCGTAGCTTTTTGGGCCTTCTGGGTATTACCGTCGGTTTGTCGAGGGTTCTCGAAACTCGCTCGACCGCTTACAAAATTACTCGAGACCGAAAAGTTTATACGGACGGATGAGAGACAACAGAGCTTCGATGAATCGAAGAGACGATTGACTTCAGCGCCGATTTTAACTTTACCGCATGGTAGCGAGGGCTTTGCGGTTTATAGTGACGCTTGAGTCAAGGCACAGTGTGTGCTTATGCGGCATGATAAGACGATAGTTTTGCGTCTCGACAATTAAAACCTTATGAGATGAATTATCCTACTCACGATTTAGAGTTGGCGCAATTGTCTTCGCACTCAAGATTTGGCGGCATTATTTGTAGTTCACCGTGTCGGATTTATACCGATCACAAGAGCACGAAATATATTTTGATCGAAGGAGCTAAATATGAGGCGAGGCGTTGGTTAGAATTGATAAAGGATTATGATTTGGAGATTCTTTACCACCGGAAAAGCAGCGTCGTTGCGGATGCTTTGAGCCGCAAATCGGCATCTCTTCAAATGCTTGAGGTTCTTACGTCTCGGGCGAAGATTCGGGATTTAATTGAACAAGGGATCGAAGTGTGGCTTGGCGAGTACGGGGGCAGTTGTGTACTCTCGAAATTACTTCGTCCTTGGTTGATGATATCAAAGGGAAACAGTGGAGTGACCCGATGATTTCTCAAGCGAAGGAAGATGTGATTAAAGGAAAAGCTCCTGGCTTCATGGTACATGAGGATAGTATTCTGAGATTTCAGGGCAGACTTTGCGTTCCGAACGATTTAGAGTTGAGACAGAGAATCCTCCGAGAAGCTCATGCTACGCCTTATTCAATCCACCCCGGGACGAGTAAGATGTACAAAGATTTGAAGCGAAATTTTTGGTGGAATAACATGAAGAAGGATGTTACGGAGTTTGTATTACGGTGCTTGACGTGTCAACAAGTCAAGATCGAACATCAACGACCGGCGGGGTTGTTGAAACCACTTCCCATTCCCGAGTGGAAGTGGGAAGATATCTCAATGGATTTTATCACTGGCATGCCGAGAACTCGGGCTGGAATGAATATGATTTGGGTAATTGTCGATCGATTGACCAAGTCTGCACACTTTTTGGGTATTAAGGATACTTGGGGACCGGATAGATTGGCTCGAACCTTTATCGCTGAGATCGTGAGGTTACACGGTACCCCCAAGACCATTGTTTCTGATCGAGACGGCCGTTTCGTATCGCATTTTTGGCAGGCCGTTCATCAGGCTCTGGGTACTGAGTTGAGATTGAGCACCTCCTTTCATCCTCAGTCGGACGGTCAGACAGAGAGGACGATTCAGACGTTGGAGGATATGTTGCGGGCTTGTGCCTTAGACTGGAGTAATGATTGGGAGCTTCACTTGCCGTTGATCGAGTTTGCTTACAATAATAGTTGGCATGCGTCGATCAAAATGGCACCCTTCGAGGCTCTCTATGGTAGGCGATGTAGGTCGCCATTATGTTGGGACGAGGCTTCTGAGCTAGTTGGGACGGAACCGGATATGTTGTTGGAGACCAAGGAAAAGATTTCTATTATCCGAGATCGACTACTGACTGCCCAGAGTCGTCAGAAATCTTACGCCGATACTCGTCGTCGACCCTTGGAGTTTGAAGTGGGGGATCACGTCTTGCTCAAAGTATCACCGACCAGAGGAGTTTTCCGCTTCGGGAAAAAGGGAAAACTCAGTCCAAGGTATATCGGACCTTTCGAGATTTTGGATAGAGTTGGAGATTTAGCTTATCGCTTGGCGTTGCCTCCACTTTGAGTCACGTCCATAGTGTTTTCCATGTGTCCCAATTGAGGAAGTACGTACCGGATCCGAGCCACATTATCGACTACAGTGAGATTGACGTAGCCGAGGATATTACCTTTCCGGAGAAACCCGTGAAGATTCTTGAGCGCCGTGAGAAACAGCTTCGGCATAAGACCATTCCACTGGTTAAAGTACAATGGTCGAGGCATGGAGTCGAAGAGGCGACTTGGGAGACGGAAGAGAAGATGCGGGTGGAATACCCCGAACTATTTGTTTCTTAAGTTTCGGGACGAAACTTCTTTTTAGAGGGGGAGAATGTAATACCGGTCGAAAGTCATGTCATTTCAAACCTTTCATATTCTTCGGATCATGATTTGTTGAGCGAACCCTTGTAATCATTGCTTGGAACCACCGTTTTGGGGTTCCCGTATTTCTATTTCGTGTTATTGTTGCCCAGACATTGAATCATATTGCTTTTATTCTCTTCCGGGTCAATTTTCATCATTTTAGGACCCGAAGGGGGTGTGAGCCGCGGCACAAGGAGTGTGCGCCGCGGCACACACATTTCCTATATTTGGCCGAGCAGGTGTGCCGTGCCGCGGCACACATGAGTGAGCCGCGGCACACTGCCGAGCCAATGCCGCGGCACACCTATTCGAGCCGCGGCACACCGGTGTTGCATCCTCGGCCAAAACCCGCCAGTACCGGTGCCGCGGCACACCCGAGTGAGCCGCGGCACACGGCCGAAACACAGGAGCAATTTTAGGCTGTGCCGCGGCACACCTATGCCGAGCCGCGGCACACAATGCGGTCAATGCATAATTCGGCCTTTTAAGCGAGATTTCAGCCTTCTTCCTCCATTTCCATCTTCTATCGCGAGAGAGTTGAGGAGGAGCTCTTTTCATAGCTATCACTTGTGTGTTGAAAATTTACCACTTTCAATCGGTTGGGGAGCCCGGATAGTCGATCTATCGCGTATTCCTTAGATCATAGCGCTTGAATATTCAAGAGGTAATTTCTTCGACATCTTGACTTCTCGATTTTGTGTGGGTTTTGACGTTTTGGATGTTAAAATCATGGTGTATGAGGTGATATATGCGTGATTATGGACATGATTGGGTATTCATCGGATTATTGAAAGATTATTCAAGAACACTTTGATTTTGTGTTGGTTTTTGGGGGTTTTCGTAGGTTCGTCCGTTTTATCCGATTGAAGCTTGAGAACCTTGAGATTTTGATATATCTATACCGTATGAGTGTTTTCTTCCGATTTTACGGGTTGAATTATGTCGTTTTCGGACTTGTGAGTTTTGGACGATTTTCCAACCTCTAGTTGATTATCCGTATATCTTGATGAATCGTAGACGGGTCGAGGGTTTCTTCGTGTGATTTGAATATGGATAATTGATTATCATATTCCTTACGAATCGTTTAGGTGCCGGAAGCGCGTTCTTGGACCTACCAATCTCATACCCCTTTTTCCGTCCGTTCCTCGATGTCTCAAAGGCAAGTATACCTTTATGATTGTACGTTCTCGACTTTGAAAGTATGAAATATTGATGGTATGATTATTTCTAGCCACTCCGGGACGGGCCTATGGTCCTCTGAGGGTTTCGTAGCCTCTGGTGCGATTCCATGGTTGATATGAACGAACCGTGTCTACGGCATTCATATGAAATAATGTTGGCATGTAATGAACGAACCGTTTTGACGGCATTCCTACATGTAACGGCGTATGATATGAACGAACCGTTTTTACGGCATTCACATACGTCTTGAGATTTTAGTCATTACGGAATACTAGTCTTAAATTGATGAATTGACGGATATTGATGAATTGACGGATTACATTTACTTTATTGTCGAGGAGTATTATGTTTCATATTGTTATACTTGCACTAGCTATTCGACGGCTAACCCCTTTATGGGGGAAATACGTTTCATGTATTTCAGGTTCCAGGAGAGCGGACGGGCAGGTACCGGGTCGGCATAAAGATGATGGGCAGGCGTGATACTGTGTCTTTCTTCCAGTTATGTTTGGAGTTTCCCGTTCAGTGTTGTTGTACTGGATTGGCTATTGAATACTCGAGTATTGTTTTCCTTTTCCTTGATGTTCCGGCCTGGGTTTGCCGAAGTATTGAATTGAGTTGTGATGTTTATGAATGCATTGGTTATATTTCGAATACCTTTGTATCGTTTTTCATTCCATTGTGCGTAGACCTTATCGGTCAAAATTTATGGTTCCGCGTATGTATAGCCTTGTGGGTCCCACGGCGGGGCTTACGGCGCTGTAATATCCCTGAATAACTTGGGGGTGTTACAGGATACGCCCCGGTAGAGCTGGTCTATGTACTCATACTAGCCCCCTGAAAACAAGCGCAGGGATGGCCCTCGCCGGCCCCGGCCAGCGTTGGTCCTGCTCGACCGTTCGCTTCAGTTTTCTAGCCGCCAACTATAAAGCGGAACATGAAGCCCTCCGGGCCGATCTGGAAGTAGCAATCTCCCTTGATTTTGCTAAAGCTCACTATCTTTGGAGCGATTCTCGGGTAGGGGCTGATACGAACCCAGGAAGCCCGGATTGGTCAAATCCCTCGGCCCGGCTCGGGCCCCCCATCTAGAAGATAAAGTTGAGGTAACGGTACGCAGTCGTCGCGATTGGTTATTTTGCAAAAGCGGGTCGGGGCCAAACCACTAGTGCAGACAACTGAACAAAAAATAAACCATCTTATATGAAAGTTACTCAGGACCCCTTAGTCCATCATATCCGATATTACCACGACAAGGAAGAATCTCCGGCATTCTGCGACGACTTCCATATACGGAGCGACTTATCCATGTCGCACGATTCACAATCCAACGGACAAGTCGAGGTGATCAATACAATTATGAAACAACATCTCAAGACCCGCCTCGAAAAGCGCAAAGAGTCACGACCTGGAGAACTCCCTGAAGACTGGGCAACACATCGGTTCGCCACTTGTGAAATATCTTCTGAGTCGAAGACCTCATTATTAAACGAGCATTGGGGCCCGACCCGGGACCTCCTGAATCCAAGCGACAAGGACCGTACGAGTAACAAAGCCCTTCAGAACGGAGTTTGTTAGCTAGAATATATGAATGTCCAAGGATTGATTCATTCGTTGAATGCCATGTCCTTATGAAGGTATAATCAATAAAATTCAACTTTATTTCATCTCTAAGTCGAATGCACTATAAGACCGAGTTCGCCTCGGCACCTCATAAGTGTAATACCCGAGATCTTTATTCCGGATTCGTTGGGTTTTATGGGTTTTATCGGATTGTCATGGTCCTCATCGTAGGAATTTCGTGCCATGTTTGGTTGTGACTTGCTGGGACATGTTTTTGGAGGCATTTCGGATCACTTTGTGAGTTTTTAAGATTTTGTGGTGTAGCGCACGCTAATGCTTGAAGCATAGCGCACGCTACTGCGTGGTGCTTAGCGCACGCTACCGAATGTGTAGCGCACGCTAAACTGGCGATTGAGGCGATCCGGTAACTCCGGATCGGGCTGAAACTTTGTTAGCGCACGCTAAGGCCGATAGCTAGCGCACGCTATCGGCCGCTTAGCGCACGCTCCCTCTTCTTTCTAGCGCACGCTACTCGGTAGGTGCGATTACGTCCTGAGGCTACCGGTGGTTTTGTGACCCGTTAGCGCACGCTACGACTTTTGGGCTAGCGCACGCTAACTAGGTTATACGCGGTTTCTGTGGAGCGTTGACCCGTTAGCGCACGCTAATGAAGGATGATTAGCGCACGCTAATCATCGATATAAATCTTGGGCCGGCAGCATTAAGTCGTCATTTTCCCACTTTTCTTCATCTCTTCCGACGGGAGTGAGATCCAGAGGCGAGTAGGACCGATCCTTTGCTTCTAGCTTCATCTTTGAGTGGATTTGTAGATGTTTAACAACATCTAATCGTCTTCTTGGTCCAAATCAAGGTAATCTATTGTTAGAACCCTATTTTCTTAAATTTGGGGTTTTTGCTTGGATTTGTGATTCTTGACCGATCTCATCCGATCGGTTATTTGTTCTTGTTTGTCTTGACCGTAATCTTGATTTTGTTAACCGTTCATCGACTTTTATCGCCCGGATCAACGATTCTTGAATTCTTTGAGAATACCTAGATCCTTGTCGTTTTTAGGATCGTTTCGGATTTCGATTAGTGTTATTGAATTGTGGTGATGCTATTTTCGTAGTATTCGTGGGCTGTCGAAGTCTTGATCGTTTTGGAGGTTCGAAGGTTGCCCGATCGCGCCCGTTCGTCGTTTCGTTGCTCGTGATATCGAGGCAAGTATCTTGCCCATACGTTTCATGTTTCGTAGGCGTAATTATTGATAAATGATTATATACGAAACCCAATGTTTAATGAACGTAAAAAGGGATTGGTATGTTCTCGATAAATGTTGTCTTCCAACGATAATTTATGTACTTCGTGAATATATGTGTTCTCGGAATATGTGTGTTGGATTTGTATGTTGAAAAGATGATATGATCATTTTGAATGAGTCTATTAGACCGTAATCCTTTGGCGGGGATTACGTAATATTATGGGTACTTGTTCGTTAAGAATGTATTACGTGGGATATTAGTTGTTACTCCTTTGAAAGGAGGTTGTGATGTTTAAGTGTTGCTTGGCTTGATGTTCTACTCCTTGTGATGTGATTGCTGAAAGTGATGTGCCTCCGGGTAGGATTGTTGAATCTCCGGGATCCATACTTGCTAGTATGGGTCGGGCGTGACCGTAGGGTTATCCAATCCGGGTATGTCTCGCGGGGACTCCGAGGTTTGGGGGCTTGCTAGCCCGATGCCGAGATAACTTGTGGGGTTATCATCGGGTATGTCTTGCGGGGACTCCGAGGTTCGTGGCTTGTTAGCCCGATGCCGGGATAACCTATGGTTGTGGTATGGAATGGTTCCGTGACTGTTGTCACGAGGACATGTGATTTGGTATGGTTTCCTATTGGGTTATTCACTCGGGTATGTTCTACGGGAGCATCTGAGGTTCGTGGCTTGTTAGCACGGGACGCGAATAATCCTTAGGAACATGTGTTATGTGATTCGGGTCGTGGACCCTGTGGCTTATGATTTGGGTCTTGGACCCCGTGTGTTGTGAATTGGGTTGTGGAACCGCGTTTTATTATTGGAATCGTATTTTGGAAAGATGATTTTTGGGCCGTGTCCCCAAGTGTTTTCGAAAGACTTGAGAATTCATTATTTCCAAATGTTTTCAAACTCCCGAGACCGTAAAATATTTTGTATGAGACACATGGTTCTTTTCCTACCTTTTATAAATCAAACTGTTTTGATTAAGTGAATTATCTCGGGAAATATATTCAAGATTTTATATTCTTGAAGCAAGTTATGTATGGCTTGTACTTTTGGTTTTATACTTGCACTAGCAAAACAGTGGAGTTTTGCTAACCCCGAGTATTCGGGGTGGATGTCATGTGCGTCCGGTACTTGCGGGTAGGCGGGAGCGAATCACGGGATCGATACGAAGGATGATGGGAAAGCGAAGATACTAATCACGTGAAGACCAATTATAGAGTATTTGGTGGAGTCGTGTTGGTTATCCCTCCGATGTGTTGTTACCCCGATTTATGGGAGTGTTATTGTATTCTAGCCCCTGCGTGGGTATGTGTTACAGGCAAGTATCATGTATGTAATGTTGTGTGTGTTGTGATATAAGACCTAATCGGTCTAACGGTCCTTTACGTAGCCATGTCGGCATGTGAAGTGATGCATTGTTTTGTATTTAGCTTTGGTAGATCCTCGCGGAGAGGGTGCTGCGGCTGTAATATTCCCGAATGGTTTGGGGTGTTACGAGAATATGGTATCGGAGCTTAGGTTGAGGAAACCTAGGTGTCGAGTTGAGTTGTGTGTTGTCGGGTCTTGTCTTGTCGATTTGGTGCGGTAGGTGGTGTCATGACGCGTCGTCCGAGTTGTCGGTCGTGATTAGTATCGAGGTGCAACCATCATCTTCGTGCGATCTGTGGATGTAAGTCTCCCTACCTTGTTGTGTCTCGTATTATACGAGTTTACGTGATTCTATGTTATTATGTGGAGTTTAATTGTGCCTCATGAATACTTACTCCATACTTGTTTGATTCTCGTATTGTGTTGGAATAAAGAGTAGTACCGGTATGTATGTATATATATATTTACATCTTTGTGTAAAATCGTTTTCACAGGAGTGATGTTTTGGAGTGGTTACTCAATAAAAGTTTATCAATGTGGTATATCAATTTCAAATGTTTTGGGGAAGTCACGTAAATTCTATTTAAAAATATCCTTCGAGAAGGAAAAATGATTTGATTTTCGTATGAGGACCTCGAGACCAAAGATTTTGAGAATTCAAACTATACATATTATATTTTCATCTTGCATTGAAAATTTTCAAAATATTTTAAATGCTTAACGAGGTCTACCAATAGTTTACTTGAGACGTGACTTTCGCCTTCAACTTTTCGGTTAAGCGATATGTAGTGAGAATGTAAATTGTTGGCGTTTGGATTCGTATGTTGTTGTTTATTTGTAACCTTCGACTTTCGGCATTATTTGGTATATGTTCATGAATAACAATTGTTGTGTGTGGTTATGTGTAACTTGAACGTGTTCTTATCCATTGCGTGTGTAAAGTCCAAAGTGACTTTTTGGGTACTTTTACCAAATAGTGTGTGTTTCAAAATGACCTTCAGGTTTGTAAATTTGAATTATTTCGTTGACCCTTTTTCCTAACTCTTTTGTTGGGTGATTTAACATATATTTTGAAACTATTGAATTTTCGCGTCTACGCCTTGTAATTTCAAACGGTATTTGGTGACGGTATTTGGTGTTTGGAAAATGATTTTTGGGAGTATTTGGAAAGTATTACCGTCATCGGCCTTTTTGGCATTTTGGAGCGTTTTGAAAATGGTTTTCAACTTGGTGAGTTAAGTGGAAACCGTCTGAGAAAGTGATTTTTATATAATGGATGATTTCAATTTCATTGCATTTATAAATCGCATAACAACGGCATTATAAATGAAGATTGTTGGTATAATAGTTTGTATATTGTGCTCTAGTTGGAATTAAATGGTAATATGTATATAATTTAATGATGTTGGATTAAAGACAGAGATGTGAATATCTTCTTGTGTGTCATGATCTTTCGTTACCATAGGTTGTTGTTTGTTAGTATGCCGAGGCGAGAGGTCGTGGTCGTAACCGTGGTGTTGATGGCCACGGGGATCGGATGCGGAATCGAGAGAATGCATTGGGAATGATTTTAGTTTGGGTGTTGCTACTATATTGCAACAAGTAGCGACTCGGATGACTCGGTTGACCTGGTGGTTCAACGCGGCATTGACGCGAGTCGAACGTTGGTGTAAATCAATGGCTTCGCGAGGTAGTTCGTATGAATCCCCTCGATTCGCGGTCTGCGGATGCGTTGGGTCAGGATGGTTGGATTTTCCGGTTGGGAAAGATTTTCGAGGTCGGATGTCTGAAGAGCGGAAGGTACCTATCGCTCAGTACCTTCTCGACAAAGATGCCGCTAATTGGTGGGAAGGCGTTAAACCTCGTGATCGTGATGTCACGTGGGCGGAGTTCCAAGCATTTATGGAAGCCGAGTTACGTCAAACCGATTAGAGAGCGGAGGATTCGCGAATTCTACTTGGCGAGAACCGCAAGATATATCGGTGTCGCAAGCTATCATCGATTATAGCAAACAACTCGATTATGTGCGAGGCCGGGTGAGAACCGAGGAAGAGAGAATCCTTCACTTTGACAGACGGATGAAGCGGACATTCGCGTGTATATGTCGGGATTCATTGCACTTCGTTGAGGACTATCAAGATCGAGCACTAGCCGTGAACTAGCTTCGTTATCATCGGAGCGTGTCTCCGAGTCGAAGAAGCGAAGAAGTCCGATGATCGCGTGGACGGTGCGAGGAGTCGGTGTTTCCAATTTGCAACGTAGTAGTCTTTCATTGTGAAGCTCCATCGCTCTATGCGTGGGCCGAGAAGTCCAAGTCTTACATTCGACTCTGGTAAAGCCAGGAGATGTTTCTTGTAATGTGGCGGGACATGTTCGTGCACATTGTCCTTCTCACGATAACGTGTTACAGTGTGGACTCGAGGGCACCGAGTTCGGTTTTGCGAGATGGTTCCCAGGCCTTAGGGGCACGGACTTGAGCACCGACATCCGGATCGACTCAGAAACCCCGAGTGGCTTATCCTATCAAATGTTTGTTATGTTATTTCACTCGTATTGTTGATTTTATATTCAGCAGATTAACTTCTTTTATTCGAAGTTAATAGGACATTGAACTATGTACATTCGACACAGTCGAATCGGTTATGTTCGTTGATGTTTTCAGAACTTGTCACATTACGTGCTTTTGGTTGACCAAACGAGTTGTAGTATTGTTTCAGAATAAACCGTTTGTCGCTATGACTTTCCAATTGCAACTCCCTTTCCTGTGGATCTTATGTGAATACACATCTTGTTGTCTTCACCGAATCGTATATTGTCTCAAGCCGAGATGTGAACTTTGGGGTTGTTGTTTGAGTATTATTGTTCGTCGTGATTCGAACATGATTGATCGACTGTCGTTGTCTCGATCGTTGTAACTCAATCGTTTGATGGTTCAGTTTTTGTTGATCTCGTTTCGTAATTGTTGAGCGTTAGGACTCCTTCGTAATTTCCTTAAGTCCAGGAAATTTGTTTTGTGTTCGATCTCCCAACCCTTGGGCTGTGGAATTTCGTATTGGTCTAGCATATAGCTCGTGTTTTGGTTGATGTACTGTTGAATTATTCAACCGTATTGATTTTCGTTCGTCGTGTTTTGTTATTTCGGCAACGGATAACGTGTGTTATCTGAGTTTGTTTTGCGCCGTTCGTTTTCTGTTTCAAGTTTCGAGGACGAAACTTCTTTTAAGAGGGGTAGAATGTAATACCCGAGATCTTTATTCCGGATTCGTTGGGTTTTATGGGTTTTATCGGATTGTCATGGTCCTCATCGTAGGAATTTCGTGCCATGTTTGGTTGTGACTTGCTGGGACATGTTTTTGGAGGCATTTCGGATCACTTTGTGAGTTTTTAAGATTTTGTGGTGTAGCGCACGCTAATGCTTGAAGCATAGCGCACGCTACTGCGTGGTGCTTAGCGCACGCTACCGAATGTGTAGCGCACGCTAAACTGGCGATTGAAGCGATCCGGTAACTCCGGATGGGGCTGGAGCTTTGTTAGCGCACGCTAAGGCCGATAGCTAGCGCACGCTATCGACTGCTTAGCGCACGCTCCCTCTTCTTTCTAGCGCACGCTACTCGGTAGGTGCAGTTCTGTCCAGAGGCTACTGGACTGGTTTTGTGACCCGTTAGCGCACGCTACGACTTTTGGGCTAGCGCACGCTAACTAGGTTATACGCGGTTTCTGTGGAGCGTTGACCCCGTTAGCGCACGCTAATGAAGGATGATTAGCGCACGCTAATCGATATAAATACTGGACAATAGCATTAAGTCGTCATTTTCCCACTTTTCTTCATCTCTTCCGACGGGAGTGAGATCCAGAGGCGAGTAGGACCGATCCTTTTCTTCTAGCTTCATCTTTGAGTGGATTTGTAGATGTTTAACAACATCTAATCGTCTTCTTGGTCCAAATCAAGGTAATCTATTGTTAGAACCCTATTTTCTTAAATTTGGGGTTTTTGCTTGGATTTGTGATTCTTGACCGATCTCATCCGATCGGTTATTTGTTCTTGTTTGTCTTGACCGTAATCTTCAGATTTTGTTAACCGTTCATCGACTTTTATCGCCCGGATCAACGATTCTTGAATTCTTTGAGAATACCTAGATCCTTGTCGTTTTTAGGATCGTTTCGGATTTCGATTAGTGTTATTGAATTGTGGTGATGCTATTTTCGTAGTATTCGTGGGCTGTCGAAGTCTTGATCGTTTTTGGAGGTTCGAAGGTTGCCCGATCGCGCCCGTTCGTCGTTTCGTTGCTCGTGATATCGAGGCAAGTATCTTGCCCATACGTTTCATGTTTCGTAGGCGTAATTATTGATAAATGATTATATACGAAACCCAATGTTTAATGAACGTAAAAAGGGATTGGTATGTTCTCGATAAATGTTGTCTTCCAACGATAATTTATGTACTTCGTGAATATATGTGTTCTCGGAATATGTGTGTTGGATTTGTATGTTGAAAAGATGATATGATCATTTTGAATGAGTCTATTAGACCGTAATCCTTTGGCGGGGATTACGTAATATTATGGGTACTTGTTCGTTAAGAATGTATTACGTGGGATATTAGTTGTTACTCCTTTGAAAGGAGGTTGTGATGTTTAAGTGTTGCTTGGCTTGATGTTCTACTCCTTGTGATGTGATTCTTGAAAGTGATGTGCCTCCGGTAGGATTGTTGAATCTCAGGGATCCATACTTGCTAGTATGGGTCGGGCGTGACCGTAGGGTTATCCAATCCGGGTATGTCTCGCGGGGACTCCGAGGTTTGGGGGCTTGCTAGCCCGATGCCGAGATAACTTGTGGGGTTATCATCGGGTATGTCTTGCGGGGACTCCGAGGTTCGTGGCTTGTTAGCCCGATGCCGGGATAACCTATGGTTGTGGTATGGAATGGTTCCGTGACTGTTGTCACGAGGACATGTGATTTGGTATGGTTTCCTATTGGGTTATTCACTCGGGTATGTTCTACGGGAGCATCTGAGGTTCGTGGCTTGTTAGCACGGGACGCGAATAATCCTTAGGAACATGTGTTATGTGATTCGGGTCGTGGACCCTGTGGCTTATGATTTGGGTCTTGGACCCCGTGTGTTGTGAATTGGGTTGTGGAACCGCGTTTTATTATTGGAATCGTATTTTGGAAAGATGATTTTTGGGCCGTGTCCCCAAGTGTTTTCGAAAGACTTGAGAATTCATTATTTCCAAATGTTTTCAAACTCCCGAGACCGTAAAATATTTTGTATGAGACACATGGTTCTTTTCCTACCTTTTATAAATCAAACTGTTTTGATTAAGTGAATTATCTCGGGAAATATATTCAAGATTTTATATTCTTGAAGCAAGTTATGTATGGCTTGTACTTTTGGTTTTATACTTGCACTAGCAAAACAGTGGAGTTTTGCTAACCCCCGAGTATTCGGGGGGTGGATGTCTGTATTGCGTCCAGGTACTTGCAGGTAGCTGGGGAGCGAATCACAGGATCGATACGAAGGATGATGGGAAACGAAGATACTAATCACGTGAAGACCAATTATAGAGTATTTGGTGGAGTCGTGTTGGTTATCCCTCCGATGTGTTGTTACCCCGATTTATGGGAGTGTTATTGTATTCTAGCCCCTGCGTGGGTATGTGTTCTGGGCAAGTATCATGTATGTAATGTTGTGTGTGTTGTGATATAAGACCTAATCGGTCTAACGGTCCTTTACGTAGCCATGTCGGCATGTGAAGTGATGCATTGTTTTGTATTTAGCCTGGTAGATCCTCGCGGAGAGGGTCTGCGGCGCTGTAATATTCCCGAATGGTTTGGGGGTGTTACAATAAGACCGGCCCATCCGGCACTATAAGACCGAGTTCGCCTCGGCACCTCGAATGACCGGCTCCTCCGGCACTACAAGACCGAGTTCGCCTCGGCACCTCGAATGACCGGCTCCTCCGGCACTATAAGACCGAGCTCGCCTCGGCACCTCATAAGACCGGCCCATCCGGCACTATAAGACCGAGTTCGCCTCGGCACCTCGAATGATCGGCCCATCCGGCACTATAAGACCGAGTTCGCCTCGACACCTCGAATGACCGGCTCCTCCGGCACTATAAGACCGAGTTCGCCTCGGCACCTCGAATGACCGGCTCCTCCAGAACTATAAGACCGAGTTCGCCTCGGCACCTCGAATGACCGGCTCCTCCGGCACTATAAGACCGAGCTCGCCTCGGCACCTCATAAGACCGGCCCATCCGGCACTATAAGACCGAGTTCGCCTCGGCACCTCGAATGACCGGCTCCTCCGGCACTATAAGACCGAGTTCGCCTCGGCACCTCGAATGACCGGCTCCTCCGGCACTATAAGACCGAGCTCGCCTCGGCACCTCATAAGACCGGCCCATCCGGCACTATAAGACTGAGTTCGCCTCGGCACCTCGAATGACCGGCTCCTCCGGCACTACAAGACCGAGTTCGCCTCGGCACCTCGAATGACCGGCTCCTCCGGCACTATAAGACCGAGTTCGCCTCGTCACCTCATAAGACCGGCCCATCCGGCACTATAAGACCGAGTTCGCCTCGGCACCTCATAATACCGGCTCCTCCGGCACTATAAGACCGAGTTCGCCTCGGCACCTCATAAGACCGGCCCATCCGGCACTATAAGACCGAGTTCGCCTCGGCACCTCATAAGACCGGCCCATCGGCACTATAAGACCGAGTTCGCCTCGGCACCTCATAAGACCGGTCCATCCGGCACTATAAGTCCGAGCTCGCCTCGGCACCTCATAAGACCGGCCCATCCGGCACTATAACTCCGAGCTCGCCTCGGCACCTCATAAGACCGGCCCATCCGGCACTATAAGACCGAGTTCGCCTCGGCATCTCATAAAGACCGGCCCATCCGGCACTATAAGTCCGAGCTCGCCTCGGCACCTCATAAGACCGGCCCATCCGGCACTATAAGTCCGAGCTCGCCTCGGCACCTCATAGACCGGCCCATCCGGCACTATAAGTCCGAGCTCGCCTCGGCACCTCATAAGACCAGCCCATCCGGCACTATAAGACCGAGTTCGCCTCGGCATCTCATAAAGACCGGCCCATCCGGCACTATAAGTCCGAGCTCGCCTCAGCACCTCATAAGACCGGCCCATCCAGCACTATAAGTCCGAGCTCGCCTCGGCACCTCATAAGACCGGCCCATCCGGTACTATAATTCCGAGCTTGCCTCGGCACCTCATAAGACCGGCCCATCGGGCACTATAAGTCCGAGCTCGCCTCGGCACCTCATAAGACCGGCCCATCCGGCACTATAAGACCGAGTTCGCCTCGGCATCTCATAAGACCGGCCCATCCGGCACTATAAGACCGAGTTCGCCTCGGCATCTCATAAGACCGGCCCATCCGGCACTATAAGACCGAGTTCGCCTCGGCATCTCATAAGACCGGCCCATCCGGCACTATAAGTCCAAGTTCGCCTCGGCATCTCATAAGACCGGCTCCTCCGGCACTATAAGACCGAGTTCGCCTCGGCATCTCATAAGACCGGCCCATCCGGCACTATAAGTCCGAGTTCGCCTCGGCATCTCATAAGACCGGCCCATCCGGCACTACAAGTCCGAGTTCGCCTCGGCACCTCATCAGACCAGCCCGTCCAGCACAATCAACAAAGGGTGAACAAAAAAGACAGCGACCAAACCAACTGGGCCCAAACACAAAAAAAAGAAGAAGCAACAAAAGCCACGAAACGATTTCATTCATTCAAAATAAGACACTCCATATCAGAATACAAAAGAAATCAAGGAAAAACGGCACGCAGGCCATACATGGAATGGAACAAAAATCTACTCGGCCCTGTCCTCCTGACCGGCCGCCTGAGAAGACTGTCCTTCACCTTCGCCAGACGGAATCACCACCGGATCGTCGACAACTTCGGTGACCTTCGGCTCATCATCTCCGAGAGTTTCAACCTTCAGGTCGGCCGCCTGAGACTTTATATAGGCCTGGACCTCCTCAACAGTCTTCCCTTCCTTCATGAGATCCAATATCTCATAACAAGTGGAGACATAGTTAAGGTTGATCAACTCCTCGTACTCGGGAGTCTTCTGGAAAGCAGCCGCCCCATCGGCAAGGCCCCTGGCATAACCCGCAGCTTCACAAGTCTGGACCCGCTCGGTCGACTGCTCAAGCTGGGCCTTAGTACTTTGCAAATGGGCCTCGATGTCCAGGCACCATTTTTGCGCCTTCTCGGCCGCCGTGGCCATCTCGTCAGCCTTCCCTTTCCAGATATTGGCCTCAAAGGCCCGGCTCTCCAGAAGCTCCATCTCACCCTTCAGAGAGGTCATCTCCTCCTCCAAAGACTTGATAAGCGAAGGGCAGAGATGGTGCTCCTCATGTAAGGACTTGAGATCGGCCTCTGCCTTTTTGTGTTTCCCAGCCAAGGCCGTCAGCTCCCCAGCGGCCTTCACATAGGTGCACAACGCCCGGCCCAAAATAGCATTTCCAAAATGGATCTGCTCATCCGGACCCATGTCGTTGGTCACCATCTCCATTTTCGGCGTCCAACCCAAAATAGGGACATAGCTGGACTCAACCACCGATGGGGGGACCCGGTCGAGCATCTCGGCGGTTGGGGTGGCTGCCCGGACGTAGTCGAGGAACCAGCGCGGTCGCCGCCCTTTCATCTGGGCACAAGGTTCTTCCCGATCCTTATTCACCGGGAGCTAGTGGCCCTCTAAATCAATCACGGGCTCATTACCCTTCGCACGGCCCGTCCGCACAGGGCTCGGGGCGGGCACAACAATCTCAGGAATGGGGAAACCCTCGGCCCTGGTCACGCTATCCTCAGGCCCGGCCTCTACTCTCTTCCGCTTGCCCGCGCGCTCCCTACGCTCGGCGGCCTCGGCAGCCAGCCTCGCCACCCGCTGCGCAGGCGTCTCTTTCCGTCCCGACGAACTCCTGCCCCTAGGGACTGGATAAGGAAGATGTGTCAAAAAAAAAAGGGAGCTACCTGACGAAGACATTCTGCTCGGGTTAGTTGATCGAAGTCCCGCGGACCAAAGATTATCCTCAGTAACCAGAAGATATGACTTTCTTCTATCGAAAGGAAGGCCCAAGAGTTGTTCAACCCGGTCGTCAAACAAGGAGGAGGTCTCTAAAGCCGGGATACTGTAACACCCCCAATCCGCTCAGGGATATTACACGCCGTAGAACCTTTCCTCAAGGATCTACCAGGCTGGTAACGACATATAACAACTCAACCATGCCTTTCAGGCTAAAATGACTCATTAGACCGATTTGGTCTTTCAACAAATACATACAACTCAAATACAACTCATGCCCATGCAGGGGTCAAAATACAACCACACCCGTACAACGGGAAAATATAGCAGCGGAAAAATAGAGTACAACTGAACCAATAAATAAGGTACGGTTCCTCATGTGATTAGTATCGATCATCTTTCATCATCCTTCGTGCCGACCCTGTGTTATGCTCCAAAACCTGAATGCAAAAACAGACATCCACCCCCCGAATACTCGGGGGTTAGCAAAACTCCACTGTTTTGCTAGTGCAAGAACAAAGTGCAAATACGAGCCATACAATTCACATTCCACGAATAACAATAACCAAGAATCCTCAAAGATCCAAACGAAACGAAAAGTACTTCCCGAGGCAAGGGTTTGAGAAAACATTTCAAAATTGGAATATCATAAATCAATGGAAGTAATTTATAAAACGGTTTAGAATGCCATCGAGAGTTTTAATAGAAAACAATTTAGGATTATCAAATCCTACTTTTCAAAATCCAAAAGACAAAAGGGGTCACCGCCCCAAAGGTTTACTTTCTGAAAAATAACATTAACCAAACCGTTGGGATTTTAGCCCCAAATCCGTAAAACGACTTTTACAAAACCATTGGGATTTTAGCCCCAAATCTCATCAACTCACAGTACACAAGAACGACCACAAGGTTCGTTTCCCAACATCAAAATCCACAAATAAAGGATTTAAAACAAACAACAAAATACTCTAGTGCCATCCTAGCCAAGTAGGCCAAACGAACAACTTACCTCTTACACACTTAGTCAATGCATGCAATCATGAAAACCGATCAAAAGCACTCATTTCCGGAAATGCCATAATCAAATCACATTTGTAAAAATGCACCACAATTAACCGTGGATCCACCCCTCCGTGGACCCCTACCGAGACCCCGTCGGATCTAACCCATAGTGGTTAAAAGCAAGCTCGCGGATCCACCCCTCCGTGGACCCCTACCGAGACCCCGTCGGATCTAACCCATAGTGAGCATACACACACACACGTTACTCATGCAATACTAATATGCTAAGAATGTAAGTTCATCAAGAATACTTACTAGAGATGGCCACTAATCCGACACCATTATCAAACTCTTTAAAACACAATAACAAGATTAAACACGGAATACACGATTCCATAACTTTTAAACAACAAGGATATAATCATCAAATCCTTCAACGTTCAAATTAACCAAATCATAATCAATCCCCAAAACACACCATTCACAAAACACACACGCCATTTGGAAGAAAGCCTTTAACGAGGCCAAACCGAAATCTTTTGAAACTTCATTTCAAACAACCAAACAAACACACCAAGACGATCACCGATCATCATATCCATAAAATAAGAAAAGTATGGGCAAGGTACTTGCCTCGAATAAGAACAACGCGGAGAATCGACCGAAGTAGGTTGGCCCGAACCGACTACGAACCCGCCGACTCCACCGAACGCCAACTCACGTTCATAAACTACGAAGGACAAATAATAACAATGAAATGAATTCCATAACACGACTCAAAGCCGTTGAATTCAAAGAACGAATGACGAAAGTTCACGGATTTCCCCCAAAACGGCCAAGAACACGATTCGTTCCGTCAAATCACGAAAACGGAATTCCAAGTTGAAATATGGATATACAATCCATAGAATATGTTTAACAACATCATTTAACCATAATCGATCCATCGAAAACGGATGAAAAACGAGATCGGGGACAAATCCCTCAAAAAGTCAATTCGAAGGAAATCAAGTAATATACTTAGATTCTTCGAAGATCAATGGATTAAATGATGTTAAACACAAGAATACTACAAAGATTAATCATACCCATCATGAATTAATCAACAACGGAACGAATCGGACGAAAATGCAAAATCCCCAAATTCACGAAATTAGGGTTCTAAGGAAGATTACCTTGATTATTGGATCAAAGGATGATAACGGACGATTGATTGATGTTATGGACTCAAGAACTTCATGGATTTGTTGTTAAACAACATGGCTTAAATCACCCATGAATCGCCATTCGCGGACGGAGAAGGAAGGAAATGAAAAATGAAGGGAAATGTGGTTGGTCTGTCATATATATCTTTGGCGGAACTAGCGTGCGCTAGCCTTCCGGACTAGCGTGCGCTATCGGCGATCGGACGAGCACTCTCGGCCATGGCCCGCATGACCGGAACCACCGACCAAATTGCCCGACCATGACTCGTCCACCGACTCCGCTAGCGTGCGCTACGGCCGGAAGCTGCGCGCTAGCCGGCTGTCGATAGCCCTTTGGACTAACAAACTTACCTGTAACGTCGCTAGTCGGCCGGCGGCGTGCGCTACCCTGCCGGTTAGCGTGTGCTACGGCCAAGCGGCAACGTGCGCTACTGCCGATCTGGCCGAGTCGAACCTCGAATCCTTACGCCCGGGCCGATAAGCGTCGCTAGGCCACCGATAGCGTGCGCTACACTGCCGGTTAGCGCGCAGCCTTCCGGCCGTGGCGTGCGCTCGCCGGTTCTGCCGCACCGTCCGGCCGGTGCCCGCAATCGTCCGGCGATCCATAGCCGTCAAGCCGATGTCAAACCACCGAGGGCTCGGCGACCGATTTAAGCGTCACGGGCGAACACGACGAAAAGTTCGTGGACAACATCAACGGCCCAAAATGAAAACATAATACCATAATTAATCATACGCGACCAAGAAACGGGTCGAGACAACAATTACGGAATACGGATACGTAACTTTGATAAATTACAAAATGGCCCAAAGCGCGGAAATCACGATACGTGATCGAATAACCAAACCGAAGTTCACAAAGCGTCTAACAAAGTTAAACGGACTTACGGGAAACTCGAAGCAATGATTTGAGCGAGATTCGCAAGAATCGAACTCAAGCGCGGAAAAGTCGCTAAAAAGCACGGAACTCAACAAAACGACACCGAAACGAACTCGGATGTCAAAAAGTGTAGAATTAATCATTCTCAGAATGACGAAACGGTCATGAGCGAGTCGTCAAAACGGACTCCGACCAAAAAAAGAAATTTACCGAAAATCGAAAATTGCGGATATTACATTCTACCCTCCTTAAAAGAAGTTTCGTCCCGAAACTTAAAACAAGTAGGTAGAAGAAATATTCCGCCAGGAAAAACTCAACGAGACACACAAGAATGCGTAACTAACACCCAACGGCGAAATGTCACAAACAACGCAAAGGAATATACGACGTGAAAACACGCTCCACGGCGACCAACACAACGTCGCCGTTAGGGATATAATAAAACCAACAAGTGACAAGCGTCATCAAACAGATAATATAGCCAAGTCAATTATCCGACAATCACAAAACACAACGAACGAAAATCAATATGATTGACCAACCCAACGGTACATCAATCAAAACGCGAGTCAACCGCTGAACAAACACGGAATCCCACCGCCTAAGGGCTGGAAGATCGAAAAAGAAACTAATTTCCCGAACTGAAGGGAATTACGAAGGAGCCTGAATGTTCACCAATCACGGAACGAGATCAATAAAAACCGAACAATCAAACGATCGAACCACAACGATCGAGACAACAAAAATCGAAGAATCATGTTCGAATCACGAAGAACAATAAAGTTCAAACAACAATTCCCAGGATGATCTGGTGAGAACTACAAGACATGCATTCCCATAAGATCCACAGGAAAGGGAATAGCGATTGAAAAGTCACAACGACAAACGGGTTATTCCGAAATGATACCACACTCGTTCGATAAACAAAAACAAGGGGCAGGACAAGCTCCGAAATGTCAACGAACATAAATGAGTCGACAAAGTAGAATACACAAGAGTTCCAAATCCGATCCACTTCGAAATAAAGGACTAGTAGAACCAAATGATGTTACTCCCGAACAAGGTTCACAAGAATCGAACCAAACTCGAAAAAGTCACATCGATAACCAGATCGGCCCACAACAAGATCACAGCTCGTTCGAACGATGAAACCGAAATACAGAACAAGTTCATAAAGTGTTAACGAACATGAGCGAATCGATAGACTGGAGAAAGAGAAAATACAGAAGTCAAAATAGTACGGGCATTACCTCCGACCTCGTCCACGAAATTCACAAAAACGGGAGCAAGGTAACAAGACATTAAACAGCCGACGCATAACGGAACCATCACCGATGCACACGGTCATACCAAACCAAGCTCTAACAGCTCGCACATGCGCGACAACGCAGGAATCACTACGAGGCGATAATATTCAACACCAACACCCCGCCTCTCACAGGGGGCTAACACAACAAATGTGTGGAAAATGACTCAACGCTCACACCGCCAATTCGGTCATACTCGGGAGAAAGTATCAAAATGATAACGCGAACATCACACATACATACCCAGCCCTCAAATGGGAATGGATAGGTTTAAAAACGAAAACCTCATTTTAAAAATAATTTAGAAGAACACCGATTGATCTTGAGTATCATCTTTCAAAAAGTATAAACGTGAAACATCGTTATCGAGACATTGGAGAACCATTTCGCTTTTGATAAGAATGAAGATACTTTCTCTTAATGAAAACTTTCAAAATATTCGACCCTCGGGTCTAAATAAAAGTGTTTCTAAAACATTGAAAATATCTCAAAGCATTTTGGTCCTCGAGGTAGAAATTTTTTTGAAATATATTGTGGCACCTTGGATGTACCACAAGAAAATAACCCATTTGAAAAGTATGTCTCGAAATTTATTTTTCTAAGATACTCAAGGTTTTCAAAAATCCAATAGGCCAGAATGCCCAAAACTCACACATATCGACGTTCACTAAAACAACTCCTAGCACACGCATCAAAAGGTTTAAAATCAAGACAATACATGTCTTTAAACGGAAATAAACGATAAAATACCACATTCAGAACAAAACCACTGATAAAATACCCTCCCGCACTGGCTAGTGAACAAGTCGAACGCGTATAAGCACAAAGCTTCCACAATAGAACTTGTAAAACATGCAAATCGATTCGAAAATCATCAACAACGGACAAAAACAACAATAAAAAGACATCACAAGCGACGACACTCCTCGTATAAATCAAATACGAGAGTCGACTAAATACATATCGTGAAATCAAAATTCACATAAGGATTCCACCACTTAACAAATAATCATAAAAATAGCTCGTGTCACACGAGGCACAACACAAAGAAGGGAGACTTACTTCCACAGGTCGCACGAAGATGATGATCGCCCCACGATACTAATCACAACCAACAAACTCAAACTACGTGTCGCGACACGACTCAGTCAGATAAAATCCGACAAAACAAGACTCAAACAACACGACTTGACCCGACAGCCTAGGTTTTCCTCAACCTAAGCTCTGATACCATTTATGTAACACCCCCAATCCGCTCAGGGATATTACACGCCGTAGAACCTTTCCTCAAGGATCTACCAAGCTGGTAACGACATATAACAACTCAACCATGCCTTTCAGGCTAAAATGACTCATTAGACCGATTTGGTCTTTCAACAAATACATACAACTCAAATACAACTCATGCCCACGCAGGGGTCAAAATACAACCACACCCGTACAACGGGAAAATATAGCAGCGGAAAAATAGAGTACAACTGAACCAATAAATAAGGTACGGTTCCTCATGTGATTAGTATCGATCATCTTTCATCATCCTTCGTGCCGACCCTGTGTTATGCTCCAAAACCTGAATGCAAAAACAGACATCCACCCCCCGAATACTCGGGGGTTAGCAAAACTCCACTGTTTTGCTAGTGCAAGAACAAAGTGCAAATACGAGCCATACAATTCACATTCCACGAATAACAATAACCAAGAATCCTCAAAGATCCAAACGAAACGAAAAGTACTTCCCGAGGCAAGGGTTTGAGAAAACATTTCAAAATTGGAATATCATAAATCAATGGAAGTAATTTATAAAACGGTTTAGAATGCCATCGAGAGTTTTAATAGAAAACAATTTAGGATTATCAAATCCTACTTTTCAAAATCCAAAAGACAAAAGGGGTCACCGCCCCAAAGGTTTACTTTCTGAAAAATAACATTAACCAAACCGTTGGGATTTTAGCCCCAATCCGTAAACGACTTTTACAAAACCATTGGGATTTTAGCCCCAAATCTCATCAACTCACGACACAAGAACGACCACAAGGTTCGTTTCCCAACATCAAAATCCACAAATAAAGGATTTAAAACAAACAACAAAATACTCTAGTGCCATCCTAGCCAAGTAGGCCAAACGAACAACTTACCTCTTACACACTTAGTCAATGCATGCAATCATGAAAACCGATCAAAAGCACTCATTTCCGGAAATGCCATTATCAAATCACATTTGTAAAAATGCACCACAATTAACCGTGGATCCACCCCTCCGTGGACCCCTACCGAGACCCCGTCGGATCTAACCCATAGTGGTTAAAAGCAAGCTCGCGGATCCACCCCTCCGTGGACCCCTACCGAGACCCCGTCGGATCTAACCCATAGTGAGCATACACACACACACGTTACTCATGCAATACTAATATGCTAAGAATGTAAGTTCATCAAGAATACTTACTAGAGATGGCCACTAATCCGACACCATTATCAAACTCTTTAAAACACAATAACAAGATTAAACACGGAATACACGATTCCATAACTTTGAAACAACAAGGATATAATCATCAAATCCTTCAACGTTCAAATTAACCAAATCATAATCAATCCCCAAAACACACCATTCACAAAACACACACGCCATTTGAAAGAAAGCCTTTAACGAGGCCAAACCGAAATCTTTTGAAACTTCATTTCAAACAACCAAACAAACACACCAAGACGATCACCGATCATCATATCCATAAAATAAGAAAAGTATGGGCAAGGTACTTGCCTCGAATAAGAACAACGGAGAATCGGCCAAGTAGGTTGGCCCGAACCGACTACGAACCCGCCGACTCCACCGAACGCCAACTCACGTTCATAAACTACGAAGGACAAATAATAACAATGAAATGAATTCCATAACACGACTCAAAGCCGTTGAATTCAAAGAACGAATGACGAAAGTTCACGGATTTCCCAAGCGGCCAAGAACACGATTCGTTAGTCAAATCACGAAGCGAATTCCAAGTTGAAATATGGATATACAATCCATAGAATATGTTTAACAACATCATTTAACCATAATCGATCCATCGAAAACGGATGAAAAACGAGATCGGGGACAAATCCCTCAAAAAGTCAATTCGAAAGAAATCAAGAAATATACTTCGATTCGACGAAGAACAATGGATTAAATGATGTTAAACACAAGAATACTACCAAGATTAATCATACCCATCATGAATTAATCAACAACACGGAACGAATCGGACGAAAATGCAAAAATCCCCAAATTCACGAAATTAGGGTTCTAAGGAAGATTACCTTGATTCGCTGGATCAAAGGATGATAACGGACGATTGATTGATGTTATGGACTCAAGAACTTCATGGATTTGTTGTTAAACAACATGGCTTCGTCACCCATGAATCGCCATTCGCGGACGGAGAAGGAAGGAAATGAAAAATGAAGGGAAATGTGGTTGGTCTGTCATATATATACTGGGCCGGAACTAGCGTGCGCTAGCCTTCCCGGACTAGCGTGCGCTATCGGCCAGTACCGGCCGAGCACTCTCGGCCATGGCCCGCATGACCCGAAACCACCGACCAAATTCTGCCGACCATGACTCGTCCACCCGACTCCCGCTAGCGTGCGCTACGGCCGGAAGCCTGCGCGCCGACTGGCCCAAAGAGCCACTGGACTAACAAACTTACCCAGGTAACGTACGCTAGTCGGCCGGCAGCGTGCGCTACCCCTGCCGGTTAGCGTGCGCTACCTGCCGATCCTGACCGAGTCCAGAACCTCAGAATCCTTCTGCCCAGGCCCGATAGCGTACGCTAGGCCACCCGATAGCGTGCGCTACACCTGCCGGTTAGCGCGCGCAGCCTTCCGGCAGTAGCGTGCGCTACGCCGGTTCTGCGCACCGTCCGGCCGGTGCCTGCAATCGTCCGGCGATCCCGCAACCGTCCGTCGATGTCACCACGGTGGCTCGACGGCCCGATTTCGAAAACGCATTTTAACGAACACGACGAAAAGTTCGCGGACAACATCAACGGCCCAAAATGAAAACATAATACCATAATTAATCATACGCGACCAAGAAACGGGTCGAGACAACAATTACGATACGGATACGTAACTTTGATAAATTATAAAATGGCCCAAAACGCCGGAAATCACGATACGTGATCGAATAACCAAACCGAAGTTCACAAAGCGTCTAACAAAGTTAAACGGACTTACGCGAAACTCAAAGCAAGTTTGAACGAGATTCGCAAGAATCGAACTCAAGCGCGGAAAAGTCGCTAAAAAGCACGGAACTCAACAAAACGACACCGAAACGAACTCGGATGTCAAAAAGTGTAGAATTAATCATTCTCAGAATGACGAAACGGTCATGAGCGAGTCGTCAAAACGGACTCCGACCGAAAAAAGAAATTTACCGAAAATCGAAAATTGCGGATATTACAGATACGTTCTGCACAAACAATAAATTATGAGCGTTAGACAAAAAAGGAACAGCAATAAAGAACACAACACTTACTCATTTTATCAATGAAGTGTTCTGGGACCCGAAGCTCGGCGTCTATTACACCAGGTTCCCACTCATCAACCGAGCTCATCCACGGCCCCCCTACATAGAACCGCTATTCTTTCCAACTATGTATGGTCTCCGGAACATCCACCAATTCTTTATACATCGCGTGCCGGGCTATCAAGTAAAACCAGCCAGAACCATATCGGCCGACCGACCTCCATAGAAAGAGACTGTCAATCTCTTCAAAACTGGGCTCGGTCCAGCCCTGTTGACTGAAAAGAATCAAAAGACCCACCATCCGAGCCCAAGAATTCGTATGAATGTGGGCAATACAGAGGCCCCACTGCCTCAACCACCGGGAGAGTACCAACGGAAGAGGAAACCTCAGCCCGGACAATAGGGAGCGGTAATACACCGCCGTGCAGCCGACAGGAGGGGTGTGAGGTCTCTCCTCTGGATCCAGGACAAACATCCGCACCACCGCGGGTATCTTAAATCGCCCCCGCCAAGCCTCCAACTGCCCATCGGTGACCGTGCTGCGTATCGAGGTCGAATCCCATTCCGCCTCAACAAAAGGAGACGGTCGAGGCCGAAGCCAGGCCCAAGTCTCGCCAACCGCCGTCAACGGCGTCGCCACCTCCACGTCTCCAGAATCTGCATCTCCAGAATCCGGCGACCTTGCGACCTCGCCGCCATCCTCATCGCTCCAGTCAACGGGAGCATCACCCATCGACAGATCCGCCACTCCCATGTGGTCCGGAGACACAATCAACTCCTCCGCCGTATCCCTCCGCTCCGACATCATAAAATAGGAAAAAGAGGAGGAAAGGCAAGCTTACCGGAAACGTCTGTGAAATCGAAGAAGAAACATTGCCGGAAAAAATCTTTCTCTGCAACAACACGTAAAAAATGGCGAAGGAAGCGATGGATAAGAAGGCTCTCTATATTTATATACGAAAGCATTAAATACGAAAGCACATGAAGCGGCGATTCATAATCATCACGAAGATCAAAGACGCGTGAGACACCACGACGAATTACGTCCCGCCACGCGTCCCCCTCACTATGACTCTTGAAGATCCCGAAGTCAAATCGACAAGACTCTCAAAGGGACGTCCCTTCAAGAGATCTTATCCAAACCGGATCGACCTCAATCTGAAGCGATTCCAGCACCGGCCAACCCGGCACGGCCCTGGACTCGGGGGCCCTTGTTGGTAGTCGATCCACCTTGGCATCCACTTAAGCGCTCCGAGCGTGCCCGAGCGAGATCCACAGGCCGAGCTCATAGACCCGATTGTCTCTCGGACTCACGAAACCGGACCAGACGAGAGACATTAGGCCAGGCCGGAATCGGACGAGAAGGACCGAGCGGACCTATATGAATACGCTCCGAACCATAATCATGAATAAGACCGACGGAGTAGCGGGAAGCTCGAGGCCGACCGTGTCGGTCGCTACAGATAAGTATCGCCAAAAGCCCAAAGAACAGGCAGACAAGACAATAAAAGAGGGCTGTCATGTCCCTTCCCAAAGCCAACTTAAGAAGGTGACACATGTCGAAGAAGTCACCACACTGTGACAAATGTCATCAGCATATTCACTTGGATCTTCCTGCTGTCATCTCACGAATGACTGACATTGCCTATATATAGGTCAGGGGATGTCTGATAAAAGGACTTTTGAAAAAAGCTGGAAAAGGAGATAGTGAGAGTCAAAGAGAGATAAAAAAGAGGGAAAGGAGAAAAGGAATAAGACTTGAATTATGACCAATGTATTTGATCTGGCCAAAATATTTTCTACCGACTCTACTCTTTATCAAGATCATTAATAAAATTTAATGGTCCAATACTTTTCAATCGGTTTATACGTCCCTCTTATTATTTTTACGCGTGTTTCGATCGTTTATCAGGATCAATCTGGCGTGGCGTTGGCCAAACCAGGGCGTCGGCGAGAAAGAAAACACAATAGTAACTCCAACAAGTGTATTAAATTAGTGGGATAACCGCATGCTCGAGAGAGACAAGACAGTCTCCTCTAACCATGTGGAGGACGCCACGCCAGTCGCCAGCGAGGCCCACCTTCCGCCTGTCTGCCGCCGCTTATCTCATACTCCCTTTTTCATCTCACGTTGTAATTATGGATTCTGACATGACACATACGAAATAAGCATGTCATCTCTCGAATTGAAATACACGTTTGAAGTTTCCACAATTTCTATTCTGTTTAATTTATTGTGAAGATATATTATACTCTTTCGTCCACCAATCATGTGCATTGTTTTGATCGGCACGAGTTTTAATATTTCAGTTGAATTAGTTGGTTAAGAGTGTTGAGAGTGGAGTAAGAACCCCACTTGTGGTAAAATTTTTTGCCAAAAATAAATGCACATAGGTTACGGACGGACGGAAAAGGAAATTGTTGCACATGGGTAGCGTACGGAGAGAGTATATGTCATAGGTATATTGCAAATAATTATATGGAAATACTATTATATCAATAATATTTATCACGAGATCAATAATAATACCGTTGATATGTGTGGCTATTTGCATGCCAAAATAGATGATTTCAACTTCTCTTGCTAGGGAAGCCGTTTCAATGTCTGATTGTATGGAGTGGCTTCATGCTTCTCCCGCCTATATCTTGAGTAGATCCGGTAATTTCGTACACGATATGAAAACGACATAAAAATATTAATACTACTACTACTAATAATAATAATAGATATTTTTCCACCAGGAGATGGAGTTTAGGAATCGGGTATAATTCACTATAATGTGATCAAAATATTAGCATGTAAAATGTTCTTAAACTTGTATCATTCTTTATTTTAAATTATTTCTTTTTTTTTTTTGTAATTTTTGTTAATACGTAATTAAAAATATTAATGTTCAAAATTTATATATTAAAATGCGTGTGGTATCTATTAGGTATTGTTTGGTACACAAGGTTTCATAAGATACGAATCTTTTATCCCGCGAGATCTTATGTTTAGCAAACTCGAAACAAGGTTCAAAAAATTGCACGAACTGAAATTTTAAATCACAATATAGATATGAAAAACGAGATAATTTGAGGAAAATGGTATATAGTTATCTATCAAAGATATGACTTCTAGATTTTATGGAATTATTCATATTTACCAAAAGCTGGAATTAATATTCGAAGACCAACATTTGGGTTTGAAAAAATATACTGCATACCAAAATAGATGAGTTCATGTAAAATGATGAGGAATGATATATTAATAACCCACCATCCACACCCAACCAACACTTGCTTTGCAGGATTGTACTGCGTGCTTTATACGTAATACAACTTTAAATAATATTAATTAATATTATAATAAAATATTGATAAAGCACACAATACGTGCAAAATAGGGTGTTCACTACTAAAAAACAACAACAATGGCTTCACACTATTAGCTTCACAGAAAGAAGTGAAGCTAAAGAAAAAATTGCGATAAAAATATCACACAAAGGCGTCAGATATGTGACATCTTAAATTTTAAATTAAATCGGTCAATATTGGGTTATTAAAGGCTTCACATATGTGAAGCCATTGTAAAACATTTATTTTCTTAATTTTATTCCGGCATTTGTGTCACTAAAGCAAAAGTCAAAACAGTCAGTTCCTTTAGCGTCACGTCCGTAACATCCTTGTTTATAAACAAAATAAAGGTGGCACATATGTGACTCCCTTGTTTATTAAAAAAAAATAGTAAATGTGTCACATATGTGACATTAATGGTGTTAAATAAAAAAAGCAAATGTATCACACATGTGAAGCCAATGTAAATTAATATATATTATTTGATTTATGTATTGACGTCACATATACATATGTGACATATACATTGTTTTGGTGACAGACACGGGGCTCGAACCTGCGCCAATGCAATGTATATAGTGACATCTTACCACTGAACTATGTTGTTCATTCATTAAATTTGATACATGATTTATATATGTACATAACCAGGGTTATATTTAAAATTTAATAAACTGATTATAATTAAATAAGTTTTATAATTTTTATTTAAAAATAGTTAGACATTATATTAATTAATACTACTATTTATAACTAGTCATAGCTAACTAGACATTATTACTAAAAAATATAATATAAAATCACATATCTAAATAAATAATACATATTATAATTAATCAAGTTATTGACGTCACATATGTGATGATAATGTTAATTACTATATTATTTAATTTATACACTGACGTCGCATATGCGACACCAATACATAAAGCAAATAATATATAATAATATATATAATTTTGTTCAATTTTTTCTTCAAAAAGCCATTGTGAATGATTTATGTTATTTTTGAAATAGTTTTGGTGTCACACAAGTGACATTAAAAATATTGTTTTTAAACATTAATGTCACATGTATGACGCTATTGTTAGAGAAAATTATTTTTTCATTTTCTTTTTGCGTCACACATGTGTCGCTACTCTAATTACAATATCTCGTGACTTTTCTTTAGCTTCACATATGTGACATTATTGTTTCCAACACACATGAAGCTTTTGTTTCTTTAGCTTCAAAGGGTCAAAGTTTGAAGCTAAAGAAACTTTAGCTTTACGTTCTTTAGCTTCACACATTAGCGTCACATATGTGAAGTTAAAGTGCAAAGGATACACGGTCAATGTTGACATGATGTTGATGGTCGAGTTGTTGATGTATCATTTCTCGTAAAATTATTGTGGCGTCTAAAAATAGAAATAAAACCCTCCATTGTGAAATATAAATTTATTAGAGATAATTCGTACAATAATACGGTGGTAGTGTTATAATTAGATATAAATAATTAAATTACCACGTTACTTGGTAAAAAAGATATGTTGTTACGGGAGGTCCGCTAGCAGCGGATCCATCGCATCGCAGGACGGCAGGTGGCCACACAGAAGAAATGAATATCATGTTTGCCGACGGGGCCACCACCATGCAGGTCGGAAGATGGTCGCACAAAAAAAAATTGACTGTCACCGTAGACTACAGGCTGACGAGGTATGCAGGCGGCTGTATTTCCAAAAAAAAAAAGAAAAAAAAAATTGGACAGCCGCCCGAGGTTTGCCGGTGGCCGACTGCAACCCTACCAGAAAGCCGGACGAAAGTCAAATTATTTTATACTTCATATTTCAGCATATATTTTTATCTACTTATATATTTTGTAATATATTTATAGTAATATTTAATAAAAAATTAGCCTTTTTGATTATTTTTTTGCATATGTGTTACTTAAATAAAATAAAATAATTTTTTATTAGGAATGAAAATAAAAAATAAAATATTAAGAACAACAACATATTAGAATACAACTGAAAAAGATCACCTTTCGAAATAAATTAATTAAATAAATAAAAGATAATTTTATTTTTTGAACAGTTAATAAGATTTTATATATATTTTAATCCATAATAATTACATGACTATCAAATATATAAAACAAAAATAGTGAAAAAAAAACCCAAACTAAAAAACAACAATGAAAAAAATAAAACAATAGTTAAACAAAATCATATCATAAAATAAAAAAATAATAATAAGGGGAGTGTTCAGTACATGTGATACGCATATGGCAAAAATACATGCGCTCCCGGCACGTGTGGCGCACGCGCCCGAGGAAATCGCATGGGGATTATTCAGTGCACGCTTCCTGCTGCAATTTTTTTTTTTTTCAGTGTTTTATACTACCACGTTCTCTTATAATTGTAACATCTGAAATTTTACGTTTGACAATGCACAACTTTGATTATTAATATCTTCAATTCTTTACTTTAAAAAATTATAAAAATTTGATATTTTGAAAGTATATTTCGAGATGAATCTAACAAGATCCCACATGACTATATTTTTCATATGTATAAATCACAAAAGATGGTCAAAATAGAATATGTGAACAATGTAATAGTCAACACGTTGCAATAATAAAAAAACGAAAGGAAGTATTTAGATTTCTGAATCACCTTTTAAAAAAAAGGTTAAGAAATCCAAGTATCCAATCCTAATGCTTGTTGTAATAAAAGTAGATTGTTGCTCTAGGGGCATAAACTGATGGTAAGTTGTAAGGTGATTGAGGTGGAAACACTCCGACATCACGTATTCGAATCTGTGTGGTGACAATACTTTAGTGAAATATTGTAAGTTTTGTTGCTGGGTTCGTGTCTCGTTCGGGTCCCTCAACAAAAAAAAAAAAAAAAAAAGTAAATTGTTAGGCAAATCAGTCAATTTTATTTTCCTTAATTCCACCGTATAAGTATGTGCACGCAGTGGAAGTGGAACAGTACACACACAGGTAACATGTGGAAAGGGCTGTCATCAAGCGTGGTTACGAAATGGGCCCCCGTCGGTCACGCGCCCCAATAAATATTTTGGTTGTGTGGCCCTCGTAGTAACCCACGTTTTCAGAACATATTGCAAACATCGGTTTTTAAACCGATGTTAAATTAAAAATTAACATCGATTTAGAGAAATGGATTAATATAATATCGATTTTTAAAATCGATGTTAATTGTTAATTTAACATTAATTTTTAGTAGAATTGATGTTAATTTGTTTTAAAATTTTCAATTATGCCACCGCGTCTTTTTTAACATCAATTTTTACAAAATCGATGTTAAACGAGCGATGTTGATTGTCTTTTTTGTAGTAGTGTATATAAACATGTCCGGTCAACACGGACCTGTCGGATCGATCCGCCAATCCAAATCCATGCCATCCGGTGCCAATCCCTGGGATCTGGATTAAAGGTCCAACCTGGTCCGGGTCTCAATATTTTCGACACGTAACCCGTCGGATTAGTGCAATTAGGAATTCTATTAAATGAATATGGGAAAATTAAACACTTTTCGATGGTCCCACTTTACTCATTCCATATGACGATCTCATACAATTTTTTTGTTTTTTACTCGAATATGATCATGCATGGGTTGATAATTATGTACTAGCATATATGGAAAAAGTGAACTTGAAGATTAGGAACATTGAACAGACAACATAAATAGTTTTTAATCAAGTGTTATGAGACAGGATTTAATTTATTAATTAAATACACTTATTCTATGTATGTGGTAATTAAAATACCAAATGGGAGCCTTTTGGATGCCTATAAAAGGAGAGTATCACATTTACTACAAATCCAACTCACACAAAAATTTACCCCAGTAAAAAAAAACAATGGCTGAAGCTCATGTTGTCTTTCCTTACAGCAATGGTTTAACAAAAGTGCAGTATGAAACAACAAACCATATGGTAATAGAGGAGGAGGAAGTGGATACTTGGTTTGAAGAAGAGATTGATGTTGATCTCAAGTGGTCTTTTGCTTTGAACAGGTATATATTTATTTTTATATATATATGTGTGTATATTTTGTGAAAAAAATAAAGTAAAATAAGAAATATTAAATGACCTTTGAGTCCATTCATCTGCACACAGAGTACTGCACAGAGGAACAAGTGAGTACCAAGACATAGCTCTCCTGGACACGAAACATTTCGGCAAGGTAACAACTTCTCGCTCCGTTTCGTGTCGTTTTTTTTTTCAGATTGAACTTTGAACATAGAGTATCGCGTAGAATATATTAAATAAAATTTAAGAAAATTATAACGTGATATTCTTATTAAAAAAATAGTTTTATAACATATTTAATTTAATTTTGATATTTTTTTTTCTTCATAATTTATCCTTGACGTATATAAGTAATAGTTGTATATTTATTTAATTGGCTTTGTGAAAGGTGTTGGTGATTGATGGGAAGATGCAGAGTGCTGAAGTTGATGAATTTATATATCACGAGTGTCTGATTCATCCAGCCCTCTTATGTCACCCCAAGTAAGTTGCTTATCTCAAACACACGCTTTATCCCTCCGTCCCACGAGACTGTGTTCAATTTGTCATTTTCGTCTCTTCATAATAGTGTGCCCATTCTATTTTTAAAAAATATTTTTTATAGTTTTACTCCATCTTTTCAACTTATTTACGATGAGATGAACCCACATCTTTTATCTCTTAATTAATCAACAATAATTAACATACTACTCCAATATTTGACTGATGTTTTGGTTATCACCTTTTACGGCAACAAATTTCACGAAACGGATTCGGTTACTCTAAAAGTGTGTTTGGTAGTTTAATATATTAGTTTTTTTTTTAAAAAAAGAAAAAGAAAATCCCAATTGTAAGGTTTTTTATTTCCATTTCTTTGGGCTTTTTCTTTTTATAGAATTTCAATTTTTTTCCAACTTACATGGGTTTTTATAGGTTTTTAGTCATTTTATTTTCTTATAATTTTTATTTTTTTGGTTCTTTTGAATATAGTTTTAAGGACCGTCCCACCAGGTCGAAATCCGTCCGTCTGGAATTACCTCATTTCCTTTGGATAATCATTATTTTTGTAGATTAAGATTTAATATTCTTTCGTCCCACATAAACAATCTACATTTTAAATATAATTTTATCCCAATTCAAGAGATTAAATTTATCTACTTACATCTCATACCCTTATTTTTTGGATATTTGCATCCAGTAAAAATTTATCAATTTATAAATACTCTTCAAATAGGACCCTCCGATATCCCTTTAGAAGTACTACTTTTCATTAAATACATCGAAGCAAATAATCATCGTGGGTGTGGCGGGTGTGTTATGTTTAAGTTCGATTTTCCAAGTCAGCATTATTTGACTATATATATATATATATATATATATATATATATATATATATAAACTCCGTTTTTTTATACAGCCCCAAAACGGTGTTTGTAATGGGTGGTGGTGAAGGGTCTGCTGCAAGGGAGGCACTAAGGCACAGATCAGTAGAGAAAGTGGTCATGTGTGATATTGACCAGGTATTTCCTATATATATATATATATATATATATATTGGAAACTCAAACCCCTTTATGGTGAAATCTAGAAACCATTTGTATTATTAAGTAATTTCATTGCATATTTGTTATTATTTATTGCATCAAGCTGATTGATAGTATATGCAATAATAATGCAATAAAAAAATATATAAATGTATATAATTCTACTCATCTACAGTCGTTAGATCACTAATATCAATGACCTACAAAAATTTTTAGATTTCACAAGCTAATTAGTTTTGATATGATCGATTTCCTATATAGTGTAACTTTATTTTCATAACTGCGAGAACCACTTTTTGTACTCTTAATAATACATAATGTACATCACATCAATGCATACAACCCCTACTGATCATAACTCCTACTGTATAGTAGGGATTATATATATAGTAGGGGTTATCATCAGTAGGGGCTATTATAGTAGGGATTATCATCAGTAGGGTTATCACCTGTAATAAAAATTGTATTTTACTATAATACCCTTTTGAATTAATAATATTTTTTTAATATTTAAAAAAATCTCGGTTTAAAGGAGTTAAGAGAGTTATGAAAATAAAGCTCCCCTTCCTATATATATCTTCAAAATAAGGATTTATATTTTTTAGATAAGACATTATTATTACTACTAATTAATCCATCTTTTATAGGATTAAATATTTGTATTATTTGCTATTTGTGGTTTAAGCTCTTTTTTTTTTGTATGTGTGATAAATATCTATAATTAATTGTTTGCTCTTTTTTTTTTTTTTTTTTTTGTATTTGTCGTTGATCATTAATTATCTATTATTTGCTACTTGTAGGAGGTTGTTGATTTTTGTAAAAAACATCTCACAGCCAATCACGAGGCTTTCCGAAACTTGAAGCTTGATTTAGTGATCAATGATGCCAAGTAAGGATTCGTCATCTTGTTTTTTTTTTTTTCAAATAAAAGCCAAATTTAATATGAGAAAAATATATATCAGACGGCCTGATCGTATCGAGCTGATGGTCGGATAATAATACTTGACAGTGACACAAATGATAATTTTCAATATCATAAATATATGCAATTTATAAAATCATTATCAATTGTGAAAATTATTATTTTCTAATAATGAAAAAAAGTATCACTATCATACACCCTTCTGATATAATCAGACGGTCGGGCAATCGAAAGAATTAGTTGTAATGTGACTATTATTTTTGAAGAGCTGAATTAGAGGATAGGAAAGAAAAATTCGATATTATCGTTGGAGATTTAGCCGATCCGGTTGAAGGAGGACCTTGCTATCAACTATACACGAAATCTTTCTACGAAGACGTTTTGAAGCCTAAGCTCAACAAGAACGGCATCTTTGTTACGCAGGTAAAATATTAGTATTTCAATTTGGTGTTTTTTCATTTAATTGATACATATGATGTTCAATTATAATTTTTTTGCCTTTTGAGATTATTTATGACGTTTTTGGTTTATTTTTTTTATGTTTTAATTGTTATATATATATAATTATATATAGGCTGGACCAGCAGGAGTGTTTACTCATAAGGAGGTCTTTTCATCAATATACAACACTATAAAACAGGTTTTCAAGTGTAAGTCACACATACCAAATCTTTTTGGATTTTTCTTTTTAAAATTTGGAACTAGGGATAAATTACTAAAACTACCCCTGAAATTTAACCTAATTGCAGAAATGTCTAGTTATCTATCGAAGTTACAAATACCCCCTTTAAAGTATTGGAAACACACGCACACATATTCGTAACCCTTGAATGATGGGTATGTTAGGCCCTGTTTAGTTCAGGAAAATTATTCCACTTTTCCAGAATAATATTCTAGAATACAAAGAGAATTTGGAAAATATGTTCAGAAACAGTTTATTTGGAATAATTTGGAACAGGCGGTATTTTAATATTCCATTTTTTTGAAAAACAAGTCAAAATTTGGAAAACAATCTCAACTTATTTTCCAAATTTGAACTGGAGTATTCCAAAAATTTGGAATAATGGAATACCGCGTATTCCAAATTAGAAAATTGGACTGTTTCTGAACATGTTTTCTCCAATTTTCCATATTTTTCTGAAAACGGAATATTTTGGAATACTCAGAAAAATTTAGAATAGAATAATGAAATAATTTTCCTGAACTAAACAGGGTCTTAAAGGGGATGTTTGTAACTTTAAAAAAAAATACAGTTTGTTTGTAATTAGACTAAATATTAGGGGTAGTTTTTGTAGTTAACCCAAATTTGGAAAGAACTTAAACCTTATTTCCTCTAATTTGCGTGGGTTTACACAGACGTTCGTGCTTATACCGCTCATGTGCCGTCATTTGCTGATACATGGGGATGGGTTATTGTAAGTAGATTTATAATATTTTATACTATACATGCTTCCTAAAATTTGAACATATAACCGATTATACAATAATTCTATGTGGTTCGATTCGATCAAGCTCGGTATCGATAAAAAATGAAATTTGTTTTACCTTCATAATATACCGTGCCGATCTGGATCGGTCCGACCCAAATTGCACTACTCCAAATATACGATAATACGAATAATTTATTATATTAATATTTGTGTGTGAAAACTAGACATGTATTTTAATATACAGGCCTCTGATCACCCACTCTGCATTGATGCTGGAAAGATAGACAAGAAGATTGCAGACAGAATTGATGGAGAACTACTGTACTTGAATGGTGCCTCGTTTGTTTCCTCAACAATCCTAAACAAGACTGTCGCGAAAACGTAAGCCTAGCTTCACTAGTTTCCTGTAATAAAAACAAATAATATCATTAAAATAGAAAAAGAGGTGTGTTTAACATACTTGATATATTTTTTTTTTTTTTTTTTTGTGCAGGTTGAAAAATGAGAATCATGTGTACTCGGAGGATAACGCGAGGTTCATCCACGGCCAAGGCGTGGCGTATCGAATTTGAATTTGTTTGAAAGTGTGGGGAACAATATACTCATATACCGAAGAAGGAAGAGATTGAGAGAAATCCAAATTCGTTTAGGATATTAATCAAAAGCAATTGTGAGGAGCTACATTATTATTATTATTATTATTATTATTATTATTGTTATTATTATTAATATTTTTCTTTTAAAATGAATGTGGTGCTTCTATGTTCGGCCTATTTCATGTATTTATTGATAATTAAACTTTCTGAATTTACCTTTCAATCTTTGCGCCTTTTTGATTACTTCTGTGTGGGGTGGGCACAAAAAAATCAAAATCTCGATTCCGTCCTGGTTACGTCCCAAAATTATTTGGCATGGGACGGGATCCAAAATAAAAAACAATAGGTCCGTCCCGTCCTATTAGAATAACTACGGGACGGGACACTGGATTAAAAATCTGAGGCCCGCAGGGACCGACCCGTTCCGCTAAGTTTTTAATTCTTTTTAAAACCACATATTTTTATTATTTGTAACTTTTTTTAATTAATTTTTCACAATAAACATATTTTTTGTACTATTTGTATATTATAATTATAAACAAATTTAATCGACCGATATAAAGTTATTAGTTGATGTTTTTTCAAAAAAAAAAATGGATACATTGTATTCAATGTTAATAATTTATGTTTTAAAAGTTTAATTTAGGCTGCTAAATTAGTTTGTTGGATATTTTTTTCCGAATTTAGATGTACAAGATTATAGATTTTTTTTATTTTTTTTAGTTTATATTTTGAATTTTTTTATACGGGACTAAACCCTTCTTGTCCCGCCGTCCAAATCTGGATAAGGCCCGCGCGGGGTGAAATTCTGAAATCACCAATCCCGTCCCGTTTCGTCGCGCTTGTAATTATACAGGACGGGACGTGGGATGACTCAAGGGCCGTCCCATCTCGTCCCAGGCTCACCTCTATTTTGCGCTTTGATCTTGAAAAAGCCCAAAATTTCATTTAGGCTTGGAGGCCCAAGAGTTGGGCTGGGGTTAAATCGGATCTGTGCAATGGCAAACATAGGCACACTAATTGGATCGGATCTCAGCCTATCAAAATAGGCCCCACGTTGACAGAAATATTAGTAAAAGCTCTCTCGCGCACACACGGTTTGAGTATTTTTGTTATTAAACTCTTGTATATATTGCTGTAAAAACATTCAACAAGATAAAATTTAACTATACATGACACCACATCATTAACCGAACCATAAATGCGTCTGAACCGGATCAAAATCGGCAACACCACCCGTTATACCACCAGTTGCACTAGCAATAACACCAACCACGATTCCACCTGCCGCTATGCTCAACAGGAAATTCTTGGATGACCGACGTTAGTCCCTAGGCGCATGATACACCTCCGACACTACCATCGACACCGTCACAACAAATAATGTTGTTTTTTTCGGCCGCCTTTTTTTTTTTCATGGAGGCTTCAATTTCGAGCTCAAATAATAAAGCAAGTCAAAAATATTTAAATTTTATATAAGTTGAAAAAAAACATGATAAATAGTATATACCGTTGCTTTAAATACTTAAAAAAAAAACATATTGGGAGTTGGTGGAAGTTACTTGAACACCATCATAAACACAACGGTCGAAACAGAAGTAGAATAAGAAAATCCAAAGCACTCTTACTGACCCCGCTAAATTCGATCCTGATTCAATTATGCAAAATCAGGGTATAATCTTGCATACCACCCACTTCATTAAACTTTTCCGATCAATCAATCCGGTCTTGGCCACTACAATCATCGGAAGAACAACCTCCACCTCTTCTTTAGTATGAATATGCGTAGATCCATTTCATCAATGCATATACACGTAAAATATTATCACATTTTTCTATTTTTTTTAATTTTTTAAAGCCAAAAGAAAGTCATTAACGTATGAAATCGAACTTTTCTCGATACAAAAATCATGCTCACTTGCATCCGGACGGAGCCACATCCATCCTTATTAGTAATCTCCTTATCCATTTGTCCTTTGCTCCCATACGCATACACTTCGAAAACGTTGTCGCCGCCTAATTAGATATCATTTCGACCAATACCTTCATGGTGCCAACAAAGCTTATTCATATCAATCACTTGTTTCTTTCTCTTTCTTTTCCCTTCACTCCATTTATCTCTTTGTGACGAGAATGAATATACACCTCTATTGTTGTAACTGTATTTCCAAACACGTTTACCTCCGGGCGCGACAGATTCAACAGAAAATATTGATGGTAAATCGAGTCCTCAACTCCGTTGAAGAGTACGTATTCACGTGAAACGAAGACGCCAAGATCTTCGACATCAAGCATATTCAACATCCACAAGGACGGGCCAATTAGAAACGAAGCGGATGTCCAAGTTGTTAAATTCAAAATCCGGATGGCCTAGCCCTGGCCCGAACTCCTGACTCCTTCCTGGATCAGAAAAACCCAAAGTGAGGAGCACCAAAGGCAACAAGATAGCAACTCGAACACTCCTCTTGAGACCGTAAAGGAAATACGAGTCTACAACCTGTTGTATTTCTGTGTTATAAACTTGCTGGGCGGAAAAAGAAATTACAACTGGAATACAAAAGTTACAACTCGAAAACAGAAACTACAAACTCGTACGGAAATGAAAATACAAAACTCGAAACAGAATTGAAAATACAAGAAAGTAAATTGTAAAACCGTAAACTAATACCGAGTCGAGGAATCCTCTATCCGCAAGACGAAATACGCCCCGGTAGTGCTTTCGGTTTTGACGTATCGCCCCCAAAGATAAAATGGCAACGTCTCAAAGGTAGTAACACCACAAGACCTACGAGCTCCGGTGAACTTGAACGAGGTGAGGACGAAGCTGTTACTATGAACTATGAACTGTATGCTTTATGCTGTATGCCAGAGTTTCGAAAAATTGCATGTACAGAAGCAAAAGTATGCATGCCTATTTATAGGCCATCTCACCTGCTTGGGGGTTTAAATACTTATATTGTCATAATGCTGATCATTTATCTTTGCATTATGCTCGAGTTACAATTTCAAACAAATGGTAGGGGTTACGAAATTCAAACTGCCATTAACTCCTCCTCATTACTGGGAGGTTACTGTATGTATTGAATTTGAACAACCAGGATGTACCTGGACTGTATTCAGCTCTTTAACCACTTGACGGATGTACCTGGACATCCTTATGTGCACATACGAGCCCAACTACGTTGTTGATCTTGTTCAAAAAATTCTTTAGGCAGACCAAGGCCTAGCCCAAGGCCAAGCCCACGATCAGGCCCAAAGACCACCCAAAGACCAATTGCCAAGATCCAAGGTCCACGACACGCGGCTCGCGGACGAGGCCGAGGCGAGGCGGGCGGCGGCGGCGCGCGCGTGTGGGCTTTAAGCCCATACACACGTGCCATTAATTATTACATGCATAAATGTAACTCCTTATATACTAGAATAATGATGGTTCATTATTCAATGTGGGATACCATCCCTTATTAATTCACAATTAAGTGACAAACTTTAATTCACTATTTCTCACTCACCGGGAATCGGTTTAGAGAAAGTGAATATACCACGATCATCTACTCGGAACGTAGATCGATCCTATGATATTTATTTGGATTCATAAGTGATTTTCATGAAGCGGCCCCCACTTCTCACTTATATAGGTGATTCTTTATCTAGTATCTTGCCATACTAAACCTCCTCGAGGTCTTTAGGAATCATTAAAAGTCATAGACTTAACCTCACCACTAGGCAAGCTTTCAATACTCAATTGCTCTATAGGGAATATGCTTAGATGAGTGTTTCACACAAACTCTCATAGCTTAGTTCTCCCATTGAACCAAGTTCTTGGGATCTCCAGTCATCTTGGTTGGGTTACCACTATGATAATTCTCAATTTGTGGATTTTAAACCCATTCCCTCTAGCAATTTATTTATTTTATCACGGTTTAACCCTTTGGTTAGCGGATCTGCTAGATTATCCAATGACCTCACATAGCCAATAGAGATAACCCCACTTTTGATCAAATGTCATACGGTATTATGGCGTCGACGAATATGTCGAGACTTTCCATTATACACGTTACTTCTTGCCCTACCAATAGCAGCTTGGCTATCGCAGTGTATCATCACCGCTGATACTGGCTTTGACCAACATGGAATATCTTCTAGAAAATTTCTGAGCCATTCGTCTTGTTCACCAACTTTGTCCAAAGTTGTGAATTCCGATTCCATGGTGGATCGGGCTATACACGTTTGTTTGGCGGACTTCCATGAGATAGTTCCACCCCCAATGGTAAACACGTAACCACTTGTAGAAAATGAACTTTTCGTATCGGATATCCAATTCGCATCACAGTACCCTTAAAGTACCGGGGATATCTCGAATAGTGTAGCCCAAGGTTTTGAGTACACTTTAAGTACCTCAAAATTCTAACGAGAGCTTTCCAATGCTCTTTGCTTGGATTGCTCTTGTAGCGACTCAATTTGTTTACATCACAAGCTAAATCGGGTCGAGTGCAATTTGTAAGATACATTAAACACCCAATGACTCGTGCATATTCTTCTTGTGCAACGGGCTCCCCTCGATTTTTGCTCAAGTGATCATTTAAATCTATTGGGGTCTTAGCCGGCAAGCTATCAAAAGTATTAAACTTCTTGAGAACTTTCTCGGCATAGTGAGATTGTGTCAAGATGATTCCATCTGATTTTCTCAAACTTTTCATTCCAAGAATCACATCGGCTAGCCCCATGTCTTTCATGTCAAAATTTCTTTTTAACATGTTCTTAGTATCGTTAATCACTTGTATATTGTTACCCATGATTAACATGTCATCTATATAAAGACACACAATAACATAACCGTTATTAGTGTTCTTAATTTAAACACATTTATCACACTCTTTATTTTAAAACCATTTGATAACATTACATTATCAAATTTCAAGTGCCACTGTAGTGGAGCTTGTTTCAATCCATATAGAGACTTAACCAGTTTGCATACCTTTTTCTCTTGTCCATGTACTACAAACCTTTCAGATTGTTCTATATAGATCTCTCCATCCAGGTCACCATTCAGAAAAGCAGTCTTAACATCCATTTGATGAATCTCAAGATCGTGCAAAGCAGCAATCGCAAGAAGCAATCGAATAGATGTAATTCTCGTTATAGGTGAATAGGTATCGAAAAAGTCGTACACTTCCTTCTATTTGAAACCTTTGACTACTAAACGAGCTTTATACTTGTCAATTGACCCATCAGCCTTGTACTTTCTTTTAAGGATCCGTTTGCATCCTAAGGGCTTACAACCTTTAGGTAAATCAACCAAAACCCAAGTTTGGTTTTGTAAAATTGATTCAATTTCACTATGAACAACTTCTTTCTAGAGCAACCCGTCTGGTCTGGCATAAGCTACTTTGATTGATGTTGCAAGTTTTGAAATGGAATCTTAGACTTTGTCATGTTGGTGAGACCAAGGTTTACAAAATAGAAAAAGATGAACTTATGGGTCCATTGGGATCGGATCCCTTTCCAACTTGTGAATCTTGCCTTAAAGACAAAATGACTAAGTCCCCCTTCATAGGGACTTTTGAAAGAGCCGCTGATAAACTTGGATTAGTCCATACCGACGTATGTGGTGCTTTGGAAGCAGCACGTGACAGATATCAATATTTCATTACGTTTACGGATGATCATACTAGGTATGGTTATGTATACTTAATGAAACATAAATCCGAGGCCTTTGAGAAATTCCAGGAATTTAAGGCCCTAGTCGAAAAACAAACTAGTAATCATATCAAAGCACTTCGATCGGACCGAGGTGGCGAGTATATGAGTAGAGTTTGATGAGTTCCTAAAGGATCATGGAATAGTATCACAGCTAACACCTCCAGGAACTCCTTAGTTAAATGGTGTGCAGAAAGAAGGAACCGAACCTTGTTGAACATGGTCCGTTCTATGATTGGCTATACTGACTTACCAATTTACCTGTGGGGGTATGCACTCCTGACTGCTGCTTATATCTTGAACAGAAGTTCTTCCAAATCCGTTCCTAAAACTCCACATGAGATGTGGGAGGGCAGGAAACCAAGTCTTAATCACATTAGGATTTGGGGATGTCCCGCCTATGCTAAGAAGACTAAGGTGGAGAAGTTGGAAGCTAGGTCCGTAAAGGAATGTTTCATTAGATTCCCATCGGGAACGATGGATTATCTATTCTACATGCCCGAAGATCGAAAGATCATTGTTGCTTTACAAGCACACTTCCTGGAAGATGAGTTAATTCAGGAAGGCGGAGCAGGTAGAAGTATTTCTTTGGAAGAATACAATGAAACTTCTCAGGAGACACCTGTACAAGAAATTGGAACCGAACCTTCTGAAACACAAGTACAACCACCTCGTAGGTCTAGTAGGGTGTCTCAATTACCTGAGAGGTATGGCCTTGTGCACTTGGAGGAGCTGGGTCTCCATGAGGTTCCAGGTGATACCAAGAGACCGACCCCGCGACCTATGACCAAGAGATGGTGGATGTAGACTCTGCGAAATGGCGTGAAGCTATGGAAGCTGAGATAGACTCAATGCATGTCAATCAGGTCTGGACTCTAGTAGACCACCCCAAGGGCATAGTGCCTATTGGGAATAAGTAGATCTATAAGAGAAAGACTGATGGGGATGGCAAGAATGACACCTATAAGGCCAGACTTGTGGCAAAGGGTTATACCCAGAAAGAAGGGATCGATTACCACGATACCTTCTCGCCCGTAGCTATGATCAAGTCTATTCGCATGATGCTTGCTATAGCTTCCTACCATGATTATGAGATATGGCAGATGGACGTAAAGACGGCTTTCCTTAATGGATTCCTCGAGGAGGAAATCTATATGGAGCAGCCTATAAAGGCTTTGTGTCCGAGGTCGATATTCATAAGGTGTGCAAGCTTCAGCATTCTATTTATGGACTGAAGCAAGCTTCGCGTAGTTGGAACCTTCGTTTTGACGAGGCAGTCAAAGAGTTTGACTTCGTGCAAAATGAAGAGGAACCTTGTGTATACAAGAGGGTTAGTGGGAGCAAGATCGCATTGTTAGTACTATATGTAGATGACATTCTACTAATAGGAAATGATGTGGGAATGCTCAGTTCTGTGAAAGTTTGGCTTTCGAGTATTTTCTCCATGAAAGACTTGGGAGAAGCCACCTATATTTTTGGAATTCGGCTCTACCAGGATAGAGCGAAGATAATGATAGGTATTTCCCAAGCCCTCTATATAGATAAGATCTTAAAGCGATTTAAGATGGATGATTCTAAAAGAGGGTTCCTACCGATGGGACATGGAATAAAACTCTCCTCGAAGATTTGTCCTCAAAGTGAGGAACAACGAAAGGAAATGAGTAATATACCATATGCTTTGGCCGTGGGTAGCCTTATGTATGCAATGTTGTGTACGAGACCTGACATTGCTTACGCTGTGAGTGTGGTAAGTAGGTTTCAGGCAAACCCAGGTAGGGAATATTAGACTGCTGTAAAGAACGTTCTCAAGTACTTAAGAAGGACTAGAGATCTGGTTCTTATGTATGGCGGTGGAGAACTTAATGTGATGGGCTTCACTGATTCAGACTTCCAAGGACAGAAAGACGATTCGATGTCTACTTCTGGCTACATATTTACTCTTATGGAGGAGCAGTATCTTGGCGTAGCGCCAAGCAAAGCGCGACTGCTGATTCCACCAGTCAGGCTGAGTATCAAGCAACCTCGGAGGCTTCTAAGGAAGGGTTCTGGATTAAGAAGTTTCTGGGAGAACTTCAAGTGATACCATGTGCTGGGCTGCCTCTTCCGCTTTTCTGCGACAATGACGGAGCTGTAGCGCAGGCCAAGGAGCCAAGGTTTCACAACAGTACTAAACATATTGAGAGGAAGTATCATCTCGTGAGAGAATTTGTTCGCAAGGGATACATTGTGCTGCATAGAGTAGACTTTGCTGACAACGTCGATGATCCACTGACCAAGCCACTTTCTCAAATTAACTTGGAGCGTCATCTGGAGAACATGGGTATTAGATACCATAGTGTGTGGCGTTGAGTGCAAGTGGGAGATTGTTAGGAGTATGCCCTCGAATGCCACTCAGGAGATGTTAGAGTGAGGGCATTGTACTTGTTATTATGTAATATCATCATCAGAAGGCAATTGCATGTTTCTTTATTTACTAGTAGTCACTGGCATTCCTGACTCGTAAATATATATATAGAAACTAGTCCGTGTATTTGAGAGCAAAACATTCTTTTCCTTATTGGATAAGGGGATCAGGACTGGAAAGGTTTATGGCTCAAATACTTAATCGTTCGCAAGTCGATGAAACTTGACTGGGCGTTAAGTTTATGTGAAGACTTGTATGACGTGTTCTTTGACTTGGAGAGTGCCTGTCAAATACTAATGGTTAGTGGGAGCACATGTTATAGGTATGCTAATGAGATTAGTATACTCGAACCGACCCACCCTCGATTCGTCACACGGATTTCACTTCGGGAGGGTCAATGACGGAATCGAAAGGTTGTTATAAGTATTCGTGAATCTTCGACTTGAGGATTTAGTAGGGATGTGCTTGTGACGTTAAGATTTTGATTAGAGTAGTTCGACCCAGAAAACCGAAAGGTGGAGGTCAACCTCGACGTGCGTCTTGACGAGCAAGTAGTAGGTTCTACTAAATACCAAGATAGATTCTTTCTCCTGTTAGTGAACGTGTTATATGTCCTATGCGATTATTGGCAGATGAGATCATACATCTTTGGCCAAAGCATTGGAGCTAGTTGTATTGGATACACGAGAGCTAAATGATCTCGATTTTCATTAACTCATGCATATCGTCAAGTACAGATAGGGTTTGACTGACCATGACCCTATGACTTGATCGGGATATTTGAAAGAAGGGTTTATACGTATACTGGTATTCACGACAGAACGGTTTTGGAATGATCCCCATCATTCGTTCTCAGTTAGGGTATAGTGTAGCCCGCCAGGCTGGCTAGGTGGTGCTAATACTCTTTGGTTCCTCCCATTGCTAACTGAGACGGACCTATCGAGTCGCGCAATAGGATTGATGACGGAATGAATCAAGCTTATTCTCTCTTTATAAATATTAGATATTAGATATCTAATTTATTGGACCTTGTATGTCTAATTAATTTTGGGACATTGGATGTCTAAATTAATTTTCGTCCTAATGAATTAAATAAGTTACTGGGTGATTAGTTTATTCATAGATATAATTATTTCTTGGAGAAATTAATTATATTGTTTTTGTATTTGATATAATTAATTAATTGGATTAATTAATTGATATAAATACAACGGAACGGAATGGAGTTTATCTGTTTGGACTCTCGAGAGTCCGAAACGAACCAAACCTGTCTGGTTCTTCTAGTAGGCCGCCCCCCACCTAATCCCTCTTCTCTTGGTCTTTGTCTCCAGCTTAATAGGTGAAAGACCAAAGAGATAAAAAGATTTGATATCTCTTTTAATAAGGAAAATGTGATTTGTTATGATATGATTGAGAATAAATATGAAGACTTCACTTCTCTACTTAAACTAAGGGAACTCACGGTTTTGGAAAAAAGAAAGAGAGAGAGAGAGAGAAATATTCTCCAAGTCTTCATCTTTTTCTTCATTCTTCTTAAGTTTTTCTTGGAGAAAAATCGAGAGATCATTGAGAGATAGTGAGTTATACACTTAGAGTGTTGTAATCACATTTGAAAGCTTCTATCACGTTGTTCTATCCGTATCCTTGGAGGATAATAAGGTGAAATTGTTTCGATCGTTTCTCCATCGCGTGACAAGTAGAGATACGTGTTTTCGGTGTTGGATCATCTAAAAGCTTGACGAATAGGATTCGTAGGGAAGATCACCTAAAGCTTGGGGAATCGCTTACGTGGAGCACACCATTTAATCAATGGACTACAAGGGTATGATTTCGAATCTTCCTTTGTTTTGTTTTAATATTCGTATATACGTAGCTTGATCGATTCTCTTAAGGGATTCGGATCGAATTAAATTCGTATATAGCTTCCGCTGCGCCTTCATTTTAGGCACCGAATCCCAACATGGCCATCCTCGCGCCCCTATCCGCATTACCCTGGTACGACTTGTCCTACGTACCGATGCCGTCCTCGTCCCTCCTGGACTTCCGGCTCTTCCCGACTGGTTTTAACTCGATCAGTCGTTTTGCTATCGCGATCGCCTCGGACATTTTTTGTGCCTTGTCCTTCTGCACCTCCAACTTTGCCCACGGTTTTAGCCCATCGACGAACGCGAACAAAGCCTCCTGCTCACTAAGTCTAGGCAACTACAGCACGACCTCCTGGAACTCCTTCACATAGTCCTTGATCATCTTGTTGTGCGTCAATTGCTTCAACCTAGCCCATGCCTCAAACTCAACATTCTCTAGGTAAAACTGCCTCTTGAACTCGGCCTTGAAATCCTCCCATGTCTCCATCCGACATGTACCACGCGCGATCTCTACTTCGTGCCTCCTCCACCATAGCAGCGCCATATCGGCGAAAAAGAGTGGAGCCGTCTGCAACTTGGTCGCATCATCTGTTATACCCTATGCACCAAAGTAACGCTCCATGTTCCACAGGAAGTTATCCACTTCCCTACCATTCCGCGATCCTTGAAACGAACACGGTCGGGGGATGTCGATTCGATGTGGTGCCGCATCCCGCTGGTCCCTGTCGTGGGCCATCGCCCTCTCGTACAGCGTTGTCCTTCCCTTGATGGTCTCGATCCTCCCGATGATCTCCTCTTGAACGGTTGTGATCATGGACCGAACCTCCTTCCTGATAGCCTCAAGTATCTCCTCATATATGTCGCGTCTCAGTGCATTAAGGGTGCCCGTCACCCGGTTCTCAAGCTCCTCCAATGACTCGCTCATCTCCGCCACCTGATCGGCCACTCTGCTCTACACCTCGAGAGCATCCTCGTGCTTGCCCATGGTTTCCTCCAGTCGAGCCACTCGTGCTTCCATGGCAACACCTCTTTTCACGGACTTGTCCCTAGAGCCTCTCTTGGACTTGTCCTTCTCCTGGCTGGATTGAACTTTGGTGATGTTAGACGTAGTCTCCATCGGACCTCCTTGCACAAAGCCTCTCAGCAACGTCTCAATGCGAAAGCTCCACGAACCACTAGCGTGGTTCCGATACCACTTGTCATGGGGTGAGGTTTGAGCACTCGAAAGCTCTTCGGACCCGTGCGGCACTAGACTATAATGCCTTGATCTCTAGCTAGTAGCCTAACTCACTCGGTTGCTAAGTGTGTAAGAAGGGGTTAACACTTGGGAGTTTGAGAGTAAAACACTTCACTATCACAAGAAACACTTTACAAGTACAAGAATGCTGAGTTCTGAGGGTTGGTTGCAAATGAGTCATCCCCTTGCCTATTTATACTACTCCTAGGCCCTAGAAACTTCCATCTCCACCTCCTCATTTGGAGAATTCTAGAATTCCCTACAACTTTACAACTCTAGAACCTATCTCTAGAAACATCCACACTTGACTACTCATATACAAGACTTACAACACATTTCTAAACTATTCCATAAGTCTCCAAGTAGCTCCATCCTTCTGGGAGGTTCCTAGAAGGCGCCTCTTCCATATGGGTGCCCCGGCCCATCTCGGACCGCTTCGGCCCGTCCTGGCCCATCTCGTTGTCTTGAAGTTGTTTATGTGCCCTTTATAAACTCTAGGCCTAGAGTGAATATCTTGTTCATCGAACAACTAAATGGATTCCTTTGTATAAGATACGAGTAACTCCCCCGTAGACGAATACAGAAGTCCGTTGATGCGCGTATTGCCCCTGTACTCAACCAAATCTGGAGGGGCTAGCAACGCTGCAGTCCCGTTCATCCTAACATCGTATAACCTGACATATATGTCACTCCCTCCTACAGCAATTCTATTTGGATTCGTCGGGTCGGTTGCTATAGAAAATATCATTGCTTGCATATATAAATTGGTACACCGAAACAACTCTATAAGATCCGGCATCCTCAAATCAGCCTTAAAAAGGGTAAAATCGTAAAAATGATAGTTAGAAATGTCTTCCATAAAAAGAAACGTATACCTTAATAAACAGCCTTCCAATAACATAAATTACACCAAATTTCACTGAGACCAACACAAACTAATTACTCCCACTCAAAAACCGCATTCTTCTTTTTTGAAACACTCAAAAAGTATATTTTCTCTACTCATAAGTTATATTCCCTACGTCCCATCCTTAGATTACCATTTGGTCTAAAAGTGGTGTTCTCTAGGAAAATGATTGGATTTTGATCTAGGAAGCATGGACACGTGAGTGGATACGGGACAAGACACAAGGACACGACAGAGATACGCATTTTTACACGTAAATAGGACACGGCACGGGGACATGACACTGCTAAAATTTCCAATTTGAAGTGTCCGTGCTTCATATGATGTGATAGGTGAGTAAGTGGAAGGGTGAGTGTGTTGTGGAGATTAAATTGTAAAAAGTATAGTTGGTGAGTGTAAGGTGGAGATTAAATGATATGATTGTGATATTTTAATTTGATGTGTAGAAGATATAAAACGCTTATAAAAAGACTTTTTTGGGTAAAATGGAAAATCTTCCGACAGGACGGAGGGAGTACATAAGAAACTCAAAATCAATTTTTTTAAACTGCGTGAAAAATTAAATGCAACTAAATACGCTGGATGGAGGGAAATATTAAATTTACCTGAAATAGAGTGGCCCCGCGACCACCCTAGTAGAAGACGTCCGGGTTTTGGTAACTAAACGCTAGCTGGAGAATCCCTCCTGTTTGCTTGTAAAGAAATCTCGTGACTTGCCCAGCTGTTTCTGTCATCCAGACCTGTGAAGAAGAGCAATTTTAATAATTATATTGGGTAGGACTAAAGGTAGACCGTTAAAAACTTAGACTATTTATTGAATATTCAAGGTTTTATCTTAAATCATCCAAGTTTCATTTTAAATCATGTTTTATGTTAAATACACAAGATCAAAGTTTCGTCTTAAACTATCAAGGTTTTAAACCTACTTTGGTGATTTAACATTAACTCTGACAATTTAAGGTAAAACGTTGATGATTAAGGTAAAACTCTGACAATTTAAGGTAAACCTTGACCTTGTGTATTTAACATAAAAGCTTGACATCATCATTAATCATCAGCATAAAACCTTGACAATTTACGTAAAAAAATTGGCGATTCAAACTAAAACCCAGAAAAGAAATTGAACAGATGATCCAAGACTTGAACGGTTTACCTCTATTTTTTGTGTTTATATTTGAACTCGTAGACCATCGGACCGCGTATTTGAACTTTTGGACAGATGGTCCGACGGACGGACTACCTCTAGTAGCTAAAACCAAGTATTTGAACTTTTGAAGGTAAAAAAACAAAGGTGAAATGTTTCTCTTAGGATTAAAGTTTATCATTTTTATCTTAAGATTAAAGTTTTAAGTGTTTGAAACGAATTTAAAGTTTAATCAATCTGCTACCGTTAGGGACTCAGTTAGTTTGGTTAGTTAAGTTTTAACGGATTGATGACATGTAGTTAAGTGCCACGTCAAGATTTTATTGATCGGTAATAATAAAATAATAATAAAAATTTCAAATTTTTCTAATAATAATAAAATAATCACAAAAATATAAATAAAATAATAACAAAAAATATAAAAGTCTAAAAAAAATATAAAAATTAAAAAAATCTGTATATTTTAAAAAAATTGAAACTTTATTTTTTTTTAAAAAATATGGAATATTAATATTAAAAATCTAATGCTTTTATTTGAATTTAAAAATAAAAATTAAAAACTAAAAATATTTGAATCTGATTTATAATTAACCTTTAGTTTGTTTTTTTAGATTTTTATATTTTTTTGTAAAATAATATTTATTTATTAATATTATGAAAAATTAGATCCAGATTTCTATTTATTTATGAAAAATAATATCTCAATTTAATAAAAAGTTTATAAATTAGATCCAAATTTTTTAATTTTTTATTTTTTATTTCCAAATTTTAAATAAAAACATCCGATTTAAGTACTAATATTCCAGATTTTTTTTAAAAAAACTGAAAAAAAAATAAAGTTTCATTTTTTTTAAAAAATCCAGATTTTTTTTTTATTTTTATTTTTTAGACTTTTATATTTTTATTATTATTTTATTATTATTACAAAAATCTGAAATTTTTTATTATATTTTTAATTTTTATTTTTAACTTTAAATAAAAGCATTAGATTTTTAATATTAATATTCCAGATTTTTTTTTAAAAAAAATAAAGTTTCAATTTTTCTAAAAATACAGATTTTTATTTTTTTATATTTTTTAGACTTTTATATTTTTGTTATTATTTTATTATTATTACAAAAATCTGAAAATTTTTATTATTATTTTATTATTACTGACCAATAAAATCTTGACACGTGGACTTAACGCCATCAATCCGTTAAAACTTAACTAACCAAACTATGAGTCCTAACGTGAAACGGATTAAAGTTTAGTCCCTTGTTTGAAACACTTAAAACTTTAGTCCCTTAAGTGATAAAAATGACAAACTTCAGTCCCTGGTAGAGCTATTTTGCCAAAAACAAAAGTCCAATCTAGATTCAGACCTGGTTTGTATGTTTTACTGAAAGTTTCATATAGTCACAAGTGGTGGGTTAAAAACAAGCCTACTCAACAAGATACAATTACTTCTAGTTTTTGCGTTAATTCAGAATTACCTGTCCCTCTGTACAGCAGGTGAGTATGTAGTCATTATTCATAGGGCGGAACAATGCATGCATGATCGGTACGTGATGCTCTGAGAGTAAATTAATGACAAATTAAAACTTATTATCTTAAAATACGATAAAATCTACTACTGCCTTGAATTTATTTTTGCACAAGTAATCTTTCTTCCAATTAAATTAAAGCCCTTAATGCAGGGCCGGTCCAATAGTTTTGGATGCCCTGGGCGAAGGCAAAAAATATGCCCCTTAATTTAAGAAACTAATAACACACGATTTTCCATCTTGTCATTAGGATTTTCAATGAGTTTTTCTTGTCTAACAAAAAATCTATTTAATGATCCATGTAAAGATTGAACAATTTTTTGTTGTTTTTTCTTTCTTTTTCGATTTTGAACTCCGGATGGTTGTGATCTAGGAAACATTTTTCAACAAGTAATCAAACAATTAAGCAAAAATACCAAGTAATACCAAGCAAATAAGAAAATAATACCAAGTAATGCCAAGTAAATTAGCAAATAATATCAAGAAGTAAAATAAAAAATTTACTTGAAAGGAAAGAAATGGAAAGACATCACCTGGGATCCTGGGGATTGGCCTGGCAGTGGTCGATTGGGGAATATGAAACGGGCGAGAGCGAACCACCGGGCTGTGAAGATGAAGAAACCTGGGGCGAGCCACCTGGCTTTAGGACACACAACACAAACCCTAAAATAAATAAAAAAAAGATTGGGGACAGTGGAGGACGGAGCGACCGAGAGAGAGTAGGAGAGGAGCGGAGGGTTTTTACTGGTGTGGTGTGTAAGAGTGAAAGAGAGTCAGAGAGAGAGGAGCGACCGAGCAGGAGAGGAGGGTTTTGAAAAAAAAAACCTAAGTACTACTAGGTGGGCTGGCCATGGATGCCCCTTGGGCTTAGACCTGGCAAGCGGGCGGGCCCGGCCCAAACGGGCTGGGCATAAAACGGGCGGGCCTTTTTTGGGCCGGGCCAAAAAGGCCGTTTTCTTGGGTCGAAATTATTAGGCACGTGGCCCGCCCGGGCTCGGCCGCCATGAGCCTCGACTTTTTTTTGAAATATTAATTCTGAAATAAATATACAAATATTTTTCGATCCTTAATTATTATATTATTCACTATACTATCACAATCAGATAAATAAATATACAATTATTTTTATTTGATAATTACATTATTTACTACACTACCATAATCAAAAGACAAATATACAAATATTTTTATTTGATCATCATATCATTTATCACTACTAATTTCTTATAAAATCATAAAATAATATTATTATTGATATGAGATACTACAAAGTAATCACAAAGTCCCAAAAGAAATAAAATTACATCAATAATTAACATATAGATGTATTATAATCTAACAAACAAGGAAAAAAATTAAATATTATAATTACACATAACATAAATTAAAAAAAAAAAAAAAAAAAAACTGGGCCGGGCGGGCCGCCCGCGGGCCGGGCCTCTACGGGCGGGCCAAATCTGGGCCGGGCCAAAAAGGCCCGGTTTTTTTTGGGCTAATAATATGCAGCCCAATGCCCGCGGGCCTGGGCCTATTTTGCCGGGTCTACTTGGGCTGTTGCTGCCCTGGGCGGAGGCCCATTTGGCCCAGCACAAGAGCCGGCCCTGCCTTAATGCGTTATGAAAATGGCGACTAATTATCTCACCAGACCGTCGAAATCATAAATTCACTTCACAATTTTATGTGTTAATATGTATCCTGTTTTTACAACTTGTTCTTTAATGCTTAACTATCGAGTGGGTTTTTGCTTAAGGAGGGATATAGCAGCCAACCCTTTTTGCTTCATGAGTTGGATGACCTTTTTTTTTATTGAGTAGTAGTTATTTTATCTTTTTTTCTCTTCCCTCCGTTCGTTTTTCTTTTTTAATTGCTACAGCCGTCTGTTACTTTTTTATTTTTCCATCCAAAGGCGTTAGTGTGTACTCTCATTTTGTGTAAGAAAATATGTATTATCGTCTGCGTGGGTTCGATTTGGAGGGAGAATTTTATGTTTTCTTTATCTGAGAGGATTTGATTGTACGTCAGCAGAACCCGATAAGAAATTGATCATTTCGTACACATTCCGTGATTTACTTTGGAGGCAGTAATGAATATGCAAAGTTGTCGCCTCAAACATAGTTAAGTGTAAGTATAGAAATTGAGTTATAAAAAAAAATGGTCTATATGTGGGCAGAATTCGGACAACATATTTTAGAAATTTCTACCAAATTTATGCATGCAGGTAAATTATATGCATGCAGGTAAATGTGTGCATGCAGGTAAATTGATCTTTGTTGTTTACTTTTTCATCTGAATAAACTGTCTGAATAACAGAAATGACCGATTTACCCCTGAATATGAATTGTAAGTTGTTTTATAAATTGTTGTTTATTTTTTAAGCAATATAAATGTTATAATCCAAAAATCAAAACATAAATTCATAAAGTACTTAAAAATTCAATTTCAAACACAAAGGAGTCAAGTTCAAACACAAAGTAGACAAATTTAAACATTATTGAAAAATCAAATTTGACTCATCTTCTATATATATATTATTTAAATTTGAACAAAATATTATACATAAACGATTCAATTTTGTATGTAAGTAATATATAAAATATTTAATACATATATAAATAATATGTATAATATACAATATATATTTAGATATAGAAATATATTTTAAATAGATAAGAACATATATAATAAATATTATATGAATAAATGTTAATATATAAGTAATATATAATATTTATTTATATATGCATAATATATATGATATTTTGTAGATACAAAAGTTTATTTATACAATAATATATAGTAACAAACATTATATATAAATTAATAATGTATATTATTTATATATGAATAATATATATTACATTCATTTATATTAAAACCTAAAATTTTTATATTGTATATATAAATGCGTATATATAATGGGGCAGGAGAGTTATTTTTTTGTCCTAAATTATTTATATTGTATATATAAATGTGTGGTTTTCAATTAGGGGTAGGTGAGTCATTTTTTTGTCTTAATGGGGACAATATCCCTTTTAATGCTCAATGAATAAGTCAATTTTGTCTGCGCGAATAAGCCATTAAACCACAAGTAAACACCTCCAAACATCTGAGCGGATAAGACATTTTACCCATTAAGCTGATTAAGTCACAAGTAAACTAACGCCTTAGTCTTATACACTAAAAAACAATTTAAACGGTTTTTGGCTTCCTTTTAAGAATTGAACATGTTACATTCGAGTACGGCATCGGATTACGTGGGCAGAAGCTTCGCCTAGTTCCAGTCAATCTAGAATTCTTCCGTCTCCCCCAAATTGCTCTAAAGCACGTCGAATATCCTAATAAATCCTCAGAAAAATTCACATCCTCGAAGCGAAAGAGATATGTTTGGGTCGTCACAAAAACTCCTCCTGGTATGCGCTCTTCATTCCGATGATGGTCTGAAATCATTATTTTTTTTCTTTTCTTAATTAATCAGTATATTTGAGATCTCATAGTAAACTTCTGTTGCTATTCTTGTGAATTACTTACTAAAAAATTTAATTATGTTATCGTGTATATTTATTCAGATCTGAAGTTTTTTTTTTTTTCTTAATAAGCTCGTCGTAAGCAATTTATAGCTGTAAGAGTGTCTCAATATGAAAGCAGTTAGAGGAGGTCGTTGTTGTTGTCTTCACGAGGATATTATAATTGAGATATTATTAAGGTTGCCGGTTAAATCACTGTTGCGTTTCAAAACCGTTTGCCAGCGGTGGAATACAATCATCAGAACCCCTAGTTTCATACACAATCATTACCACCATCGAGACAACACCGGTCATCTTGTTTATTGGCTCGGAGAAGTGAACCCCCCTTTTGTCGATGGCATCAAGATAGGATCTGATGAAGAAGTCTATGCATTTTCATGTTTTCCTAATGATGATAATGAAACAACATTCGACGAGGATGTTAGTCCAGATCATAGTGCCCTCTTTGCGCCCATCAAGGGTATGAAGGGTTCGTGCAATGGCGTATTTTTTGTGTTCCGTCGGGGCAATACATCTGCTCTGTGGAATCCAGCAATGAGAATGTTGCGTCCAGTCCCTCGTTGCCCTCTTGATGAGTATGTTTTTTATCATTCTGGTTTTGGGATAGACCCTTTAACGGATGAGTTGAAGATTGTCTTCATCGACTCAGTTTGCATGAGTCCTAATTTCGCAATTTACAATGTAAGCAATGATTCTTGGAGATTGTGTAGAGAAGAAGCCCTTGTAGTACTTGATGCTCATGACGCTTATGTGGTAGATGATTTTTTCGGCCCAGCATTCTCCAATGGATTCTGTTATTGGATTAAATGCAAATCACGGGCATCTGATGATTTTGTCGTCCTTGCTTTTGACATACATCACGAATCATTTCAAGAAATAGAGATGCCCGAGTTCATCATCGACTCGTCATGTTTGGACCGGAAACGTCTTGATTTGTATTTCCAATCGCGGGGATTCATGTTTCCTGAAGAAGAAATAGAGTTGCGCGTGCCCGAGGTTCTCAAGTCAAATGTGGAACGGAAACTTCATCGATATGATGACTCTCTAGCTCTATTAATTTATCATCGCTTAGCTGGCGATGGACGTTTTGACATGTGGTTGATGAAGGAACAACAACAACATCATGGGTGGTGTTGGACGAAAATCTCAACTGTCTCTCTGCCTCTCGGAGCATTTAGTGAAATTGGAGTTTGGAACAGAAATCACGTTTTTGCAACTACTTCTGCTAGAAAGTTGATGATTTACGACATTGATTCTTGTAACACAAGGAATGTTGAATTCCGGAGAGTAGAAAATGCTTCTGATGATTATCAATTGTTCGTGTTTCCTTACAAAGAAAGCCTTGTCTCGCTGTGAAGAACATGGAATTCAAGATATGAACGGGATTTGAATGTTTGTGTTCGTGCCAAGTTTCTTTATTTTAAGTGAGTTGTTGATTTATGGCTTCGATCAGATATCCTAACTAATTTGAGTATAGAATTCCTTAATACTTTTTCTTATACATTGGCAATTTGAATTGTTGTCGGTGATCTCTGTATGAAAAATGTTTAGCCCCGACAATGGAACAACTTATCAGAAAGCGCGAGAAGCAAACACTATCAATCATCATATAGGGGAATGCACAGGTTTCCGAAGAATTCATGCCAATTTTATATTCGAACTTTCTGAAAGGATAATTAGCGGCAGATCGGAAGATGCGCTGCTCGCTATATATGATGGCTCCTAAGCATCCTGAAAATGTTGATTCTTGTGAAGTTTGATGAATGCTATGTTTGAAGAAGAAGAAGAAAATGAAGAAAATGCTTCAAAAGGCAGACTTCCAAAGTGACATCTTCGAGAGAAGTAAAAAAGAAACACAGAACGTACAATGAAAATGAGAGAGCCAGGCTCAGATGAATTATCTGATTTTCTCCGAGTTCAAGATCAAATCAAAACGACGAAATAAACAAAAATCCTTCATGTGAAAATACGAACTGACAACTTACATCAACTTGCCCAATCTGTATGACACAATACACCTGCAACATAAACTAGGGCCGGTTATATTTAACCAATACAAACAATATCACGAATTTGAGACCTCAAAATAGCTTATTTAAAAAAGCAAGAAAATGAAAGGATAAGATTGTGTACAATATGCACCCATTTCGCACCTATTTTAGCAAATATGCTGAATATGGTTGGGTAAATACGCGTAAAGCAGTTGGCTTATATAAGCTTTTTACAAACTTAGTAATAGCAAGTGCAAAGAGATAGCGGTAAAACATAAACTTTTACATATATAATCACAAACATAGAAAATATAGTTGAAAAGATCCGGGTTAGTATCAACAAGGAAAGATTTTACATACATGTACAAAAAGATTCTAGAAAGGAGATATGCATGTTATGTGAAGGGTGGTAAATGTTTTACCTTAACCGGACCGAATTGATCGTTCCGCTCCTTCAGAAAAAGATGAAGCTTGATGATTACTATGGTGAACTATCATAACCTATTTCATCTACTTCTCCTGCTAACTTATCTGGGGATTCTATACGTGTAATACCAGCAGAGACAGTCCAAAGAAACAATTATTCATAAATTTTTACATAAATGCACGAACTAACGTAGATTACATAGGTAAAAATGACATGAGAGAACTGAATTGTAAGTAAAAATACATCATACAACACACGAAAAGAGAACTCGTCATTTGCATTTTCCTCAACTTGTTGTCGGAGAAGTAGACTTGTAATCTTCAATGATACAACGTTCCCACCTATGTTAAGCTCCAAATCATTATCCTACACATTGAAGAGAAATATTCAGAAAGATAAAAAAAAACTTAGGGTATTACTAAACACCGCCCTAAAAAATTACATTTTTGCCCATTTGACAATCTTTCATTATTTCTACCCAACACACCAACACACAAGTTTTTCGAATTGAAATCTAGAAACAATTTTTCATTTATTCTACCGAACACACAATCAAATATATATCGTCAATATCATCGACAACTACAAAAATGGACGAGAATTCACATCTGGATGTAATTTTTCGGAGAAAATGATGCAGGCGTCTGAATATTCCGCCTGTCCCATGGCACGGGCGTCCACAGATTCCGCCTAGACCATGGTACAGGCGTCTGCAACGGACGTTCAGTCCTTGGTCTAGGCGTCTAAACCAGGCGCCTGTACCATGGTCTGGGCGTCCGATTCAGACGCCTGTACCATGGCCAGGCGTCCATGCCAGACGCCTCGGCCATGGTCCAGGCGCAACTTTTGGACGCCTGGTCGCTTTTTTTGCATGATTTTAAATTTTAATAATAATATTATTGGTATTATTATTAACATTCTGTCAATTAAAAATTTCAGGTTATATTGAAAGAATTTGAAGGTGACGGCGTTGATTATAGTGGTTATTTCGTTAATGACGAAATATTCGCTAGTGATTGTGATGCGATTGGTTGGGCGAAAAAAATTGCTCTTCAAATTGGTTTCGAGTTGATCATTTCGTCGTACAAGAATAAAGGAAAGACAAAGCTATTGAGATGTAACCGTGGTGAACGGTATAGAGAGGTATTAAGAGATTTGGATGTCGCTGCTCGAAAGGACACAAAGACGAAAGCATGCAAGTGTACATTTCAGATAAAGGCCGAACAATTGCGTGACTTGAGTGGTTGGATAATCAGACCGATGTCTGGGAGTAAGGGTATGCACAATCACTCATTTATTGTATATTCGGAGGGGCATCGTCAAATGAGTGGACTGAGTAAATCGGCCAAAAAAGTTGTTCGTGAGATGAGTGCTGCTCAAGCCAAGCCGTGTGCCATCTTGGCGGCCATTCAGAACAAATTTCCCGAGGACAAACCGACTAGATGATATATCTATAATTATAGAGACCAATTGAGGAAGCATGATTTTGAAGAAAGAGATGTCGTCGGTCAGTTTCACCATTTGGCTGTGACGAATAACTATGTACATTGGACGCGGGCCGACCCGAATACAAATGCTGTTACCCACGTGTTCATGGCACATCCAACATCAATCAACTTAATCCAGACCTGCAGTTGTCAGTAACGTATCACTTATTATCCACGATCATCTTCACCCTGATCAAACGCGTTACGTTGAACCACAAGTGAATACGGCAGTTAAGGGTCGAGCAAGAGGAAGTTCATCGACTAGACGCGATCCTAGTGGTTGGGAGTATAGCCAAAGGGGTCGTGGCCGTTCCCGCTCATCCAGTGGTCGTGGCCGCAGCTCTTCTGCATCAGTCCACAATGCCTCTTCATCGGTTATGAACAAATTTATTAATACTCGTGATATGCTTTTTAAGTTTGATATTGTTACGATAATATGTAATATATTGAAACAAAGTGAAAAGTTAAACAACATACGTAATCGCTGCTAGAAGGGATCACTGATCCAGGTGCAGCACCGTCGTTCAGTAGCTGAGGGTGCGAATACCGATAATACCACTCAATGTAATCATCGGCGCATGTAGCCTGATCATGAGTAGCAGCCTGATAGTCAGCGAGAGGAAGCCTGTATGCGCCCGGAAACATCATCCAAGCATCAGATGACATCCGAATGGGATAGTCAACTCGGTACAATCTGCTCGACCACAACCGAACCGCTTTCTCCGGTCTGGTGATCGGGAAAGGGATGGTCTGCACATAACCGAGCTGCCGTAATGCCCGACCAGACATGTATGGCTCGATAATATCCGAATATCGTAGCCATCCAATGAATGTGGTCCTCAGGATATCCCTCACTGGATCAGGGCCATAAGGCAACCAATGTATCTGCGTACATATAATCAACAAATTATACAAGTTATTTTTAAATGAATTGTGAGATTGTTAGAAGGAACCGTTATACCTCTGCGGTTGTCAACTGATCAATGCGGCGACGCAAAGACTGGAGTTGGTGCTCGTCCTTACCCTCAGGCTGGACACTCCATGTAGAAGCTCGAGGCTGCGTGGAGTCAACAATCATACGCTCTCGATGAGGTCGGAAGCAGGGAAAATACTCATAAATCCAAGCCTGAACGAGGGTAAGACATCCACAAATACCCATGGAGTCACCGCGACTAGCGATACCGAGCTGACGGTACATGAAATCCAATGCGACCGAACCCCATGAATACTGACCGGTCGTATCCATACCGTCCCTCACCTCCAATAAGCAGGACGGCCTAATCCGGTTACCACTCTTGTCAACAAGCAAGGTGGATCCAAATAACAACCACATCCAAGCTACGGCCTGGGTGCCCTCCACTCGACCTCCATCGCGGCATGACCTGAAAATCGAGTCCATAAGTACGCCGCTACCCCCTAGTGAGTACTCAGTAGCTCCGACCGCGATACTCCAAGAACCTCCATCACATCCACCTGCAACTGTGTAGTTGTGCTATCGGCATCAACCAATCGCCCTAGACACGAATGCGAAGGATCTGCCACACATCATGTAACATGATGGTCATCTCTCCGAACGGCATGTGAAAAGAGTTCGTATACGGTTGCCACCGCTCAATGAATGCAGAAATCAACGGGGAGTCAATGTGTCTGAACATGGCATCCGTCAGGTGGGACAACCCAGTCCCATTGATCCGGCTCACTAAAGAGGGTGACATCATTGAACGCCACTGACTCAAGCTCTGACAAGAAGCAGTCCTGGTGTGACACTTCAGCAAACCTCTCATCTCTCCAGTCCAGATATGCGCGGCGACATGCCCACCGAAACTCGGGATAACGCTGCCGTCGATAAGGCCACCAGGCATCTCCTCAGTTACCATCCATGATGTGTCATCCTCTGCCCTACGTCGTTTACTACTGGTAGACCCAGAAGTGACAAACCTCCCCCCTCTCCCCTTCCGAACTCGGCACGAAAAGGAAGAAGAATCATCACCGCCCTCCTAATCGTCATCCTCGTCGTGCGAATAATACTCGCTCGAATCCTCAGTATCAAAGTCAGTATAAGGTACGTCCTCGAATCCCCTACGCTCTGCCTCCCGCTGTCTACGAACGGAAGCATCAGCACCACGAGCTCTGGTGTGGCGCGCTCCAGAACCCATCAACTCTGTGACTAGCGGCATAGATTTGCCTGCTCCTCCTCTCATCTGCATTTAGCAAATAATACAACTAATAAGTAATAATCATACAAACAATACATATTATTAATTATTAATTGAAAATTTTATTTTTTTTACGAAAATGATCAAGGCCCGGCCAGACGCCCGCACCAGTGTGGGCGTACGGTCCGACGCCACAACCATGGTTCGGGCGTCCGTCTCAGACGCTTATTCCAGCGCATAGGCGTCTGATCTGGACGCCTGTACACGGTTCATACGTCCGAATTGGACGTCTATCCCAATAGTCGCGCGTCCGCCCTGGACCCCTGCGCCATGGACAAGCGGGATCGGCGGACGCCTGTGCCATGGCCAGGCGTCATCGGCGGACGCCTGAGCAAAATATCAACCGCGGCCTATGTCATGCACTCCGACACGGCGGTCGCGGCCAAAGTAGCAGAAACCCGAAAAAAATTATTTACCGGAGCTTTTCCTTTTCCGGTCATGGCGGCGGACGGCGGCGGTGCGGCGGCTGTGCAGAGGCGGCTGGTGGCTTCTTTAGAATAGGTCGAGAGAGAAAAGTATTGAGAAGGTAGGATTACAAGTTTGCTGAATATGAAGTAAGGGCAAAAAAGTAATATTATAGGGCGATGTCTAGTAATTTAGGGCGGTGTTTAGTAATTCAGAAAAACTTATCTATTATTTTTTTAAGATATAGATTATGTCACGTGGAGAATGAACATTTCGGATCAAGAAAAGACGACAGTTTCACTCCATACTGAAAAACGATAAATCTTGGGATGACTACAAAAACGAACCGTTTCACCTCGAACGTTAAAAGTGGCCTATTTCACCCTGAAGGCAAAAAAATCGACCTATTTTGTCCTGAACACTTAAAATCAACCCATTTTGTCCGCAACGCCAAAAATCAACTTCATCAGGCGATGAGGAAGAAGATGAAGAAAAAGGGTTATTTCATCGCTGGGAGGGTTCTGCCATCGGGGAGTTCTTTTTAGGGAAATCTGAGCATGAAAGGGCAGAGGGGTAACCTTCGACTTTTTGGCGTCTGTATGGGGACAAGTGGGGGTCAGGCAACTGAGCGGTTAAGGCAGGAACTGAGTGAATAAGTCATATGTATACACTTCAAAACGTCCGTGTGAATAAGACATTTTACCCATTAAGCTGATTAAGTCATAAGTAAACAGCTCCTAAGAGTCACCAAAACAAAGAACACACCATCTCCAAAACCTCAGGGCATCATATTCTCCGATAAGTAACAGAAACTACTCGATCAAAGCCTTGGCCTTCACAATAGATCCCATACTTGAGCTTTTTCCTACTGCCCACTTTCATAAATATTTCTTCTTCCTCGTCAGCAAAACCATCAGGCGTGGAAACTAACGGCGTTTCTGGCTTCCTAGCGCTGTTCTATCCATGTCGTTAGCACTAGTGATACTAGGTGGGACTGCATGATCTCCAAATGACGCATCATTTTGACCAAATGTAGTACTATCGATAGGCGAGGATGGTTCACCAGGTCTTGATTTGGGCTTTAAGCAAACCCGCCTGGGAAGGGATTTCCGACGAGTGAGGTTGTCGCATTTGGATTTTTCTTTTGGGTGGCAGGGGGAGGGTTGTCATTGGGACTCATATTAAGATTTGAATTCATGCATAACGAGAGATAACTTGTGTCATAATGGAACGGTAGCGTATAATTCTATTAAAATAATTAAATACTAGGTTATTAGTTTAGAAAAAAATTGTTGGTTCCAAAAATTTTATCGACGCCCGACGGGTCTTCCTAAAAAAGAAACTTAAGGACGCCGGAAAGTTGACTCGCCAACGGCTTGGTGTTCAAAAAAAAAAGGGCTGGTTGCCGAAGGTTCGCTGAAAAGCAGGCCGACGATCTGGTGTAAAAAAAAATGGGCGGCCGCTTGCCAGAAAGCAAATCAATGCCTGGCGTTAAAAAAATGGTCGGCCGCCTACGGTGGCCCACCGGAAAGTAAGCCCGTTGCCGGTCTGGTAAAAAAAATGGCTGGCCGACGGAGGTCTGCCGGCGATCAATGGCGGTCCTACCAGAAAAACTGGTCGAGCGAAGGTCCGTCGGAGATTTCCTTAAAAAAGAATTTTTTTTTTTTGAAAATTTATTGTCTCTTTAATTTAATTTAATTTAGTATTCTAATGGAGTTTTTAAAATTTATTGTTGTTGAACATTTGATATTATTATTATTAAATTCAATACAAAAAAAGAAAAAATGAGAGGGGAGGGGTATAACAATCTTTTCACGTGCACATTATCACCAAAAAGCACAACTATCCTTTATATAGACTACGACACTCGTTTTTATGGTTCTTCGTCATGCTCACTCTTCTCTGATTCATCAGAAACTGGTGAAAGAACGTACACCACTATCCTTGAAAAAATAGTGAAAGGACGTACGACGGCCGTGCGCAAAATCTGATTTATTATTTACAATATTTTTGTGATTTATTCACGACCAAAGTTTCGTCTCGATATTCAAAAAATATTGATTAAATATAATTGGAGGTGTAGAGTGACCGTCCGAATCGGATATAATATTACAATAATTATAACGAATATAACTATTACACAAACACGTACGGAATAGGAATTATGGTTTACACAACTTCTAATAAATGAATTAAAATGTCTAAAAATAAAAAAGGAGCAGAAATCGCAAACCAACGAATCAACAAGATTCGGAAGTGGAGTCACTAGTTGTAACACAACCCAGCTCAGTCCTCTGTCTCAAGAAAGCCCACGTCCAGGACCCAAATAGCCGCGGCCAGCACCAAAACGAGAAAACCCAAATCGGACCGGAAGCTGCTCCACAGGAAATAACCGAAGCACACAGCTCAGATTCAACCCACCACCACCCAGAAATCAGCCTCAAATCAGAGCCTCAAACTCCGTCACAAAGATCTCCGATTTCTGTTCACAAGAAGAAGAAAAATCGAAGTGTGTAAATATATTACTTTTTGCTCGTTTTTTATGTGTATCTCATCTCTCTCGGAAGGGAAATATATAGGTATATCGGAGTGAAAGACGTTGAGATGATGAAGGAATCGAGAGCTGAAAATCCATGGTGGAAGACCAGGGATCGCTCGCAACGAACATGAGAGAGAGGGAGAGAGAATCGGGCAGAGAGGGGAAATGAGGCAGGGAAATGAGGGCTAGGGTTCTGGGGGTGGGTTTTATATAAGGGGGTACATAAAACCAGGGGCCAGGATTAGAGGGTCCAATCAAACGGCTGAGATTAATTCGGCCCTGGATGATGGGTTTGGACTGCTTCCAAAGATCCGTTCGGGTCAACACTTAAGGTGGGCTGCAGGAAAAAAATACTTTGGGCCTTCATATTTAATTCATTTGGTCCCAAAAAACCCAACATTTCTCCACCTGGGCCAAATGAGTCATCGGGCAGTTTATAGACACAGAGGTCATCATTGCCGTAAGACACCACCTGCACTCAAAACACAAAGTAAGTACAAGTAATCACAAAGAACAATAAAAGCAATCACTAAGAAAACAAGGCCATCACAAAGATAGCAACGCAATCACAAAGAAAGCAAAGCAATCACAAAGAAAGCAAAGATTAAGGGTTAGTCTTGAGTTCCCAAGTTCACTATGTATGTGCAGGACGTGAACTTCTCCTTCAGTAGGCATTTGGTGCCCATATCTGTAGGGTTCAATTGAGATGGAATTTTCTCAAGTTCAATTTCACCTTTCTCAACAATATCACGTATGAAGTGAAATTTAACATCAATATGTTTAGTACGGTCATAAGAGATAGGATTTTCGCACAATTGAATTCCAGATTGACTATCATAAAATACCACGACTTTTTCCTTTAGGAAACAAATTTCAGATAAGAGACCCTTTAACCATATGGCTTGTTTTAACGCCTCAGTTGCAGCAACATATTCAGATTCAGTTGTAGATAAGGCAAAAACGTTATGTAACTGGGATTTCCAACTAATGCAAGAGCCACAAAGGGTAAACACATAAGAGGTGGTAGATTTTCGATTGTCACGATCATTCCCAAAGTAAGAATCAACATAACCAACAAGTTTAACTCCATCAGCAGATTTAGAAAAATTAATACCAACATCCACAGAGGATTTCAAATAATGGAGAAGCCATTTCAAAGCTTCCCAATGAGGGATACCACGATTAGACATATATCTACTCAAGCAACTAACAGAATAAGCTATAAGTAACTAACAGAATAAGCTATGTCGGGCCTAGTGCTAACCATGAGATACATGACTGATCATATAACGTTAGAATATGGAACATTTCCATTGTTTTTTCTTCTTCATGAGTTTTAGGAGATTGGTCTTTACTTAACAGAAAATGGGCAGCAAGCGGCACATAAGCAGGTTTTGCAGCAGTCATAGAAAATTTTTCAAGTATTTTCTCAATGTAGGAAGACTGGTTTAGAAATAAGGAAAAAATTTTCCTATCTCTAATTATGCTCATGTCTAAGATTTTATGAGCATCTCCTAGTATTTCATGTCTGATTGTTCACTAAGACATGATCTAACATGATCAATCAACTTCATGCAGGACTCACAAGTAACATGTCATCCACATAAATAAGCAAGAAGATTGGAACAAATGAGTTTTCTTTAAAATATAGACAAGGGTCATACGAACTACGTTTGAATTCTAAAGAAAGCATATAAGAATAAAATTTCTTGTTCCATTGCCTAAGAGATTGTTTCAAACCATAAAGGGCCTTTTTAAGAAGGCAAACATGTTCAGGTCTATTAGAGTCAACAAAGCCTTACGGCTGCTTCATATAAATTTTCTCATTCAATTCACCATACAGAAAAGCAGTTTTAACATCCATTTGTTTTAATTCCCAATCAAAGTGAGAAACTAAAGCAAGCATGACACGCATAGTGGTGAATTTCACAATAGGAGCAAATATTTCTGTGTAATCAATTCCATCCTTTTGAGTAAAGCCTTTAGCAACTAACTTAGCTTTAAATCTGATATTTTTTACTTCATTCTTGACCTTGAATAACCACTTACAGTCCACAAGAGAACAATGATCAGGTTTAGGGACAAGAGTCCAAGTTTGACCATTCATAGCATTTGACCAGTCAGTAGCATTTTCATATTTTAAAGCTTCTTTGTAGCTCTTAAGTTCGTTATTATCCAATGATTCAAATACATTACAAGCATGAGACATCATATGAAAATCATTAAAGTGATGAGGCCTCCTAACGTTCTCTCTCCTAGGCCTATCTCTAGTTAATTGATAATTAGACAGATCAGCACTTTCATCTATATTCTCAATAATTTCATCACTTGAATTTTCAGATGGTAATTCAGCGGGATTTTCATTTTCAGCATGCAAAATTTCATTATTTTCAGGCTCCACCTCGCTCAAAGTAGGGTAGTTAGAAACCGATTCTGGATTAGGTATGAGCGTGGGTGCGGGTGCAGGATGTTCAAGACATGGAAATTCATTTTCATTAAATATAAATCCCTACGAATTACCACCTTAAAACCCGGTTCGCTTTTAAGTCATAACCTAAAACCTTTAACTCCCTCCGGATAACCTAAGAACACACATATAATTGATCTAGGTTCTAGTTTATCTTGTTTATGATGAACATATGCAGGACACCCAAATACGCGAAGATTTGAGAAATCAACATTCTTACCAGTCCACACAGATTCTGGATAGTTTCCATTCAAAGGGACATGTGGATATCTGCTAATTATATAGGCAGCAGTAGATAGGGGTGTTCAAAAATATCCGATATCCGATCCGAAAAATCCAAAAAAATGAAGTTCCGGATATCTGAAAATTCGGATATCCAAAAATTCGGATATTCGGAACTTCGAATTCGGATATCGGATAGTGGTTTTCAAAAATTTCGGATATTCGAATATCCGAAATATCCGAAACATATACTTTAATTTAAAAATATTTTTTTAACCCTTTAGGTTTAAGTGTCTTTAGACTCTTTAGTCTTTAGTCTTTACTCTTTAGGCGGCGGCTCACATTCATTCACTGCTCATTTTCTACAAACTAGGGTTTGACTTTTAGCTTCTCTCTTCCACCAGACTACACCACCGTTCCAGTCCTTCTCTCTTCCACCACACCACCATTCCAGTCCACCATGCTCAGCTTCCAGCAGTTCGATACCTAGTGGGAACTCGATAGCTGACGCGCGTCGCAAGTTTCGAAAAAGCATTGATCCACTTATTTTGTCAAACTCCACTATTTAATTTTATTGATACTAAAGAGTCATTACATCGAAATAGCTATGAACGCAAATGTTCGCGCCGCTATCCCTTTTGAATCGCAATTAATCCTCTTAAATACTACATCCATGGATCTTGGCCATAACATTCATGCATGACGCGTTGAACTCTTTTAAGGAAATCGACAAATTCTCCGCAAGAAAGCCCAAACGTGTCAAATGCGAAAGGTACAAAGACATGCTGATTTTCTATGCAAGTCTTTTCGTGTTTAGTAACTTTGACGCCGCGGCCTTTAAAGCCGCTTGCCCCATTCCGAAAACTCTATCCCCCAATCCCACAAGAGGAGAAACCCCGGTGAGATCCACGCAAACATGTTTCCCTCCAATCCATCCGAAAACCAAAATATCCGCCGGTCTGAGGGTGGATCTTCCTTCCGACGGGTCAGTCAAGAAATTGACTGGGGCTTCCTTCTTGGCAGAAATCCCAGCCCATCTCAAAACATCAAAAAGTACATCCCGCACCATGTCATGCCGATACTTGAACCCCGGAGATCTCTACAATGAACAGCATGCTCCCTAAAGGAGTCCAAGCATGCCTTGCGACAGATAGGGCATCTCTCGTCGACCGGAAAAAGTGGGATCATTAGGCGATAAGGATAGACCAGTATTCCACAGGAGACATGTGCTGGCCTAGACTATCCGAAAGCGAACGAACCGTTCTAGCTGTAGCAGGAACTTATGAACAGTAACACCCATTTCCACTAATTGTTTGCTTCCTCATCCATTTGTGGGTGTTGTTGGGGTCATCATTTGACAGCTCCTTGCTAGAGAATCTGTTAACAAGGTGAAAGAAGAGGTAATTTCATGATTATATATATATATATATATATATATATATATATAGAGAGAGAGAGAAAGAGAGAGCTAGATCTAGTTCCTGGGCATTATTTGATTCGATATTGATTCTTGATTGACAGCAGAATATTAGTGTAGCTGATATTTTATTTAACCATTTAACTGTCATGAATCTGAAGTGTAGCAGAAGATTGAAGAGCAACAAAAGCAGAAGGAATAAATTAAAAAAAATGGAAAAGGGAAAAAGAAACTTGTCACAGAGACTTGACCTTGCAAATGTAGTTCAAATTTCGATTATATAAATAATTCGACAACGTTTAAGTTAAAAGTATTATTTGGATTGTTTGAACCTTGGATGGATGTTAAATTGTTATTTACTTATGATAATTTGTTTTTTTTAACTTATGGAGTATACAATTGTTGTAAAACTTAGATAGGAAATAATATCAAATATTTCGGATATGGATATTGTATATCAAAATATAATATCCGAAAGTCCGGATATCCGATTTTGAACACCCCTAGCAGTAGATAAAGCCTCACCCCAATAACATTTTGTCAATCCGGAACTGGCCAGCATGGACCTTACCCTATCAAGGAGGGTTCGGTTCATGCGCTCAACGATTCCATTTTGTTGGGGGGTGTAGGGGGCTGTCCTATGCCTCTGAATACCATTTTACGCACACAAATATTCAAATAAATTGTTGCAGAATTCCAAACCGTTATCAGTTCTTAAAATTTTAGTTTTCTTACCGGTCTGATTTTCAATTAAAATTTTCCACATTTTGAAAGTGTCAAAAACATCAGATTTATTCTTAAGAAGAAACACAAAGACTTTCCTAGAATAATCATCAATCACATATAGAAAATATCGGTTCCCACCATGTGTCGGAACACTGGCAGGCCCCCACACATCAGCATGTAAGTATTCAAATACATTAGCACTTCTCAGGGGGTTTGGGGAAGTTGTATGAGGAAAATTCGCACGATGTTGTTTACCATACACACAGTTATCACAAAATGGCATGTGAGATATTTTATCATTCCCAAAACAACCATTTTATGCAGTATTTCAAGACCTTTACCACTGATGTGACCTAACCGTTTATGCCAGATTTCAGTTTTGTCCTCTCGGGCTGCATTTACGAAAACTTTACTGTCAGTAGTGCATATATATAAGTTCTGTTTACGAATAGCATTAAAAATTATTATGGGACCTCTCATAATTTCCTTGAAGACGGATTTCATGTCTTTAATTAACGAATTTCATCAGCACGGCAAAATTGTAAGAGGTGGAAATCCATGTTCGAAGAAGAACAACTCTCTCCACATCAAGGATTTTCGCCCCATCTCTTTGATTGGCTGCTCTTACAAAATCCTCTCGAAACTGTTGGCAAAAAAGTTAGCTAAGGTGGCGAGCAAAGTTATTTCTGATACTCAAAGTGCATTTGTCGGTGAAAAACAAATTTGGGACATTATCCTAACTCTTAATAAATCTGTGGATTTTTTTTAGAAGAATGGGCTCAAGTAGTATGGTCTTCAAAGTTGATTTTGAGAAGGCATACGACTCGGTTTTTTGGGAATTCATTGACGAGATGATGGAGGGAATGTGTTTTTGCTTGAAATGGAGATCATGGATGAAGGCATGCTTGTCATCAGCTACAATGTCGGTCCTCGTGAATGGCAGCCCGTCAGGTGAATTCCCCCTGCAAAGAGGCACCAGACAAGGTGACCCTCTCTCACCTTTCTTTTTTCTTATTGCTGATGAAGGTTTGAACTGTCTCATGCAAAAGGCAATTGCTATTAATCGGTTTGAGGGAGTTGAGATTGGGCGTGATAAAATTCTTGTAAGTTATTTACAATTTGCCGATGATACTACAATTATTGGTAAAGCCTCTTCCAATAATGCTATGGTAATCAAGGGTATTCTCCGACTTTTTGAAATATCTTCTGGGCTTCATGTCAATTTCTCTAAAAGCTCTTTACATGGTATTCATGTCGGTAATCAAGATCTTTCTACTTTTGCAAATATTATTGGCTGCAAACTTGGGTCTTTTCTCTTTTGTTATTTGGGCCTTCCAATTGGCGCTAATCATAGGAAAAAAGAAGTTTGGAAGGTTGTGATCGAGAGAATTCGAAAAAAATTATCAGGGTGGGAAAAGAAATATCTATCTTTTGGAGGAATAATTATACTCTTGAAATCGGTTCTATCAGCTTTGCCGTTTTACTATATTTCATTCTTCAAAGCCCCTCTATGTGTTATCAAATCCTTAACCAAATTGCAACGAGACTTCTTATGGGGGGAAGGAAAATAGTACTCCCTCCGTCCCACCGATCTTGGTTCATATTCTTTTTTGGGCCGTCCCAAGATAATTGGTCATTTTCTTTTTAAGACACCTTTATCTCTCACAACTTTAAATAATATATATTCATACTATCACTTTATACATTATTTTTCAGCTTTTCTTAAATCCCGTGTCGAAAAGCAAATACTCAAGATGGGTAGGACGGAGGGAGTAATAAAGTCACTTAGGTTAGTTGGGATAAAGTGTGTAGAAGTAAAGATGACGGTGGATGGAGGTGAGAGATTTGAAATCGTTTAATGGGGCGCTTCTTTGTAAATGGCTCTGAGATGGGCTAACAATCAAAACGCTATGTGGGTGAGAATTCTTAGATCTATATATGGTGTCTTTTCTGATGATTATAGAGTAAGAAGTAATGATAGTCTAGAGTCTATTTGGTGCAGGGATATGAAAAGTGTTTTGAGAGGAGTGGAGGGTAAAATCTTTAGCGAAAATGTCTCTTTTTCTTTAGGAAATCGTTTGTCTGTTCGTTTTTGGGATGATCCGTGGGTTGAACATGGTTGTATTTTGAAATTTAGAATTAGGAAGTTGTGTCACTTATCTTCCCAAAAACACTTTTTGGTTGGGAATATGGGTGGTTTTGGAAAGGAGGGCTGGATATGGTGGTTTAGTTGGGATAGATCTTTTAATTGTCCTAAATATGTTGAATTCTTGGAACTTTGGTCTATTTTGTAAGGATCTCGATTCGTCACTCGAAGATGGGCTCCTTATCGTGTAAAGGCTCAAATACAGGGTTTTTTTCGACCAAGGAGATGTACTCTCTGTTCCATAAAGCTTCCACGACCGATGGGCTGATCTAAAGAATATTTGGTTGAAATATGTTCCTTGTAAAGTCTCTGCATTTGTTTGGAAAGCTTTTCAAGATCGTATTCCTACCAGATGCAATCTGATAAAGACAAGAATTGCACTCGAGAGCAATGATCAAGGTTGCTCATTGTGTTCTGCTCGAGATGAAACATCCGATCACTTGTTGTTGGTCTGCTCATTCTCTTTTTCAGTTTGGAATATCATGTGCAGTTGGTGGAAAATTCATCTTATCTCTTCTTCTTATTTGGTGGATCATTTTCGTGAATTCGTCAGTGGAGGAAGGAACAAGTCGGAAAAGTTGATTTTTAACATCATTTGGCAATGCGTTTGTTGGAGGATTTGGAAAGCTCGAAATGATGGAATCTTTAACGACAAAAATCAGGACCTTGCTGCGATGGTTGACGCTATCATGATTTGTACTTAGAGATGGATTAGAGTATTTTTGTCCAATATTTTTTGTTATTCGGTTCATGATTGGTTGGTCGATCCCATAAGATGTATTCCCTCTAAGATCAATTTCTTAATGTGTGATGCCCAAAGACTCTCACACACAAGGTCTAGTCAATAATAGCATATTAATCTTAAAACATGCAAGACTTCATGCTTAATCGTATGAAAATGTGACAATGTGACATGAAACTGCTATTATTTGAATAATATGATTCATGCATTACTTGTTACCAAGTATTATTCTGACATTTCATGATTCGCATTATTTGATAGTTAATTTAACGGCATTGAAGTGGCTAAGCATTTGAACATAACCCCAAGTATAGGTGGTAAGCATATAAGCAGTAAATAATATTAGTGATGTGTCTATTGGTTGGTCTCGGGGTTTTAGTCGGCGGGTATGCTGAGTTAATTTGGATTGATGATTCAAGTAAATAACCCTTTCTTATTCCGATAATACGTGTCAAGCATCTTGATACTTGTGAATACCATCAATGATGAAATTCAAGGTCTCATTGATAACATTTGTAAGTCATTCGATTTGTAAGTATCTTATTCATCCCAAATGCGGTCGGGTAGAATGGAATTTGTCCTTTAGTTCATTGTCCAATAATGTCATATTCTAAGTGAGTACTCGGACTCTTATTTCTAGGGTTAATTATATAAAATTTCATAAAGATAACAACAAACTCATTTTCTACCACTTTCGAAGGTATTCGCAAAAGTAGCGGAGTTTAAACAATAAAAATACATATTAAACTTTATCAAAAACCTTAGACCATACATCCATACCCTAAACATGATCAATCCCTACTAAGAACCGGTTTAAAACATCCAAGAACCGGATTATAACAACTTCAACCGGTCCATTCTTCTAAACCTGTCTTCTGGAGGCCATTGAGGGGTATTTTAGTACTTTCACCCTTATAAATTGACTCTTCCACTTAGATAAGGGAGGAAACAGACTCTAAACTCTTCTAGAGAGTCTGAACTCGATCCATAAGCCCCACACTTCGAAAATTCATCAAAAAATTGAGGAGAAATCATAAAAACATCAACACCTCAAGTCAGTTGACAATCAAGGTGAGTTATCTTTGTTTTACTCTTGTTCTTGCTATGGTTCTTGTATGATATGAAGTTGTGAGAGCTGGTTTAGGTGCTTACATACGTTCTAATGATGTTGAGAACTCATACATGGCCTAAACTTGTGTTATATTAGGTATGATATATAAAAAATTTATGCAAATCCGACATATAATCAAGTGGATATACGCCGGACAAATTCAGTTATTTCAAATCTTGATAGTTTCCCCTAAACCATTGTATTGTTATAGAATCCTAGAGTTGTTGCCTATAAGAGTTGATCTAACACGATGAACAGAAAATAATAGGCTTCATAATGAATTAGGAGTGTAAAAATGATTGAGTATTATGCTCGTATATAACGAAATGCGCACATAAAATTTGTAGAATACCAATTATGTGAAATCGGTAAAATCCTTCGGATATGCAGTGAGTTAAACTTCGTGTATACCATATAGATTCTTTAAAGGCACTCCTTGAAACAGGCTCTGAAGACATATCATCACAACCATCTATTATTGGTATAAAAGCAAAGGTATCACCTGAACAAGGTAAGTAGTAACTGATTGCAAAACTGTATCACAAGAGCATTTGTCTGAAATATGTGTTAATGATTGATGTTTTGGATATTGCTCATACTTTGTGTATATGTGGATAACATATTGCTCTATTCTTATTGTGTGACATGTCTCATAGAGCATTTATACATGTGGTATTATCATGATGCATATGATCATAGCATAGCATTGGAGGTTGTTGTCGCATGCATTGATCATAGTACAGGCGTTCTAAAGGTGATCAGAACATTATGTGCATCGCGGGATACTGGTAAGGGGCTGTTTTGTGGCGGAGTCTATGACACGTCGTAGTGATCCATGTGTTATGATTGGACACTTTGTGTGATGTTTTGCGGTGGAGTCTGAGACACACCGTGGTGACTCATGTGTATGATTGGGCACCTTTATAGCCATGATTCTGGTGGAGTCTGGGACACGCCAGGCTGACCCATGTGTTATGATTGGGCAGTTTGTTATGGCTATGGTTGGTCATGTACACTTTGGCCCGAGCCAGGAACTCGAGATGTACATAGCAGCGCACTATAAAAGAGTTTTCGAAAGTTAAAGGAAAATGAAACTGCATTTCACAAACTCATTCATAAATGCATTCATGCATTGTGTGTCACTACTTACTGAGCTTTCGCTCATTTAGTTGAATTCTTGTGATACAGGTAATAATTCGGGGTATCAGGCATAGGTTGATGTCCGGGACGCTTCTCTACGCCAACGAGCCGTTGTATATGAACATCAGACCTGTAGAGTGTTCTGTGGGTGTGTTAAGTCTAAGTTTGCTTATAAACCTATACAGCCGATGTTTTCTTTTGGTTGTAATATAATAGTCGGCTGATGTGTAAAAGTAACTTTTGGTGTGTAAAAGGAGTTTCCTCTTAAAGGTTTTAAGTTTTCCGCTGTGCTATAATATATAATAAGAATATTTTTAATATCCGGTATGTGATAGTCAAATCTAGGGGGTGTGACATAATGTATGGGATTCATTCTTTATTTGTACAATTCGGGTTAGCGTACCCTTGTACTCTTTTATTGAATTTTATTTACCTTTCAAAAAAAAAGTTGTATGTATATTATATAGGGCGATTTACATCTAACTACCTTTTTAGATGGTCTAATTACAGTTTAGTCCCTATTGTTTCAGATATTACAATGAAGGACAAACTTTGCACTGTCCAGAAACTATATTTACAACGAAGGACAAAAGTCAAACACTAAGATGATGTCACTGAAGAGAGAGTACTGATATTCCGAATTTGCCCTTTTATTTTTCTTTTTCTTTTTTAACCATTTATTTTTCGCCTCACGTGGGTGGCACATGTTGGACCTCATTGTAATATATATAACACTTTTGGACTTCAGTGTAATAAATTTTCAAACTTTCTAGAAAAAAATATTTATTGCAAAAAAAAGTATTTTCTGCTAAAAAATATATTATTTTTCGAAAAAATAAAAAAAAATATTTTCTGGGAAAAAATTTATATTTATGAAAAAAACATTATTTTATGGAATTTTTTATTTTTTTCGAAAAAATTAAAAAATATTTTCTGGAGAAAAAATTATTTTTTGGGAAAATAATATTTTTTTGGCAAAATAATATTTTTTTTCGAAATAAAATTATTTTCTCGAAAAAATATTATTTTTTCGAAAAAATAAAATTATTTTCTGGAAAAAAATAAAAAAATATTTTTTCGAAAAAATTAAAAAAAAATCTAGAGAAAAAAATATTTTTTGGCAAAATAATATTTTTTCGAAATAAAATTATTTTCTAGAAAAAATATTATTTTTTTGAAAAATAAAATTATTTTCTGAGAAAAAAATAAAAAAAAATATTTTTCGGAAAAAAATAAAAAATATTTACTAGAGAAAAAGTTATTTTTTGGAAAAATAATATTTTTTCGAAATAACTTGAAAAAATATTATTTTTTGAAAAAAATAAAATAATTTTCTGGAAAAAAAAATAAAATAAGATATTTTTGCGAAAAAATAAAAAAATTTAGTTTCTGGAAAAAATTATATTTCAAAAAAAATTATTTTCTGAAAAAAGAATATTTTTTAAAAGAAATGTATTAGCCAAACATAGAGATGTTAAACGGGCTCGGGCCCGGCGGGCTGGCCCGTTTAACCCGCCAAAAAACCGAGTTAGGGCCGATATTTCCTAGCCCGTTTAAATCCGAACTTTTTTGGCCCGGACCGTTTAGCCCGAAGCCCGTTAGGGCTAGCCCGAAACCCGCTATATATATATATTGTTAATTTCAACCTACAGTATTACTATATTTATATATAACATATATTACTATTATATATGTAATATATATTAATATTATATAATATATATTATTACTGTATTTGTTAATATAGTGTGTATACATATATATGTATATACATAAAAGTGTATTTTTTGTTATATTTATTATAGTATATTTGTTAATATATATATTGTTACTGCTTTTTTTGTTGGTTTATGACTTATAAAATAAAAAATATATTTTTTTAAGTATTTAGCCCGTTTAGCCCGAAGCCCGCTAGGGTTAGGGTTAGGGCCGATATTTCCTAGCCCGTTTAAATTCGGGCTTTTTTGGCCCGGACCATTTAGCCCGAAGCCCGCTAGGGCTAGCCCGGAACCGCTAGGGCTAGCCCATTTAACATCTCTAGCCAAACACTTTAATAACTTATAAGCAATTTGTTTGATATGAAATGTATTTTAAAAGAAATGTTTTATTCAAGTAAATAGAGGGGCATTTTCGTCTTTTTAATGGAAGTCAACACCAATTCAGATTTTTGTCCTTCGCTGTAATTTATGAAACAATAGGAACTAAAGTATAAAGAGACCATCTAATAGGGTAGTTGGTTGTAATTTCCCCATATTATATATTGTAAAATTCGCTCCGCATGGTACACTTATGGAAATGTACTTATATGTGTATTATTTATTAGATATATGGAATAAAATTTAAGGGTGCGTTCTGTTTGTATTTCATTTTGTATTTTCATTTTGAAAAATATTTTGTATTTTTCTATTTTTATTTTTGTTTTCAAAATTGCTGAAAACGCGTTCTCTTAAATTTATTTTGCAAAATATTTTTTTTGTAATATTAATATTAAATTCATAAATCTTTATTTTAGACTTAGTTTCAAATTAGGATAATCCAAAAAAAAAAAAACTCAAAATGCATTTTGAGCATTTTGAAGATTTTTTATTCAAATACACATTGTTGTTACCCAAAATATTATCCGGAGATAGTATTGCTGGAATGATCGAGTAACAAACAAATGCGAGAACACTTCCGTGAGAAAATAAATAACACATGATTTGCCGGGGTTGTTAATCCCGGGCTTGAATGCTCTCGCGAGATTTTATTAATAAGTATACTGTTGAGTACAAATATTAATGTTAGAATATATTACAATGAGTGTAAAGACTTCTAGTTATCTAAGCTGTAGAGCGTGTAGATTGCCAGAAGAACCAGATATGAAGATCTGTGAGTTCTTGCTTGGGACGTACTATAAGTGTGTATGAATATCACTATGAATGTGTAAGTAATTGCCAGATGAGTCTTTGATTCTCTCTCTCTCTGTGTGTATTTTGCACTGTATTCACGGTAATAACAGAATGTCCATTGCCACTGTAGTGAGCCTCCTATTTATAGGAGACAAGGTTGCTGGGACCTCTCCGGCGATCGCGGGCGACCGCCGTTTTCTATATTATAATAAGATGGCCGATCATCCCGTCACGTGGCCCTGTTCCCTTAAAGTCTGGGGCTGCTGCTGGTGGCCAGCTGTGCGAGCCAATGGGAAGCCTGCACGCGTCCTGAGTCGCTTTCCGGGGAGGACCCACTTTGTACCTTTCGGCGGCCCTGTCGGTAGGTGAGGGGCTGGGGTCAAAGGTCTTATCTGTCGGCGCCCTTTGTGGATCTGCACGTGGGTCACCGTCTAAGATTCGGTCTTCGACGACTTTGACGGATGTTGGATTCATACGTGGCACGAGACGATCGTCTCTGGTTGGACAACATAGACGATCACCTGATACGAAGAGACGATCGCTGGATGCCAAAAGACGATCGCTGTGGGTGCCGACTGCTTGGTGTTTGCCCAGAGTATGTCTTCTATGGTTGGCTTCTCTGATCGTTATGCCGATCGCCATCGAGGCGTGTTAATCGCCGCACAACAATTGCCCCCGAGCTCGCTTCGATGTTGAAAACACGAGGTAAGGTGGCACTGTTGACGATCGCCAATGTTTAGACGATCAGGCGATCTGATTTCAAATTTGGACGATCTTCTTTTGCGCTGGGAGCAGCGGGAAATGAAGGCGGGCTCTCGAAACGTTGTAAGGACACGCGTCGCGCTACCATTGGGTTTGTCAGACTTGTCGCCTGGCGTGCCCTCGAAAAGACGCGTATGCGGGATTCGAGGGATGCATTTAATGTGTCCCCCCCCCCCCCCCCGACGGTTGCACTCCAGCCCTCGGGGTTTCGCCTATTTGCACAGAGACCCCCGCCTCCGTCTATAAAAGGGGCTAGGGCTACTTGATTTCTACTCTTCACGCGCCCTTTCCTTCTTGTTGAGACTCTGCAGAAATTTCCGAAGCTTCTTGTGCCGATCGTATTCCTTGGTTTTAGGTAAGAAAAAACAATCTTCTCTCCCCCTTTGCTTTTTAAGAACATGTCTGGAGGATCCAAAACCTTCGAGACCGGAAGCACCTCCGCCGCCGCGGCTTCGCCGGACCGGGAGGAAATTCCCGTGGGGCTCCATATGGAAACGGCCGTTGAGGCCATTCGTGCGGGGATTGCACCCGCAGAACTTGAAGAGCTCTTCAACGAGGCCGAAATGGCGAGAACGGCGGCGACGGCGGAGCAGGGGGGCTCGCCGGTGGACGAAGATGAACTGGTGCGGCTGTCCTGGGAACGGGATAGCGTATTCGGCCCCGCCTATATGGCTTTTTCCAAGCTTATGGAGGGGATCGCCGGACCCTGTCCAAAATTTGACTTTGAAGCTTACTCCGCCGCTCATCCCTACGAACATGTGAAGCGGGCGGTGTTTTGGGCCGCCGACCCGTCTCAGTGGACACTCGGTCAGATCCGGAGTTCGGCGACCCGGAAAGACTTGAGCCGCTGGAGGGCCAAATATCATATCCCTTCTGATATTTCCCTGCACGTGCCCTCGGAAAATGAACGTGCCGATCAACCTCCCGAGGGTCTGGTCGCCGTTAGTGAGATGATTATGGAGGCTAGTCTGCGATCCCCCTTGCCGTTCGCCGTATCCTATTTATTGATCGCCTGGAATTTGGCGCCGCTCCAACTGACGCCGAATGCCTGGCTACAGATCATCTGTACTTTGACACTTTTCGGCGGTCATCGGTTGTTCCGTCTCCTTTCTGCGATGGAGATGAACTATCTCTTCAAACTGGCTGCGCAGAAAGGGTCGATCGGCGGTAATCACATCCAAGGTCGAATGGGAAGAGTGGTCCTCGGTGTGCCGAACAAGACCCGGGGTGACCTGGAAAAATGGTGCTGGGTCGGCGGAGCGTGGCGATCGGCGTCGAGTGATAGGCCGGAGGAAGTTGGAGATTCCCACCAATTTTCGGGAGAGGAATCCGAGTATGGTTTTTAACTCTCCCTTTGATCGGACATGTCTTGGACTGATCTAATTTTGTTTCCTTTTTGCATAATCCCTTGTTCCAGCCCACGGCGATCTCCCATTCGATTTCTTGATCGTTTGGGAGCGGATTCGTGCCTTGCCGGATTCCCACATAGACGTTCGCTCACTCGGTCACGAAATTCATCGGTTGGGGGCTCGATTATTTCGCTTCCCACGTCATCTGAGAGTTCCAGGTATAAATTTTATTTCTTCTTCCTTGCTTGACGATCGTCTGATTGAAAGAGGTGTTTAAATTGTCTGAATTTTTCTTTGACAGAGATTCACTTTCCCCGTTTTTCCGAGCCACCACAAGATATCGCCATGTCTAACCCTGGTCTCATCGGTCGTCTTCATCAAGGTAAGAAGACGGGTCGCGCTCCTGCATCGACGTCTCGCCCCGTCCCTGTGGTGAGGCCTGTTGTGGTGCCGGTCGTCGAGCCGGAAATTCAAGAGGAGGACCAACTCTAGCGCAACCGCAAGAGGCGGAGGCCGGAGGAGTCCCTGCCGACTACTGAGGCGGACGTGTCTATTTTGGAGCCTCCAGTTGTCGCGGCTCCTATCTCCGCTGTTCCGGTGGTGGAGGGATCAGGCTCTAGGCCCTCGGCGTCCGGCTCCAGGTCATCGGGCGGATTCTTGAAAAAGGTGGCGATCGCCGAAGCTGAAACTTCTCGGGGCAAGCCCTATTTTGGCCGCGATCCCGAGCTGGTCAACAGGTAAGATCGGTTTGAACTTTCCGAGTTAGGCAATTTGAGTAAGGTATAGACTAACTCCTTTGTCTCTTTTGTTTGTGCTGCAGGGTCCGTCTTGCTGATCCGGACGTCCCTACTTACGTCCAGAAGGCCATCACCTCTCTGCCTAAGGCTTGGACGACCGATCTTGATGCGATCGCTCGTCGGCGGTCTGGAGATGCCATGCAGGCGACCATCTCCCTGACTCTCCAGGCGGCGACGATGGCCGTCCATGCCGCCAGGGATTTTGAGGGGCGACCCTCTAATGATCGCCTCCATTGCGACCTCGAGGCCGTCCGGAACAAAAATATTGAATTTGCCAACCGGATCCAGTCTATGGAGAAGGAGTACTTGGAGACGGCCAAACGAGCTAAGCAGGACATCGATCAAATGAAGCAGGAGCTGAACCGCTCCAAGGAAGTGGCCGATCAGTTTCGTGACCAGGAGAAAGAAGCTCGCCGGATGCAAGTGGTCTCGCAGGAGGAGGCGGCCGGGCTGAAGGCGACGGTGGATCAGCTCAACAGCGAGCTGGAGGCGGCGAAGGGAGAGCTGGAAAAGGCCAAGGGAGAAATGGTCGCCAAGGTGATCGCGCTTGCGGAAGCCGAGAAGACGACCACGGAGCTGAAAGGGCAACTAAAGGCGATCGAGACCGATCCCTACCTCAATGTGGCACTCGTCGGCGAGTTCGCCTATTATGTGGCCTATGCCGACGCTGTTCGAGCCGCCAAGAAGCTAGGGATCGAGATCGGTCCAATGATGGATAGCTTCAAGGCTTATGCACTCGAGCACCCTCTGCATCCAGAGTTTTCCCTGCCGATCCTTGACCTCGTCGACTTGGGGATCGACTTGAGTTGGTATCCTTTTCCGGATAAACTCATTTATCCTGAGGCCGATGGGGGAGCGCGTGCCGATCTGCCACCTGAGGGCGAAGACCAGCCGGCGGTGTAATATTTGTGTTTTCTATTTTTGGTAATTTCTATTTTCGGTGTATATTCATTTCGGACAACTCGCTTGGCACTGTTTTGGAATTCTGAATCTATTTTGTTCTTGGAGTTCCTCCGTTGGGATGAGTCTCGATGATGTTTTTACATAATTTCATCTTGAGTTATATTTTATCGCATGTGTATTCGATTCTCGTTAAACTCATTCGATTTCGTCATTTTCCTATTTCCATGAGTTCGTATGGTTGAGTAGAGCATGTTGTGAGTTTCGGATTGTTAATCCGACGTTGTATCGTGATTTTCGGATGTTTGGACCGTTTTTGTAATTTCTCATAAGTTTAGGGAATTTATTCTTTGTTCGATTTTGGTTGTGTACCGCGGACCGTTTTGGGGTCTTCGTACTTCCTTTTCGTGTTATTTTTTCCCATATATCGATTCCTATTGCTTTTATTCTCTTCCCGGATCATTTTTCTTCATTTTGGGACCCAAGGAGGGTGTGGGCCGCGGCACAAGGAAGGTGCGCCGCGGCACACACATTGTCCAACTTCTGGCCGAGCAACCTGTACCGTGTGCCGCGGCACATGCCGGAAGGGCCGCGGCACACTGCCGAGCCACTGCCGCGGCACACCCGTGTGGCACTTATCGCCTGCATCTTCCGTGTGCAGCCGCTGCACACCGCGATCATCGGCGCAGCTTTGGCCCCGTGCCGCGGCACACTTCGGGCCGGGCACACACAAGGCGGGCCGCTATAAGCTGCTTTTTTCAGCGAGTTCAGTTCATTTTTCTCATTTTCTTCCACCATACGAGAGAGAGAGAGGTTTGAGAGGGAGATTTTCCTTCATCTTTCACTTGGGGTTGGATTTTCTTCATTTCTTTTCGATCGTGAAGCTCGGATTGTGGATTTAACACGTGTTCTTCGGATCAAAGTGCGTGGATCTTCAAGAGGTAAGATTTTCTATACCCTAGTATGAATTTGGGGGAGGGTTTGGTGGTGATCTTGTCTTTTAATCCGATTTAACCGATGTTGTTGTTAGATTTCGATAGTATACTCGTGACCCTTGGTTCCCTTATTATTGGATGAGATGAAATCCCGTTATTACGCCGTTGACCGATTTCAATTCCCTATGCACTCTTGATGTTCGATGAATTTCCCCAACGGGTAGAATTGGGATTAATTCTTACCCTTCCGCATTACTGAGACTTGTTGTATACCGTTATTGTGTTAGGAACGGATTTGGGAGGATTGTTCGGACCTAAACCTATTCCTTCGTCGTTTCCTTCGTTTCGTCTTATTCAAGGCAAGTACATGTATTACATTTCGTTATGTATGTTGTGATTTTAGAAATGAATGAGGAATTGTGATTTTCGGGTGCGTGAGTTGCGTTCCTTCCACCCGGAGTGTCCGACGGGATGTCTGGGGGTCGATACTAAGGGGTACGGCCGCGGAAGTGGACTTGGGTGCGTGTGTGGTTGAACTTCCACCCGGAGTGTCCGACGGGATGTCTGGGGGTCGATACTAAGGGGTACGGCCGCGGAAGTGGTATCCCACCCGGAGCGTTCGACGGGATGTCTGGGGGTCGATACTAAGGGGTACGGCCACGGGATACCAGTTGTGATTTTGTGATATCGTGATGATTGGAAACTGGTTTGATTGCCAACGTAGTATTCCGGAATATTTATGGCAAATGATATCTGATTGAGATGATCGTGTATAACCGTATTTGTATATAATGTTGTGTAATTGTGTACTTGCACTAGCTATTCGAATGTTAACCCCTTAAATGGGGGAAATGCGTCTTATGCATTTCAGGTACCGGGAGAGCTGAGGAGCAGGCACGGGACATGCACGCAAAGGATGGGCTGGCTTGACGATGTGGCTCGAGTCTGTATTTTTATGTTTTGTCATTGCATTGTCGAGTAATGGAGTCAGACTGTTTATTTTTTAACTTGGTTTAAGTCCCCTGCGTGGGCAATGAATTGGTATTTAACTTATGTTCATGTACTCCGTTAAAATGTTTTGGCCGAGGCCACGACCTTGTTTACTTTTTGAGTGCATCATTTGGGATTATATTGTGGTTTATGTGTCATGTGTTAGCCTGGTAGACCTCACGAGGGTTCTACGGCGTGTAATGTCCCAGTTGTGAATTGGGGTGTTACAGGCGGGACCCTCAGAGATATCTTTGTTTTCCTTGTAACTTGTAATTTTCTGCTTTCTCTTTGTATTGCCTTCGGGCTTTGTATTGTACGAACTCTTTGTCATGAATAAAATATTCCTTTTTCGCACTTGATTCTTTTCATGTACGATCGCCTTTAAATGTTTGCATGCGAATATTTACAAGTATGTGTATGATTGCTTCCGATGTGTTGTTCATCCGACCGATTGTTTGAATGTATTGACATGTTTGGAAATTCTTACTTGTAAATATTGTTGAACAATTCCGATCGTCCTGCGTGTGTTTGAGCGAAGCCGATCGGGTGCGGTTCCTTCCTTTCGATCGCATTTAGGACTAGCTCCCCTTCTTTGCCCCTTGTTTTTGTTTACTTATTGTAAGTAGGGGAACAAAAATAGTATGTTTGGTGAGCTATCTTCAGTTTTGCCGACTCTGAGGAATCGTGCACGGTCGTGGAGTTCGATGGACCGACCTCCCCGACCGTGTCTTTGTGTGCGAGGGACATTACTTATCCCGCGACTCACTTTGTTGTGAGGGTCCTCCGTTAGGCTGCGCCTGCCTTGTATTTAAACAAAAGGTGGGCGATCTTGGTCTGGAGGAGTCCTTGCACGGGGCGTCGTCGGTTTATTTGACTCCACGTCCGCGGCTTTGTAAGCACTTTTCTACCTCGGGTCGGCATGTTAGATGGCGACCCTCGACGGTATACGTTGTGGTGGGGTAGGGACGCGTCGCCTTGTCCGGGTACATCATGTTAGATGATGTACCTTAAGGGCGTGCGAACGTGTCCGCAGATTAGTTTGGAGGGCCCTTCGGCTACGCCGACCTCGTATTTAAACGAAGGGCGGGCGATCTCAGCCCAAAGGAACCTTGCATGGGCGAAACTGTCGGTTCCATCAACCTCCAGGACCATGGCTGCATTGATTCTACCTCGGATCGCCATGTTTGAATGACGATCTTCGGCGGTATACGATATGCCTGGTGGGGCGATCGCCAGAATAGATGGGATACGAAAAAATCTCATTATATTCCTTGTACATTGGGCAGTTGAAACTGAATACAAAATTTTCACTGGTAGTATTTCTTCAGATGCACGGCGTTCTAGGGATATTGATCTGGAGTACCATTAGGGTGTTCAAGTTTGTAGGTTCCCTTAGTTAGCCATTTAGATATCCTGAAGGGGCCTTTCCAGTTCGGACCAAAGACATCTGTGTGGGTCTGGATCTTTTTGAGAACGAGATCGCCCACCTGAAACCTTCTTTCTTTGACCTTCGAATTGAAGAACTTCTCGGATCTCCTTTTGTGGATTGTGTTCTTCATTTTTGAGGTCAGTCGTCGTTCTTCGAGCATATCGAGGTCGATCCGTCGGGCCACATCATTGTCGGTCGTCATCTCTTGTTCGGTTCGATGGCTGAGGACGGCGATCTCCGAGGGAATCACCGCTTCTGTTCCGAAGACGAGGGCGAATGGGGTTTTGCCGGTTGAATTACGGGTCATCGTTCGATAAGACCACAAAACGTCTGGGAGCTCGCTCGCCCATCGTCATTTCCTGGACTCGAGTCATGCTTTAATCGTGTGTTTGAGGATTTTGTTTACGGCTTCTACCTACCCGTTCGTCTGAGGGTGATAGGGTGCCGAGAACAACCTTTTGATTCCCCACTTCTCGCAGAATTGCATGACTTCTAAGCCGTCGAACTGCTTTCCGTTGTCGGAGATGATGGCCTGGGGTAGAACGAACCGGCATATGATGCTTTTACAGATGAACTTGATTACTTGCTCTTGGCCGATCTTGTTGAGCGGTTCGGACTCAGCCCATTTGGTGAAGTAGTCGACCCCTATGATGGCGAATTTACAGCCCCCTGGAGCCGTCGGTAAGGGACCTATAAGGTCGATGCCCCATTGGGCGAAATGCCATGGGCTGTACATCGAGGTGAGCTGCTCGGGGGAGAGTTTAATGTTTGGGCCCATTACTTGACACCTGTGACACGATCTGGCATAGGCGATCCCGTCCTTCTGAAGTGATGGCCAGAAAAAACCTTGCCTGGTTTTTTTATGGATGAGAGCTCGTCCGCCAGCATGGTTTCCGCAGATCCCATCATGGATCTCGGCTAAGACGAGCCGACCTTCCTCCGGTGTAATACACTTGAGAAGGGGAAGGCTAAAAACTCGCTTGTAAAGCCGGTCGTCCAATAGGGTGTATCTGGTCGCACGTAGCTGGAGTTGGCGAGCTTTTATACAGTGGTCGGGGACCGTTCCGTCCTTTAAGTATTTGATGAACGGAGTCATCCAGTTCTCCTCAGCAACAGTAACTGTGGTAACCAGGTTTCTGTCGATCGCCGGCCTTGCTGATTTTGTGATTTGGATATTAGAGAAATCGGCTGCCCCATCTGATGATGCTAATTTGGATAGGGCATCGGTCTGGGAGTTGTGCTCTCTCGGGACTTGTTCGATTAGCACTTCCTCAAATTTCGTGCACATTTCGGTGACCAGCTCTTGGTATTTGACCATCTGTTCGCCGCATGCCTCATATTCTCCCTTGACTTGGTTCACGACCAATAGGGAGTCCATGAAGATATGGAGGCGACGAACATCCAGGGCGAGGGCTAGATCGAGCCCGCCTACCAAGGCTTCGTATTCGGCTTCATTGTTGGTCGCACGAAAACCGAAACACACAGCATTCGTGAAACTTTGTTCGTCGGGGCTAATGAGGACAATCCCTGCCCCGGCTCGCCAGTTGGTCGCCGAGCCATCCACATATAGCTTCCAGGCAGGTCGGCCGATCTGGGTTGGACTGTGAGGGAATGTTAATTCCACCACGAAGTCTGCAAGAGCTTGGCCTTTGATCGCCGTGCGAGGAGCATATGTGATACCGTATTGGGCGATCTCCAGTGACCACTTGAGGAGTCGCCCGTTGGTGTCCGGTCGGTGTAGAACTTGCCTTAGAGGTAGAGTTGTCAGAACTTCCACTTGATGTTCGAAGAAGTAAGCCCTTAGCTTGCGAACACTCATGACAAGAGCGTAGGCGATCTTCTCCAATGGTGTATAACGTGTTTCCGCGTCATGGAGCGCTTGACTAACGTAGTAGATCGGCAAGTGGACTTGTCCCTCCGCTCGCACCAAAACGGCACTCAGTGCGACCTCCGAGGCCGCTAGGTAAAGGAATAATTTCTCACCGGGGATCGGCTTTGCCAGGATCTGGGGGTTAGATAGATATTCCTTGATTTTGGCGAACGCTACTTGACTCTCCTTCGTCCATGCAAACTTCTTGTTCTTTATGGTCGCGAAGAATGGCTTAATTTTATCGCCGAGCCGAGATATGAAACGGTTGAGGGCGGCCAGACAACCTGTGAGGCGTTGCACCTGCTTGACGTTCCGCGGCTCCTGCATGTCGAGGATCGCCTGAATCTTGGTGGGGTTCGCCTCGATTCCTCTTTGGCTCACGATATGCCCCAGGAATTTTCCGGAGCCCACCCCGAAGTTGTATTTATTGAGGTTCAATTTCATGTTGAACTTCTCGAAGATGGCGAACGTCTCGGCGAGATCATCGAGGTGATCTTCCTTCTTGAGGCTTTTGACCACGATGTCATCAATGTAGACCTCCATGGTCTTGCCGATCTGATTAGCGAACATTCTGTTGACTAGACGCTGGTAGGTTGCCCCCGCATTCTTCAAGTCGAACGGCATTCGGACCCAAAAGTATATGTCCTTTTCCGTGTGGAAAGATGTGTGCTTTATGTCTTTCTCCGCCATTGGGATTTGATGGTATCCGGCGAAGGCATCCATGAATGACATCATTTCGCAGCCTGTTGTACTATCGACCAAGTGATTAATATGAGGCATCGGAAAGTGATCTTTTGGACATGCCGCATTGAGGTCGGTGAAGTCGATGCATAACCTCCAGGAGCCAGTTGGCTTTTTGACGAGCACCGCGTTGGCGACCCACTGTGGATCGTTTGTAGCTACTCCGATTAGTTTGTTGTTGAGTAGCTTTTTGACCTCTATGTCGAGCGCTGCGTACTTCTCAGGACCGAATTTCCTACGTTTCTGGTGAACAGGCTTCCTTGCCGGGTCGATTTTTAGATAATGGCAAGCGTGTTCAGGACTTATGCCAACCATATCTTGATGTGACCAGGCAAATATTCCGATGTTCTTACGTAGTAAATTGATCAGATCCTCTTTTAATTCGCGGTCGATGCTTGCGCCGATCTGTACTTCCCGCTCCGGGCGAGTCGGATGTATCCTTATACTCTCCAACTCTTCAACGGTAATGGTCGCCTCTTGTTTGGAACGACTTCCGGACTCGATCCTTGGATCGATGTCGAGACTTGGATCGAAACCGATCCTTGGCTCGATGTCGTCCGTTAATCGATCCGAGATGGCGTCCTCTGAGTCGGGGTGGTACGATGTGCTTGGCTCGTCGATCTCCATGGGTTGATCGTCGATCGTTTCGGTGTCACACATAGCATGGGAAGTATCGAAAGAAATAACGACATAGGAGTAATTCAAACATTTCTTTGCCATTAGCTGATCTCCTTTTACAGTACCGACCGTCCCATCGGCAGTGCGGAATTTGATACAGTAAAAGAAAGACGAGGCGACCGCCTCAAAGGTTTCTAAAAAGGGGCGACCTAGGAACCCATTATAGATGCTGGGCCTATCTATGATTACAAAATTTAGGTTCCTAGTAATCCTAACCTTGGGATCGTAAAAGCATATTAGATCGACAGAGAGCTTGATCCTTCCGTAGGCTTGGACTGTGCTGTCGCCGAACCCTTGGAGCAGGGTGCCGAACGACTTGATGAACTTGGTCAAATTGCCGAGCTGGTCTAGGGCGGATTTGAATATTATATTGCAGAAGCTCCCATTGTCGACCAGTACGCGATCGACCATCTTTCCAATGATACAAGCAGAGATCACCAATGCATCCTCTTTGGGGCATTGTACTCCCTCCCTGTCCTTGTTGGAGAAGGTGATGAGCGCGTCTTTAGAGATGGTCGGCTCTGGAGGTACCACGACATGGACCCCGGCGAACGCCCTCAGTTCGGCCTTTCGCTTCCTGTTTGACATGGTGGAAACCGGGGAAAGGCCCCCGAGGTTTCCACCTCCTGCTTGAAGCATATTGATCTGACCGCCAGGGTTGATCGGAGGGATCGATTCATCAGAGTACTCCGGCTCATGTTCGATCCTGGCGACCGGATTGGGAGGGGTCCTTTCGTTTTGTCGGCGCTCGCGCCCTCTGGTCCTCTCTGTCCTAGGCTCTAGCTTGGTGACCAAATTGTCCAATTTGCCTTCCTCAAACAGTCGCCAGAGTTGTCTGAGGAGGTCGCGGCATTGGCTGGTGTTGTGGCCGGGACTTTTGTGGTAGGCACAGAATTTGCTGCGGTCTAGATGACTGTGGTCCCTTATCGGCTTTGGTTTGGAGAGCCACTTGCGCCCCTTGATTACTTTGAAGATGTGGGCCGGAGATAAGTTGAGGTTGTGGAGAAGGTAGACCTCCACATCCTCGAAGGCTTTGAACTCACCAGGCGGCTTAGCGACCGCCTTTCTGGGCTTGGCGACCGCCTTCTTCTGGACGTGGGTGTAATATCCGTATTTTTCTTTCCCTTGTATTTTCGTTTTTGGTGTATTTCTTGATCGTAGTGACCCTCGTGTACTTTTCGGCGTGTCCTTTCTGTCAAACTGTTGAACTGTATCCTCGTTGTTGTTGTGCGGAACCGCCGTTTCGGGGTTGCCATGGATCCATTGCGTGTTGTTGGTCCCCAAATATTGATTCCTATCGTTTTATTCTCTTTCCGGATTATTTTTATCATTTTGGACCCAAGATGGGGTGTGGGCCGCGGCACAAGGTGCGTGCGCCGCGGCACACAAATTTCTCCAATGTTGGTCGGACAATGCATCTTGTGCGCGGCACACCCATCGATCCGCGGCCGCGCGCCGAGGCAGTGCCGCGGCACACCTAGCCGGTGCCGCGGCACACTCGTGTGTCTTCCGCGACCAAAACCCAAGCTATCTGTGTGCGCGCAGCTGCCGAGCCTTGCGGCAACGCAAAACACAGGAGTATTTTCTTGGCTTGTGCCGCGGCACACTTTTGTCTGCCGCTGCACACGAAGCGGTCAATCTTTATTAGGCGAAATCGGCCATTTCCATCCCCATTTTTCATCTGCGTCGCGAGAGAGAGGTATAGAGGGGAGAGTTCTTCATCCGGAATCGATTTCCATCATTTCTTTTCGGTTGTGAAGCTCGGGAAATCAATCTAACGCGTTCTACGGATCTTAGTACTCGAATCTTCCAAGGTAATGCTCTAAAACCCTATTTCGATTAATTTGGGGTTTTGGGTTTTTCTTCCGATTCGTTCCGTTTTGTTGGTGGATTCATGATGTATACGATTGATATTGTTAGTATCTTTAGTTTTCCTACGGATTCATGGATATTTTGTGGATTTGTACGGAATCGAAAGGGTTTGGTTGTGGTCCACCCTCGTTGTTATTTTGGTATGAATATACATGAATCGTAGGCGGGTTTTCGGGTGTATTCCATTTCCGTAATCGTTTAGAAGTGGTTGTGATTGTGCTATTCGAATCGTTAGGTTCATTCTCGTCGTTTCCTCGTGGTTGTGCTTGATCCTTCGTCTAGGAACCGCCGCTTTCCACCGGACCGTTCGTAGTCGTGTTTCATCTCTGTTACTTGAGAATGTCTCAAAGGCAAGTACTTTACATTTGTTTACATGTTCTAGTATTTGAATTATGGCTATATGTGGTTGTTGTGGAGAGATATGTGTATGTTCACCTAGGGACGGTCCGACGGGACCTCTAGGGATACGTATTGCCGTGTGTGTGCGTATCACGAATCGTAGTTAGCCACCTGGGGATGTCCGACGGGGCTCTGCGGGGTACGATGGCCGTGAGTCTCGTGCCAACGGTTAACTTTGAATTATGATTTGTTGGAGATAATGTGTTTGGTGTGTGCATCGTAAATATTCCGGAATATAAAATGGTTTCTAAAATGACTTTTTTTTTTGGCGCATATATTCATCTGATTAGAATGTAGTTCAAATGGATTGTACTTGACCGGCGGTTGTCGCTAACCCCTTAAATGGGGAAATACTTTTTGTATTTCGGTGTATTGATCGCGAGGACAAGCGAGCACTCGAGCCGTATGAGGATGATGGGCAAGCATGATATTGTCGATAAATGAATTTCGGTGTCATGTCCCGGTTATTGTTATTGATGTCTGATTTTGGGATTTATGTATTATAAAAATTGGTTTAAGTACTCGAGTACTTCTTTTGTAAAATCGTCAATGTTGTGTTCCCGTTTTGGGAAATGGATTGTTGTTGGATCCTATTGGTCGGATTGTAGTCTTTTATTTTGAGTCGTCATTTTATTGATAATTTGTTGTCGTTGGCAAAGGTCTTATTGGTATGTTAGCCGGGTGGATTCCACAGTGTGGGGTCCACGGCGCTGTAATATGCCCTGAATGCCTTGGGGGTGTTACAGAATATGGTATCAGAGCTTAGGTTTATGGATACCTAGGCTGTCGGTTATTTGGGTCTAGTTAAGTGTCGTTTTTGGGACAGTATCACTGTTATGCCATCATCTCAGTACGCCGGTGCTCGTAAGTTTCCCTAACTTGACTCGTTTCACCGTTTTGTTCTATTTCTGTCTTAGTATCTTTTGCGTTTCGCGTTTGAATTGTACTTAACCGTTGCTTCTTCAGAATTCCTACTGGTAGAGGACGCGGACGCGGTCGCGGACGCGGTAGGGGACGTGGCGCCGCCGGTGGGGCGGCCATGTCCGATCACTCGGGAACTGATTCGGCGATGCCCTCTTTGTCGAACAGTGTTCCCCCTAGTTCCGGAGGTCAGCAGGACCAGTCTGCTAGATCATGTAAAGCTCATTATAAAGTTGTAGTGGCCAACAAATTGCAGCAAGTAGCGAACCAGATGACGCTGCGGCTCAGGCCGTTACAGTCGGCCATGCTAATGCCAACCCGGTTCCGCCTACTGGATCCGGTAATGATAAACTACTTCAGGACGTGATTCGTATGCGTCCTCCGCAGTTTGATGGTGCTTCCGACCCTTCTGGTTGGGAGAATTGGCTGTTCGAGATGGAGAAAGTGTTTGAGGCTGCTAATTGCCCCGAGGAGAGGAAAGTACCCATTGCTCAAGACTTCCTCGCCAAGGAGGCTGACGTGGTGGCGGGCGGTGAAACCGCGTGGCCGGCGGCTACGTGGGCGAGTTCCGGATCGATGGAAGACGAGTGCCCGTGGCGGTGAAAGAGGAGGATCCGAGCCTTCTTTGAGGCTAAGCCCCAAGATGTACCTATATCTCAAGCCATCAAAGACTACAATCAGCAATTACATTACGTGAGGAACCACGTCCGCGATGAGCTCGATAAGATCCGCCACTTTGACATGCGGATGAAACCGAGAGTGCGCCACTACATGTCCAGTGCAGGTGCACGACTTTGAAGGAATATCGAGAATAAAGCTATGGCTTATGAGATGTCGTTTTACTGCGGCAGACGGCAACGAAGGAAAGAAAGAGAAAACCATCGGCCGGTTTTGGGAGGCAAGTCGGAGGGTATCCGAGGACTCGATGCAGTTCGCGAGTCTTCGGAGTCGATCGCCATCGGTTGGTCGAGAAACGGTTCTAGATCTGCTCCTGTGGTTCCGTTCGTGGTCCTACGTGCTTCAAGCTGCGATCGTCCGGGCCACATGATGAGTGAGTGTGATAGGCCTCCGATCCAGTTGTCTTGCTTGTGGTCGTATGGGTCACCGTGCTAAGTTTTGTACGGATGCGGCTCGGGCTCGATTACTCGAGATATCTGCTCCAGTGCGGAGAGCCGAGTGTGAATCGAGCACCAAGCAGTTCCTCGGCCCAGCAGAGTTTTGGTAGAGGTCGAGGTCGTGGTCGGCCTTACAGAGGGGAGCGTCTAGTGCGGTGCATTCCGCCCGTGTGTATGAGATGAGACGGCGGGAGATCTGACGCGACGGTGGCCACAGTGCCGTCCACATCCTTGATCATCCTGTTTCCGTATTGTTCGATTCAGTGCTACGCATTCTTTTATATCTATGGATTGTGTGCGTCGCTTTGCATGTTGATTGCCTTGTTACTTGTGAGCCTTTTGTTGTTAAACTTCCTAGTGGGGATAGCATCGTGGGGATCGTGAGGTTAGAGATTTTCCGGTGAGTATCGCGGGGAGGGTTTGGCCTTCTAATCGATTGTGGTAGATATTAGAGATGAGGATTTGATTCGGGTGAGGATTGTTTGGACCGTCATGGGCGATCATGAATTATAGAACGAGGATGTTTCGATGTTAGCCTCGATGGTACCGAGCATTCTTTTGTGGGGCGTAAGCGGGGTAGCGAGATTACCGATCGGCGCTTTGAGGCGGTGAGACTTCTTCGAGGAGGTTGCACGGGTTATTGGTGTTACGCTTTGAGATCGAAAGAAGAGGGAGTCGAACTCGTCTATTCCGGTAGTATGTGAGTATCCCGACGTTTTCGGATGAGTTGCGGGTTTGCCACCGGACCGAGAGGTTGAATTTGCCGTCGATTTAGAGCCGGGTCGGCACCTATCTCTAAGACGCCATACCGGATGGCGCTGCCGAGATGCTTGAGTTGAAGAAACAATTGGGAGAGTTGCTAGACATGGGATATATTCGACCGAGCGCTTCGCCTTGGGGCGCACCGGTCTATTCGTAAAGAAGAAGGATGGGTCACTTCGTTTGTGTATCGACTACCGAGAGTTAAACAAAGTGACCATCAAAAACAAATATCCGCTCCCGAGGATTGATGACTTGTTTGATCAGTTGCAAGGAGCGACCGTGTTTTCGAAGATTGATTTGAGATCGGGGTATTATCAGCTCCGAGTGAAGGATACCGATATTCCGAAGACGGCCTTTCGGACGAGATACGGTCACTACGAGTTTGTGGTTATGCCTTTTGGGCTAACCAACGCACCAGCCGTGTTCATGCAGCTTATGAACAAAGTCTTTATCGAGTACCTCGATAAGTGTGTAGTCGTTTTTATCGACGACATCCTGATTTACTCGAGAAGCGAGGAGGAACACGCCCGTCATTTGCATATTGTGTTAGATATTTTGAGAACTCAGCATCTGTTTGCGAAGTTCTCAAAGTGCGAGTTTTGGTTACGGGAAGTTATGTTTCTCGGTCATGTGGTCTCGGCCGAGGGTGTTCGGGTAGACCCACATAAGGTAGAGGCAGTGTTGGATTGGGCGCCGCCCAAGAACGTGAAAGAGGTTCGCAGTTTTCTGGGGTTAGCCGGGTATTACCGTAGGTTCGTCGAGTTGTTCTCTAAACTTGCTCGACCTCTGACTCAGTTGTTACAGAAGTCAGAGAAATTTGTGTGGACCGATGAGAGGCAGAATAGTTTTGAGGAGTTGAAGAAGCGGTTGACGACCGCTCCTGTTTTGGCTTTACCGAGTGGTAATGATGGTTTCTCAGTTTATAGTGATGCTTCGGGCCAAGGGCTCGGATGCGTACTTATGCAGCACGGGAGGACGATTGCTTATGCTTCCCGTCAGTTGAAACCGTATGAATTGAATTACCCTACGCACGATCTTGAGTTGGCCGCAGTTGTGTTTGCGTTGAAAATCTGGCGTCATTACTTGTATGGCTCGTCGTGTCAGATTTTCACCGATCACAAGAGCCTGAAGTACATTTTCACGCAAAAAGAGCTTAATATGAGACAGAGGAGATGGTTGGAACTGATTAAGGATTACGATCTTGAGATCCTCTATCATCCGGGCAAGGCTAATGTGGTAGCAGATGCCTTGAGCCGGAAATCGGTATCGCATCGGGCACTTGAGTTACTCACGGCCCAGTCGGGACTTCGTGAGTTTACGAGGTTGAGCATTGAGGTTGTCCGCCAGAGAGTTCGGGCGATTGCGTACTCTTGAGATTTCTTCGTCTCAGTCGAGGACATTAAATCGGGACAGTTGGAGGACCCGATGTTTATTCACTCGGGAGAGTGTAGAGAAGGAAAGCCGGGATTCGTTATTCTTTAGGACGTATTGTTGAGATTCAGAGGTCGGTTGTGTGTTCGAACGACTCGGAAATGAGACAGTATTATGCGAGAGGCTCATCGTCACCTTACTCGATCCATCCGGCTCGAGTAAAATGTATATAGATCCGAGGAAAAATTTACGGTGGAACGATATGAAGAAAGAGGTAGTTCGGTTGTGGCTAAGTGTTTAACTTGTCGGCAAGTCAAGATCGAGCATCGGCGGCCGGATTATTGAAACCACTTCCCGTTAGGAATGGAAGTGGGAGGACATCTCTATGGATTTTGTCACGAGCTTACGAGAACGAAGACCGGTATGAATATGGTGTGGGTGATTGTCGATCGTCGACCAAGTCGGCACATTTTCCGGGCATCAAGGACACTTGGGGCCGGAGAAGTTGGCGTATATTTATCGCACAGTTGTGAGACTTCACGGTACTCAAAGTCTATCGTTTCGGATCGTGATGGCCGTTTCGTATCGCACTTTTGGCGGTGCATAAGGCGTTGGGTACCGTTTACAATTGAGTACCTCTTTTCATCCCGATCGGATGGACGGTCGAACGCACTATCCAGACGTTCGAGGACTTGTTGCGTGCTTGTGCTCTCGGCGGAGTAGTAGTAGGAGGAACATTTGCATTGATCGAATTCTCGTACAACAACTGTTGGCACGCGTCGATTCGGATGGCACCGTATGAGGCACTTTATGGGCTGCGATGTCGATCACCTATTTGTTGGAATGAGGCGTCCGATTTGGTCGGGACTGAGACGGATGTCGTGTTAGTGACGACGGAAGATAGAATTAGTTCGAGAACGGATGTTGACCGCCCAGAGTCGGCGAGTCGTATGCGGCGTCGTCGTCGACCTTTGGAATTCGAGGTGGGAGACCACGTTTTGCTAAAGGTGTCGCCGACGAAGGGAGTTTTTCGTTTTGGGAAGAAAGGGAAGTTGAGTCCGAGATTTATCGGCCCCTTTGAGATCCTCGGCGAGTAGGTGGGTTGGCGTACCGTTTGGCGTTACCTCGGCTTTGAGTCATGTTCATAGCATTTTCATGTTTCCCGATTGAGGAAATATGTTAGGATCCTAGTCACGTCATCGACTATGGCGAGATTGATATTGCTGAAGATGTTACTTTTGAGGAGCGCCCTTTGAAGATTTTGGAGCATCGTGAGAAACGATTGAGGCATAAGACCATACCTTTGGTCAAGGTGCAGTGGTCGAGACACGGCGTCGAGGAAGCAACTTGGGAAACCGAGGATAGCATGCGTGCTAGGTACCCGGAGTTGTTTGTTTCTTAAGTTTCGGGACGAAACTTATTTTTAGAGGGGTAGAATGTAATATCCGTATTTTTCTTTCCCTTGTATTTTCGTTTTTGGTGTATTTCTTGATCGTAGTGACCCTCGTGTACTTTTCGGCGTGTCCTTTCTGTCAAACTGTTGAACTGTATCCTCGTTGTTGTTGTGCGGAACCGCCGTTTCGGGGTTGCCATGGATCCATTGCGTGTTGTTGGTCCCCAAATATTGATTCCTATCGTTTTATTCTCTTTCCGGATTATTTTTATCATTTTGGACCCAAGATGGGGTGTGGGCCGCGGCACAAGGTGCGTGCGCCGCGGCACACAAATTTCTCCAATGTTGGTCGGACAATCTGTACTGTGTGCCGCGGCACACCCATCCGGTGCCGCGGCACAGCGCCAGGCCAGTGCCGCGGCACACCTATCCGGTGCCGCGGCACACTCGTGTGTCTTCCGCGACCAAAACCCAATCATGCCGTGTGCGCGGCACACGCAGTATCTTGCCGCGGCTGCAACACAGGAGTATTTTCTTGGCTTGTGCCGCGGCACACTTTGGTGCCGCGGCTGCAAGCGGTCAGCTATGCGATTCGTCTTTATTAGGCGAAATCGGCCATTTCCATCCCCATTTTCATCTGCGTCGCGAGAGAGGGTATAGAGGAGAGTTCTTCATCAGGAATCGATTTACATCATTACTTAACCGTTGTGAAGCTCTGGAAATCAATCTAACGCGCGTTCTACGGATCTTAGTACTCGAATCTTCCAGGGTCATGCGCTAAAACCCTCTTTCGATTAATTTGGGGGTTTTGGGTTTTCTTAGGTCGTTCCGTTTTGTTGGTGGATTCATGATGTATACGATTGATATTGTTAGTATCTTTAGTTTTCCTACGGATTCATGGATATTTTGTGGATTTGTACGGAATCGAAAGGGTTTGGTTGTGGTCCACCCTCGTTGTTATTTTGGTATGAATATACATGAATCGTAGGCGGGTTTTCGGGTGTATTCCATTTCCGTAATCGTTTAGAAGTGGTTGTGATTGTGCTATTCGAATCGTTAGGTTCATTCTCGTCGTTTCCTCGTGGTTGTGCTTGATCCTTCGTCTAGGAACCGTCGCTTTCCACCCGGACCGTTCGTAGTCGTGTTTCATCTCTGTTACTTCGAGAATGTCTCAAAGGCAAGTACTTTACATTTGTTTACATGTTCTAGTATTTGAATTATGGCTATATGTGGTTGTTGTGGAGAGATATGTGTATGTTCACCTAGGGACGGTCCGACGGGACCTCTAGGGATACGTATTGCCGTGTGTGTGCGTATCACGAACTGTGGTTAGCCACCCAGGGATGTCCGACGGGGCTCTGCGGGGTACGATGGCCGTGAGTCTCGTGCCAACGGTTAACTTTGAATTATGATTTGTTGGAGATAATGTGTTTTGTGTGTGCATCGTAAATATTCCGGAATATAAAATGGTTTCTAAAATGACTTTTTTTTTTTGGCGCATATATTCATCTGATTAGAATGTAGTTCAAATGGATTGTACTTGCACTGGCAGTTGTCGCTAACCCCTTAAATGGGGGAAATACTTTTTGTATTTCAGGTATTGATCGCGGGGACAAGCGAGCACTCGAGCCGTATGAGGATGATGGGCAAGCATGATATTGTCCAGTAAATGAATTTCGGTGTCATGTCTGTCGGTTATTGTTATTGATGTCTGATTTTGGGATTTATGTATTATAAAAATTGGTTTAAGTACTCGAGTACTTCTTTTGTAAAATCGTCAATGTTGTGTTCCCGTTTTGGGAAATGGATTGTTGTTGGATCCTATTGGTCGGATTGTAGTCTTTTATTTTGAGTCGTCATTTTATTGATAATTTGTTGTCGTTGGCAAAGGTCTTATTGGTATGTTAGCCGGGTGGATTCCACAGTGTGGGGTCCACGGCGCTGTAATATGCCCTGAATGCCTTGGGGGTGTTACAGTGGGATGGCGTCTTCCCTTCTCCGGAGGGTCCCTCGCCTAAGCGGAGGGAGAGCATCCTCTGCCTGGCCAGGAAATCGGTGGCTCTGATGCGGAAGACCGAGTAGGTCGGGGGGATGTCCTTTGTGAGGTGCCTGAACATGGGTGAGTGGCCGCAGAATCCCCCCAGGACTGAGTAGAGAGCGAGCTCGTCGCTGATGGGATCGCCGGTGAGGACTATCTCGTCTACCCGGTCGATGTAATCTTCATCTGATTCGTCCTTCCCCTGTCTGATTTTCATCATGCGGTGGGGGCCTTCTGGGCCAGCGACTTTGGCGGCGAAGTACGACGTGAAGTCGTTCGCCAGCTTCTCAAAGCAATTGATTGAGCGAGGTGGTTGTGAGATGTACCACCTGTGGGCGAGGTCGCCCACAGTTAATGGGAACATTCGACACTTCGTCGCATCTGATGCTCCGCATCCGGTCATGTAAATCCGGAATTTGCTCAAGTGGGTCTCCGGATCCGATCTCCCCTCGTATAGAGGTGTTTGTGGGGGAGCGATCTTTGGTTGAACTGGGGCGAGTTTGATCAGAACCGCGAGTGGTTCACTTGGCCCAACGATCGATCTCCTGGCGCTTGCCCCAGTTTCCAGGAGCGCCTTCATCTCGTCGAGCTGGCGCTGCATGGCGGCCATCGCCGTTGCTTGACTGCTCGCCGATTGGCTCCCGAAGCGCGAGCCAAGGCGATCCTGCACTGATCCCCTGGCTCCATGGTGGATGATGAGCTCTCTGCCAGTGGGTTCATTTCTTGGGCGAGCGGGGGCTCGCTGACCGGCTTGTCTCCTGGGAGTCGGATATGCCGAACTCCTGGTAAAGGATTCGGACTCCGATGTCTCCCGGCTGGGGCCTGAGTGCCCGGGTCGCCATGAGGGATCGCTCCCTAGGCGGCTGAAGACGGAATCGTCCCGCCTCACGAGAGCCTTCTCCTGCGGCTCGGGGCTTTCTGTCGATTTCTCAACATAGATCCCCTTAAGCTTCCGCTTGCCTGACCGGCGGATGGCCGACGGAGTGATGGTTGGCGAGTCGCATGCCCTCCGTCGCTCCCTGAGGATGGCTATAGCCTCCTCAATCTGTTCCGCGGTCTCGAACTGATCGAGTGAGAGGCTAGGACCGTCCCTCGGGGGCGGGAGTGAGAGCCTAGCGTCGTCGCGGTCACCTTCCGCCGTGGGCTGGGATTCGGTCCGGGCCGGAATGAGATTTCCGTCGGATCTTAGGGTGGCTCTCTTGGAAGTCGTAGCAGACGTCATTTTTCTGAAGGCTTTTCTGTTGAAGAACAGTGAGTGTTTCTTCAAGTATTTATCCGGAGAACAGTGAGTGTTCTTCGAGACTGTAGGAATAAAAATGAAGGTTTAGATCCCCTTCCTCTAGCGCCAATTGTTGTTACCCAAAATATTATCCGGAGATAGTATTGCTGGAATGATCGGATAACAAACAAATGCGAGAACACTTCCGTGAGAAAATAAATAACACAAGATTTGTCGGGGTTGTTAATCCCGTGCTTGAATGCTCTCGCGAGATGTTATTAAGAAGTATACTGTTGAGTACAAATATTAATGTTAGAATCTATTACAATGAGTGTAAAGACTTCTAGTTATCTAAGCTGTAGAGCGTGTAGATTGCCAGAAGAACCAGATATGAAGATCTATGAGTTCTTGCTTGGGACGTACTATAAGTGTGTATGAATATCGCTATGAATGTGTAAGTAATTGCGAGATGAGTCTTTGATTCTCTCTCTGTGTGTATTTTGCACTGTATTCACGGTAATAACAGCATGTCCATTGCCACTGTAGTGAGCCTCCTATTTATAGGAGACAAGGTTGGTAGGACCTCTCCGGCGATCGCGGGCGACTGCCGTTTTCTATATTATAATAAGATGGCCGATCGTCCCGTCCCGTGGGGCTGTTCCCTTAAAGTCTGGGGCTGCTGCTGGTGGCCAGCTGTGCGAGCCAATGGGAAGCCTGCACGCGTCCTGAGTCGCTGTCCGGGGAGGACCCACTTTGTACCTTTCGGCGGCCGTGTCGGTAGGTGAGGTAGGTGACAGTCTGGGGTCAAAGGTCTTATCTGTCGGCGCCCTTTGTGGATCTGCACGTGGGTCACCGTCTAAGATTCGGTCTTCGACGACTTTGATGGATGTTGGATTCATACGTGGCACGAGACGATCGTCTCTGGTTGAACATCATAGACGATCGCCTGTTACGAAGAGACGATCGCTGGATGCCAAAAGACGATCGTTGTGGGTGTCGACTGCTGGGTGTTTGCCCAGAGTATGTCTTCTATGGTTGGCTTCTCTGATCGTTATGCCGATCGCCATCGAGGCGTGTTAATCGCCGCACAACACACACAAAACGCTCAAAACGAGGTTTTGGGCGTTTTGCGTTTTGTGTACAAATATTTTTTTTGTTTTCCAAAATGCATTTTCGAAAATGATAAAAAGAACACGTTTTTAGTATTTTCGAAAATAAAAACAGAAAATGACCTCAAAACATCAAAGAGAACAGAGCCTAATAATTTGATCCAATGCTTAAATTTTTAATCATTTCGGCAATTGTAAATACATGCAAACAGAACTGTACCTCGCCGATGAATTTCTTATATGTGTATATTTTTTACACGTACACATGACATATTTCTTATATATGTCAATTTTAGGTGCTTATCTCAATGTGATTTAGTTTAGTGAGTCGAATTATTTAAAAAAAATTCATTATGTCTGAGAATTGAATTATAATCATTCCTTTCTAATTAAGTATGAGGTTCTTATTTTCTTTTCAATATTAGGATTGCAAATTTAGAACTTGTCTTTCCATTTTTAACACTCATATATTATTCACTCATACCAAAACTGCGATGTTTCACTTCTTTCAATTCCCAAAATAAATTTTATATTTAGACATTGTTGTCTTTATACTCATCTTACATATATTTTGAATCAATGTATTTCCAAAAAACCACCAAAATACTGCTATTTACGAGATTTTTCGTTACATAATGTATTTTCGATCTATTTCGATTAGAGGCATCATTTTCAATATGTTTCGTCCAAGGGTGTTATTTAGTACCCGTTTTGATTCTACGACATTATTTTCGGCTCATTTCACCATGAAACACTATTTTTTGTCTGAATATATTTTCCACATGTTTAGCCCTCAAACATCATTTCTACCCATTTGGTCCTAGAGCATTATTTTCGCTGTGTTTTGTCATAGATCGTTATGTTTGACCGTTTTTGCTCCCGGAATATTATTCTCGACCCATTTTGTCCAGAAAGCCATTCGCCCTGGAACATCTTTTTCAATCTATTTTGCCCTGAGACGTCATTTCCGATCCCTTTTGTCCCAAGACGTCATTTCTAGTTTGTTTCGTCCCCATAAGTCATTTCTGAATCATTTCACCACAAGGCATCATTTTTCGACTTGTTTCACCATTGGACGATAATTTCGACCTGTTTCTTCACAAGATGTTTTTCAAACCGTTTTGTCACGAGACATCATTTTTTGGTGCGTTTTTCCGAGAACCTCATTTTCGACTATTTTCGTCAGGAATATCACTCTCGACCCGTTTCGCTCTGGGGTATCATTTGTCCTATTTATCCAGAGACATTATTTTCGACTATTTTCGTGACATAATATTATTTTTCAACCCATTTCGCTCTGGGATATTATCTTCGGATTCCATTTCGCACCATGATGATATTTTCTATTCGTTTTGCCCCGTGATGATATTTTCGACTCCTTTCGTCATGGGATGTTATTTTCGACCTGTTCCGCCATGAAATGTAATTTTTGTTTTTTTAGGGGTTTTATCGACTATTTTTGTTCCGACGACGTCATTTTCGACCCATTTTAGCCAGGGATGTTATTTACGACTCGTTTCGTCCTGAGATGGAAATAGTTGAAAATGATATCTTGGGTGGAACAAGTTGAACATAATGGTCTGAGAAAAAAATAGTCGAAAATACCGTTCCTAGGCGGAATGGGTCGAAAATAATATCACCGTGACGAAATAGGTCAAAAATATCGTATCAGTGCTAAATGGACCGAAAATGACATCCTGATGCGAAAAATAGTGGACAGTGACGTCCTGGGGTGAAAACAACCGAAAATAACGTTTCAATATGAAACAGTCGAAAATGACGTTCCGGGCGAAATGGGCCGAAGAAGACACAAGTGCCAAATAGATCGAAAATAACAGACTGAAAGGAGTCAAAAATATCATCCCAAGACGAAATTGATCGAAAATAATATCCCAGGATGAAACAAGTCCAAAATAATATCCCGAGGCGAAATGAGTTCAAAATAATATCCCATTGTAAAACGTACAAAAATATCGCTCTATGGTGAAACAGGTGGAAATGACTTCCCAAGACAAAACGGGTCGAAAATGATGATCGGGACGAAATGTGTTGAAAATAACATCTCATGACAAAATAGATTAAAAATGTCTCCATGGGGTGATTGGTAAAAATTGACATTCTAGGGCGAAACTAGTATAAAATAACATCTCCGGGCGAAACGGGTCGAAAATAATATCCCGAGTCGAAAACGGGCGAAAATGACATCATGTGATGAAGCGGTCGAAAATGACGTCCCTTGACGAAATAAATCGAAAATAACGTCCCATGACGAAACATGTAGAAATCGTCCTCCTAGGGCGAAACGGGTCGAAAAATAACGCTATATGATGAAATTGGTCGAAAATGCGCCCCCAGGCAAAACAGGTTGAATATGACACCTCAAGAAACATGTCGAAAACGACGTCCTATTACAAGAACTATCGAAATTAACGTTATTCAGCAAAACATGCTGAAAATGACGTTTGAAGCGAAATGATTTAAAAATATGTCCTAAGACGAAACTGGTCGAAAATATGTCAGGGGACGAAACGGGTCTAAAATGACGTCCCGGGATTAAAACAGTCGAAAATGATACTTCGGGGTGGAACAGGACGAAAATAATGTCCGAAAATAGTCGAAAATGACGCGATGCGAAACATGTCGAAAATAATGCTCCAGTATGAAACAGGTCGAAAATGAAGTCTTGAGGCAAACGGATAAAAGATAATGCCCGGAGCGAAAACACCCGAAAATGACGTCTCCGGTATATCGAAAATAACGTCCCAGGTTGAACCGGTCGAAAATAACGTCCGAGGTTGAACATATCGAAAATGACGCATTTGGACCAAAATAATCTAGAATAATATTCTATGATGAAAATGGAATGAAGTTATCAATAATAGTGTATTTGTGAGGTACATAATTTATTAAAATTAGGAGTGATTTGGTTGTATCTATGAATAATCTGCAAATAAAAAATTTATCTTGAGAATTAAGAAAAAAATGAAATTTTATTTTTAAAGTGACAAGCGAGGAGTACCCGCGCTTTATATTAACTAGATGTTCTCCGGTGCGATGCACCGCATAAGATATTCTCTTATTAGAAAATAATTTCTCGATCTCTAAATTTATTTTTGATGATCTTCGACATGAATATCATATTAGCGTGAGTGTATTATGAGGTGTAATATAATTTAAGAAAGAGTACCACATTAGCGGAGTGTTAAGTCAATTAATGTCCATTACATGAACAAATTTCCTGGACATACCGAAAAAAGTAGGAACAAATTTTAGAGACGAAAGTAATATGTGATTAAGTCTTAATATCTGTGTGTGTGCAGTGTATGTTTTATTATTTTTAGTTATTACAATTAAATAAATATCATAATTTATTTTTTATTTAAGAAATAAATGAGTTAATATATTTTTGTTTTGCATCAATTAATTTCTTGAAAATAAATATTCGTAGTTTTTATAATATAATTTTTTTGTGCAATCGGTCATTATTGTAAATCCATCAAATTTATTATATTCATATGGATGTCTAGTTGAAAATTGTGAAATAAAAATTAATTAGATATATTTTTATTAAAAATAAACTTGATTTAAAAAATTATAAACATTTAAAATTTTAAGCATAAATGAAGGATTTTTTTATTGGTAGATGAGGGTAAGTTGTGGAATAAAACTCACACAATACATATTTAGATTTTTTTTAAAGAAATTTAAGGATACATCTCTATATATAAACTATATTTTAAAATAAAAAATCAAAAAACTTAGAGAGTGACATGTGTCACGACTCTCTTTTTAATAGAAGTATAGATTATTTGCATATCTTGAATCGAATCCCCGCAATCACCCAATGAAATTAGTTCGTGTTTTTTTTTTTTTTCCTTTCTGAAAATAGAAAATTAGTTCATTGTTTGAATTGTATCACCAGTAATTAAATTTTTGCGCAATTATTACTGTTATGTTTAGATAATAGCATTGACTGTGGACATAAAACAATCACCCGATGAATTAGAATTGGTGAAAAGACAAAGAACTGTAGCCTTTTGCCCAAATCTAAACATTATAGAGAATTAAAAAAAATGATAAACAAATGAAATGAAATTCCATATAATTTAGTAAAAAGGGAGTATCATTTAAATATCCAAACATGCAATTTAACCTTATATTCGTCTTATTTTTTGCTCCTGTTTTTTTCTCGATCAATTTCTTATTATCGTTGTCATGTGAAAATTATCAATCGTAGTAATATTTTCTAAAGTAATTTTAGAATATGAAATAGTAACAATTTCTAAAAGCAATCTTTATCTTTTTAAATCTATTGTCACTGATCCATAAATTTTTAAAAAATTATTTTTTTATTTTGATAAATACTATCAAATTTAAAAATTTATCAAAAAATTAATTATTTGTAAAATAAGACAATACCAGACAGGGTCATTGTAAGAAATTTTTTAATCTCACCATGATAGAGATGAATGATGGGTTCGGATGCAGTGCGATGCAATGTGTCTTGTCTGTAGATCCGCGTCGGATTCTGTGTGTCCGCATGGATGTGTGTGTGATCCAATGGTAGGATGCAGCACAGCATGGTGCTGTATTGCACCAGATCCCCTCCCATGTATGATGATGTTACCTTTTATTCTCTTTCCTCTCCAATTCGATTAAATGTCGAGGGATTAGTGTTTCCTACACTTAATATGGAAGCAAATTAATAATATTAGGTTCTATAAGATAGGAAATATATCATATGAAAATTAATTAGCTTGTGAAATTTAAAAACTTTTGTAGACCATTGATATTAGTGATCTAACGGCTGTAGATGTGTAGGATTATATGCATTTATATATTTTTTTATTACATTATTATTGCATATCTTGGCCAGAACGATCTGAATAATAACAAATATGCAATGAAATTTCTTAATAATGCAATTGATTTCTAGATTTCACCATTAAGGGGGTTTCTACCATAATCAATCCCCTATAAGAGTATATCCAAATCATGTTCAATCAAAATTTGCGATACGATAACAATGTAATTGTTTTCAAAATTTCATTCTCTAGGTATTATTGAAATACAAAAAAACAAACAAACAAATAGGCACATATAAAGATTTTGGTTATATTTGTCATTTTTGTTTATAAGACATGTTATTTTTTCTAGAATAAATTTCGTTATATTGGTACACATCTTATCATACCAGTAATATGCGTATATCAAACTTTTGGTATGGTATCGATATTATTTACTCCCTCAGTCCGTACAAAATTTATCTCAATTTTCTTATTGAGGTGTCCGCAAAAAACTTGTCCTACTTATAAAAGAAAAGTTTTTTTTTTCTCGGGACCCTTTCTTTACTAAAATAAAATCACATTATACCAGTTTTTTTTTAAATCGTGTCATATCATTTGAGACAAGTTTTGGGCAGACGAATGAAGTATCATTTTTTCACGACAAAAATTTCCCCATAATGCACGAATTAGTATGGTACTAGTATGATTTTTTTCATATATAAATTATATAGTGAATGTGTCTATGTGTCGAATAAATATGGATTTAATGGAAAAGAACTCAAACGAGAGAGAAAAAGTCGGTACCGTCCATGGTACACCCCATGTAGTGCATCCTCTGCCGGATGCACTATAAGTAAAGTGACGTGTATGTACGGTGCATATTGATGCGTTAGATGGAGTATCGATCTGCACCGTTTATGCACGCCACGTGTAGTGCATCCGACAAAAAATGCACTACCTGAAGTGTACCATGGACCCAACCGAAAAAGCCCCCCAAATAAGTGCCACTTTACTTGGACTCATGGGGATCCGTTTTGAACATCATTTTGAAGCAACAAAAATTCCTTCCAACACTATTTTAAAAACATTATCAAAAAAAAGAAAGGCTAAAGATGTTCACTTTTTCCCTATTCCCATTGGGGGTTTGGGGGTTGGTGGGGGGGGGGGGGGGATATTTTGTCTTTCACTTTACCAATCACACCACTCTTTAACATTTTGCTTCTCATTTTCGATCAGGAATCTTCATTTTCTTCCTCTTCCCTCCTTTTATCTTTTTTTTCTTTTTTTTTTTTTCAAAACCTGTCACTCTCACTATTCCCAACTGGGGATCAACACTTCTTTTCCCAGTATTTGTCCCTAATTCCAATTTCTGCTTTCCCACAAAATCCCACATTTTTCTTACATCATCAATTTCCACAAAATTAAAACAATATAGTAAAAAAAAAGTAACATTATGGTACAAAATCTTGTGTATGATTTGGTGATCAAAAAGCATTCTTATATAAAAAAAAAAGCTACTCTTATCTTTGAAACTCCCAACAAAACAAACAACTAATGTACAACTTAAAACGAAAAAAAAAAAACGAAAAATAAAACAAAATTTTATTAAGTCTATAGGTAATTATCAAATCAAACGACTTGGAATAACACGATTAATGCCCAAACGATGAGTAGTTTCATACACTGGAAGTTCTTCACCATATCTATTGTTTCCAAAAAACGCGGAGTGATCGATCTCGAATAAATCCGAACTCGAATCACTAATCCCATCGTCCTCTTCCTCGTCTCCACCGTTCGTTTTCCTAAACATGGAAATATCATTCCTCCTTTTATTATTATCATTACCACTAATACTACTGCCGTTAGAATAATCCTTGAAGAAGTCATTTTGCCTGTTTTCTCCCACTTTCCTATTTTTCTCCATTTTGCTCACCTTCAAATTCGCCAATGCTTGATTTATAGGCAGTGGAGGCTTTCTATACTTAACACTATCCTCTTCCTCCTCATCATCATCATATATGCACCGGTGCCCGCACGGCCTTGAATCTTCATCGACGATCACGCTGACCGGATGGAATCTGACCGTCCGTTGATCCCCACTCCTCTCTCTCTCTCTTGATTTAGGCGAATATTTGCTCAAACACGACCGCGAAAACGAAGAAGCCGACGAGCACGATATTGGTTGGGCTTTCCTCGACTTGAAATAATCCCGATTCTTTTTATCCGTATCGACAATTTTTTCCGGCTTTTTTCCATTGGCGTCCCTGAAAAGTGAGTTGATAAAACCAGTCAGTCTCCCCCCTGGAGAAATGGGCTGTTTCACTTTTTTCAAATGTGCGTAGATCTTCAGGGCCCTGGATTTGTGATTCACCAGATCATCTTCGGTCTTGTTCTTCTCGTGACAGCCAAACAGAGAGTAATCGTCTTGTGGGTTGTTTTTGTTCCCGCGGACCGGGACACCGGTCCGAACCGGCTTGGGCCTCGTGGAGAAACATGAAACCTTAGGCTTCGTCTGGGAGGCGAAGAATTCCGCGTCCGACGGCGACGACGAGAGTGCGCCGGAGCTGTCCGAATTAGAACTCGAAGTCGAACTGAAAAACAACAAATCGTTAATGTGGTTGTATTGTAGTGATTTGTTCTCCGGCTCCAAATTTGGCCCTGTTTTAGGCGCAGCTTTTTCAGTTTTCTCCTTCTCCGTCAATTTCTCAACCAAACACGCCCTTGTGAAAATTTTCGTTTCTTCACAGCCTTCTGTGATGTTGGTCTTGGCTCTGCAGCCACTCTGTTTCTTCGAAACCTTTTCCTTGTACGCCTTAATATCTTCAGATTTCTCGGCGCTGACGTCGATCGAACGGTATATTTCATCAAGAAGTGTGGAGGAAAATGATGGCATATCTTTGGGGTTTTTTCTTGATTTAATGTATTTTTCTTCTCTATATGTTTTTTCGCGAGTATACATTTTTCTCTCTTTTTCCTTGGTTGGTTGGGGGGGCGGGGGGGGGGGGGGGGGGTATGTTTCGGAAAATGCAGTTGAATGGACACAGGGAAATAGAAGGGAGAGAGAGAGGGATAGAGAGGAGTGTATATATATATAGATAGGTTCCAGCCCGCGGGGCCCAAATTTAAGCCCAAGGCCACTTTGTCATTTTAATCAGGGGTGTTCAAAATTGGACTGATTTTTGGATATCCTAAGTTTCGGATATCCGAAAATTTGGATAGTAAATTTTGATATTCGATATTTATATCTAAAATTTCGAATACGGATATCGGATATTCGAATATCCGGAAAAAAATATGAATTATATTCGGATATTCTTATATTCGAAAAAAATATTCGGATTCGAATATCGGATATACGAATATCAGAAAAAAAATTCCGATATGGATATCGGATATCCATCCGAATACCTTCTATTATTTAAAATATAAAAAAAATAAAAATTTTAGGATTTTTTGGATATCCTAATATCCGATTTTTCTGAAAAGTACTATCTGATATCCAAATCCGAAGTTCCGGATATCCGAACTTCGGATATCCTAGTCTTGATTTAGTAGACTAGGGATGGCAATTTACCCGCGGGTAACGGATAACCGCGGGCACCCGACCCTAATAGGTGCGGGTTTGGTGGGCATTTGGTATTCACGGATAGCTTCGTGGTATGAAATTACTATCCATTAGGTTCGCGGGTATTGATATGGATAACTACTATCCGTACCCACAAAACCCATTTACCCGCGAAAAACACCCGCGAAGATACTCGCGAAATACCCACAAAAATACCCGCAAAATACCCATAAAATATTCGAACAGATTTTGAATTCGGTATAATGTACAAGTATTTTAATCTTTTTGTATATACTATATATGAATTTCTGAGTTTGATTTATGGATATTAATTTGTGTGAAATTTTTATTTATATTGAATTCATTTATTTACATCACGGATACCTGACGGGTGGCGGGTTGTGGATACCCAACGGGTGGCGGATACCCGCGGGTCGCGGGTGTGGTTGGCAAATCATACCCGTCGCGGGTCGCGGGTACATGTTTACCTCGCGGGTACGGATGTGGATAGGCACTATCCGCGCCCGCCATACCCGACTGCCATCCCTATAGTAGACTGGTCTAAATTCTGGCCTGGTCAAATGCTTGGTCTGGAGTGGTCCGATCTAATCTGCAAACAGACCGTGTTCTGAATGTAAGAAAATTCCGACCTAGTTAGGGGTTTAATTTTAAAAGGGCCAAGTTCAGTCGAATATAGACAAACTCAAAATTGACCCACGAGTCTCACCAGTTTAATCGAAACTTCACAAATAATATATTTTCAAAATTAACAAAACAATACAAAAATAAAACCTATAAATATCACTTGCATAGATATCATCGAACAATTTATACCATATTACTAGTCATATTCTGGTTCGATATCTAAAATTCAAAATATTAAATTTCAACGGTAAGATGTGTATTTATTGTTTAAATAGTCAAGTCATATTATATTTAAACCACAAAAATAAGCATATAAAGGATTGACCACCTAAATAGGCCCATAGATCCTACCAGAAATATGTGATTTTTTATAACCATATTTCGATAAAGATAACTTATCATATGGATGTATTGTAAAATTTCTACTTGCGATGGATACCGATTTCATTGATTTATTGTAATTATGTTATGAATTTGTAATGACCCTTCAAAAACTCTAATGTTACGGGTCATTATTATCTTGATATAAGCACATTACCGAGTACATGATGTAACAACTTTATTGGTTGGTAAAATAATAAAATTTTCATACTAATTTTATATTGTTGGTACATAATATTCAGTAAAAAAATGGTATACCTTTCATTGGCAATCCTATAAATCGGCTTACTAAGAAATGGAACGGTCCAACCGATCTGGTATTTGAGTCGGGTCATTGCATAAATACGGGGTAATTCGACACATTAAAGCCCTATTTATGACCGTATATACTTATGGAAACTCTATACTAGGAAACGCTAGACGGGATACTTTTTATGTGGAAGAGGCTGGTTCATCATGGTGTATTTGATTGCAACTTTAAATATTGTTCTCGAGTACACAAAATGTACAACATTCACAAACAAGACATCCCACATGTAAGCAAGCATATGTCATAAAGATATGTGGAGAAAAGTGTTTTATGAACTGATCAAGAATGGAATCATGTATGTGGTTGGGGTGGGGGTGGGGGTGGAGGGGGTAGGGGGTGGGGGGGGAGGCAGGGATTCTGATTTCTTGAAAGTGCAATTTAGTGGGAGGCAATTAGAGAAATTAGTCCTGGTTTGTGTACTAATGATTTGTTGTAAAAGAAAAAGCTGATGACTTTGGAAGTTGAGAATCAAGACGGTTTTTTTTTTTTTTTTTTTGACAAATTATCTCATTTGTTTTTATAAAATGAGTCACTTGCTCTTTTATTTAAATTAAATAGCCACGTTTTCTCTATCCGTCAAAAATATATCACAGTTAGTTTTTTCGATCAAAATTAATAAACTTTTAAATATTAGTTTTTTATGATTTTTATTTATATATAACTAAAATTATTAATGATCGGAGTTGTATTTTGAAAACTGTGAATGTCAAATGTGATACTCTTTTGGTGGACGGACAGGGCCGGTCCTGTGCCTGACGGTGCCCTAGGCAGAAATTTAAAAATAGGCCCTCAAAATTGAGAAAAAATACAAAAGCAACGCAAAATGATAGACTGTGAAAATTAAAACTAAGTTAACACTTGAAAAAATAATTTCTTCTACCTCTTTGAGTTTCATTAATTATAATATTTATTATTTGCTTTGTAAATATTATTTTTGAATTTTTTATTAAAAAGTATCTAATTTAATAATAAATACATTTAACTCATTATAACTAACTCAAAAAGAAATAATTCATACACTATTTCTATATTTAATGTTAAAATAAATAAAAAGAATGGTGTGATTTCCCTTACTTGTTCAATTATTTTAAAGTACAACAAAAATAACATTTTTTTACTATTGAATGAATAACAACTAGAAAAGAATATTTATATTTTTGCAAACAATGTATATTACAAAACAAATAAAACAGTTGACAAAATAGAAGGAAAATTAAATTAAAAGGTAAAAAATTGAAGGCCCATTATAAATATATACTAGAAAAGAATATATATTTCTTCTTTGTATATTATAAAACAAATAGAAGTAGATCACAAAACGTAAGAAAAATAAAAAGTAAAAGAAGGCCTATTATAAAAATATATATCGAGCATGGTGGGTCGATTGGCCGCGCTGTCGTGATGCGTCAAAATTAGTTATTTATATTTTCCTTGGCTTACTTCTACTAACTAGTAGTATCGGCAAGTAAGGGTCGATCCCACGGAGAACGGTAAATCAATTAGACTAATTAAGGATTAAATACTTTTACCAATTAAATAAAATAAAAACGAGAGGGGGGGTCGATTTCTGACCTTAACTAAAATAAATTGCGTAAAATAAATTAAATTAAAATAAACAAAGGAAATAAAATACGGAAATATCAATTAAAGAATAATCTAGTTCTTAGCTCCGTTATCCACCGTTTCGAATTAATTCAAGTTTCAATGCAGCGCTTATCTCTTCTCTAATCTCACAAACTCCTATTCCGAAACCAACAACAAGCTCTGTTGACCCCAATTATTTCTTAAGTTTATTCAATTATAACAAGCTCTTTAATCGACCCTATCTATACGGTGGATTCAAAACAAGCTCTTCGAATCTCGCTCGCTAGATGCATTAAAAACCAAAATAATGGAATAGGCAAGATATTAAGTTCATAAGCTCGACTTAAGGGATCTCGATTTTGTGTTACCCAATTGAGAAAAAACCAATTGTTTGCTACTTGTGAAATTAAAATTGCAACAATTACGGATTACAACTCAATTTCTAGCATAAGACATCAAACTCCTAATCTAGTTGGCCAAACCAAATCAAGAAATTAAATGGCATGATCGTGAATTCAATAACACAAAAGTAATTCAAGAGAATTCGAGTTGAGAATACGCTACGGGATTAAAATATGAGAAATTCGAATACGGTTTCAAACTTCACTAAGAACTAGAATATAGAATTAGCCGGACATGTTGGCTTTAGAAAACAGCAATTTAATGATAGACATGAGAAGAAAGAAATTCAAACGGTATAATCTTCTTCTTCGCACGTCGGAATCGGCTTGGTTGCTCCGGCGGAAATCGGTTCGGTCGTCCCTTATGAATTCTTCTGCTCCAGCCGTGACTTGCTGTTCCCAGGTGTGTTTTTATTCCAGCCCTCCTCCCTTTTATAATTATCCCTTATCTCCTAGTTTTCTTATTTAATTAGGACTCCTTCCTTCTTGAGTTTTATTTTCCTTGGAGTCTTTCTTCCCAAATCTATTCAAATTCCTTTTTTCCAGTATATGGACCGATTTATTGCCTTGTGGAACTGATTGGGCGATTTTTTGAGTCGTTTCTTGGGCCCAAAGTAAGGTTATATTAAATGAGGTGACCTTTGGGTCGTGTGACCTTTGGGCCACCCAGTGTCGCACGATATTTTCTTCATTTAAGCCCCAAATCACCTTGGCTTGGTCCGCTTGATGATCCAAATTATTCCTTAAGCCTAAAAACTCCATCAAACACCTAAATTAAACAACAAATTGCCAAGTAAAGTAAATTGCACCCAAAATATAAATATATGGAAAATAACCAAGTGTGCCAACATAAAATCCATTAAAACCTTATAATTAACAATGATTTTAGCACACTATTTTCGTTCTATCAAATCTCCCCAAACTTAAACCAATGCTTGTCCTCAAGCATAATTCGAGTGAAAGAATTTCAAGAAGCGTGTATTGAAAAATCCAAGATGATAGCCATATTCAAGGGAGAATAAATAATCATGAACAAGTAAGAAGAAAATTAAAGTATCTCAACCAATCTCAACATCTTTATTGGCATCAAGTGAGAGAAAATTCAATGGCCTCACAAGGGGTCACTCTCGCTCAAGTAGATATATAGGGATTATTAATCAATCACTCACGTCAAAACATGGTGTGTCATTACCACATACTCGCACAAAAATCAAATCTCCACTACTTAGATGAACTCATGCATATAATCAAAAGGACTTTTATGGTTGTAATGGGGCTTTAGGAATGGGTAGGATAAAAAGGATAAATAAAAGATTCGTTGGTCAAGACTAATCATGAAATTAAATGCATAACAAATCTTACAAACAATGAAGCACCATCCTTTCCTTGAGCACCATTTTAGGCACATGTAATCGCATAGCCACGAAAGATTAGTTGAGGTCAGTGGCTTAACAACATTCGAGGGGGGTATTTTTACGGCCGCCCCCTATTTTTTTTTTTCGGCCTTATAATTTTATCTTAATTTCAGCACCTTATTTTTTTTCACTTCTCCACCCACTTTTTAATAATTCCTCGTCCTTCCCTCGACATGTTATACACCTAATTCATAACCAAATCTTGACCAAGGGTTCAAACAGATGAATTTTCACCAAAAATTAGATAATGGCTAATCAAATGTGCTGGATCGAAGAATAAGGCTTAGGTCCAAATGGGTTTCTAATGGCGATTATGTTGAGGTGGGAAAATATAAGCCAAGTGGGTTATTCCTAATTTGCCTTTATCACTTTTTTGGGTAAAGGGGACAAGACCCCGGTAAAATATATTAATAACCCAAAAATCCGATAAGTACAAAGGAATGTGACTGAGTGTCACATTAACCTCAAGCCATAGCTCGAACTTCCACTAAATCATATGACATGCCATATGATATCTAGACTATTACAAAGCCGATAACACCAATAGGAAAGAACCACCTAACGGTGCACAAACAAAATGGAACAACCATAACTTAAACAAACACGACTTTAGGAAGATCCCAAAGTCTCGCCATTGTTTCTCCACTCTTGGACTTCTTAAACTTGCAAGATAGAAGTTTAAAACGCACGGACGAAACTATGCAATCAACAATCTGGTCCGAAGAACGCTTACCTTTTTTGAACAACCTCCAATTCCGCTCTTGCCAAATATAGTATGCCGATGCAGCCACAACTAGCTTAGCAATCACACTACACGAGGTACGACGTTTACTAATAGGGAGCAAGTCTTGAATAATATCATATATGTTTGGATTAGAATTGAGACCCGCACGACCTTTCACCCTATTCCAAATACCATTCGCAACTGTGCACTCAAAAAACAAATGCTCATGAGAGTCCGGTCTTGTCTCACACAACGAACAGACCAGACCAAGCGAATTCGACACATCCCACGCCGGAATAAGGTCTTGAGTTTTTAACTTCCCTCGAATAATAAGCCACAAATTAATAGCATGTCTTGGAATACAATTCGGATACCAGACCATGCTATACCAGACCACCTTCGAATCTCGCAATCGAATATCATTCCAAACTTGGGAGACCGAGAAATTTTTAACATGACCCTGACTATTTCTCCAAATCAGCCGATCTACTTCATCATTATTAATAGGCACAATATAACTATTAAGAACAGGGTATTTCAAGAGAAGATCAGGGGGCCAAACCCACGTACCAACATTAATAATATCTTTGACCTTCCAAGAAAGGTTTAGACCTGCTCTAGTAATATCACGCGGGGAAACATGGCTTGCAATATGCTCACGATCAGACCACTTATCAAACCATAAGGAAGTAGCAGCTCCATTGCCGAGTTTACTCCAAATGAAACGTCTTATAGTTGGTCGCAACTTCAGAATTTTGCGCCAACCCCACGACATGTTACCACGCAAAGGATAATCCCAGAAATTACGACCTTTGAGTTTGTATTCATGAATCCATTTCACCCAAAGCGACTCTTTAAGATTAAGAAGCTTCCAAATATGAGACGCCATAAGGGCATTAAAACATTCGAGCCTTCTAATACCAAGCCCGCCTTCCTCCTTGGGAAGACACACACTTTCCCACGCGACTTTGGACTTACCCTTCCCCGACGACCCATGACACCAAAGGAATTGGCGCAATAGCCATTCAATATTAAGCAAAACACGAGTTGGAAGGATAAAAACCGGCCTTGATAGATATGCATCGAGCCAAGGACAGATTGGATAAGTTGGAGCCGACCCGCAATCGAAAGAGATTTATTTTTCCAATCTTGAATACGAATTTGCACACGATCAATAAGCTCATTACAATCTCTAATCATAAGGCGAGAAGAAATCAAAGGAACACCAAGGTATTTAACCGGAAGTTTACCTTCTTCAAATGGGAGAATCTGGAGAATTGATAGCTTCACATAATTAAGAACATTACAAAAGTAGGCCGTGCTCTTAGGAAGACTAGGAGCAAGACCCGATGATGTTTTAAACTCATCCAAGGCCTCTTTAATAATGGTAGCCGACTCCACATCCCCATATGCAAACAAAAACAAGTCATCCGCAAAACACAAATTAATAAGCTCCATTTTATCACAATACTTATGATACGAAAATAAGTCCGTTTCATGCACTTTCCTTTGAAGCAATAACGTAAGAATCTCCATCACTAGGGTAAAAAGATAAGGGGATAACGGGTCCCCTTGTCGGAGGCCTATTTTACACTTAAAATAACCATGAAGAGAACCGTTAATACATATGGAGTATGAAGTCGTAGTAACACATTCCATAATCCAGGACACCATCGTAGCATGAAAACCAAATCCATGAAGAATCATGCGCAAAAAATCCCAATCCACAGTATCATAAGCTTTTTGGATGTCAACTTTGAACGCACATCTAGGACTACCACGGTCCAAATGATAATTGTGCATAAGCTCTTGCGTCAACAAGATATTATCCGTAATGCTTCTCCCCGGGACAAAAGCCGATTGGTTAGGACTAATAATATGCTTCAAACTTTGTTTAAAGCGATTAGCAATGATCTTGCTAATACATTTAAACAACACATTACAGCAAGAAATGGGCCGGTAGTCGTTAACACGAGAGGGCGCTTTGACTTTTGGAATGAGAGCTATAATAGTGTGATTAATTTCTTTAAGAAGAGTACCATTCCTAAAGAATTCACGAATAGCAAGAGTAACATCCGTAGCAATAACATTCCAAGCTTCTTTAAAGAAGGCAGCCGAAAAGCCATCCGGACCCGGAGCTTTATCATCACCCATCGAAAATATAGCATCTCTCACTTCTTGGACAGAAACTTCTCTAATCATATCCAGAGCCTCCTGTTCACCAAGACGAGTTCTGAAGAGGTTATTAGTATTAATATGAACCGTATTACCAGCTTGTCCAAGAAATAACGCGTAGTGATCGACAAATGCTTTTATCACTTTACTGCATGAGAACACTAACATAGTCTTGACATGAATAATTGATTAAGTTCTAGTATGAACACAATACGTTCGACCCCACAAGAAGAAATAGTGAGCATGTATATGTATAATTATTTATATATGTGTGTATTTTGCTCTACGGCTCAAAACTCACGAATAAAAAGGGCTTGTGCCATGAATCCTTCACACTTTTATCCAAATCCAAAATCAAGACTAGTGAACTACCCTAATTAAAATCAAACTAGTCATTCATACCCATTTCCTATGTCAGGCCATACTTAAATCTCCAATACACGAACTTGATTCAATCACACAAATTTAGCTAAGGACGCAAAATTAAATTCATCACAATTTCCAAATTCAATCAATCGTTCCAAATCCAATTTCCCCAAACTTAAAATTAAGTACATACTCCAAATAAACGAAGGAAAAGAAAAATAAAGCATAGTAAAAGAAAGTCTAGAATAGGAATCACCGGGCTAATGAGGACGACGGGCCTCCAACTGCTCAGTCAAACAATCCACCTTGGATTGAAGTGCGCGATGTCCCTCCTCAAGCTGCTCGATCCGACGCCTCAGTTCGGTCTCTGTAGCCGATTCTTCTGCTCGGCTTGTGCTCGTGCCGGCTGTTTGAGCCCTTGCCGCCGGGATGTCTGAAGGAGTGGAAGGAAGGCTCCTGTGCAACATTTTTAAATTTCTCTCCTCCCATGGCGAAGTGTATGTGGTGTTTGGTAGAGCTATCATCTCACTTGCCGATATTCGCCACTTAAAAATTCTATCATTTTTTTCTAAAATGCCCATTTTCGTAAGAAGATTTACATCGATTTTCAGCCCCGGCCAAGGAACCGCCCGCTGAAATCAGCCCCGGCGTACTGAGCTACAGCCGTGACCCCCCCCATTACGATTGGATTTTTCGAAACATCATCCCCAATAAACATCATCAATAAATCTTTAACACATTTCACTCTTTTTCTAAAAACCATCGCATACATCATCTTCAGCTCAAAAATCTGCACCACATTCCGATTTGAGTATCTCCCGGTGACCGTGTATGCCATAAGTCGTTGAACCTAAGGATCACCAGGTTTCGAATGGCGGTGGCCTTAGTTTTTCCCGCAGCAAATGGACCGGCATCATTCGTAATCATTTGCCAAATCTCATTTTCGGGTGGTATGTCATCTTCTTCCTCGGGTTCAGCAGTCAGCCCAAGTGCTCGGCCGAACTGCTCAACCCCCCATGTATACCCCTTACCATTCAAACGAAAATAAAAGGTCCATTTCTCTTCAAAATCTCCTTTCCAAATTGAGCTAAAAAATTCATAAGTGAGATTCTCATAAACTTCCCAGTTCCCCTTTGCCAATCTCTCCCACCCCAGCACATTCAACAACGCCATAACATCATCATACAATCCCAATTGTCTCAAAATAATTTCATCAAGATAGACTGAGGGAATTACCTTTCATTCCGTGAGTTTGCGGTAGCGTGTAACCTGTCCGGGGGAGCCGAAGGCGACATTATAACGGTTCGGTAGGCCGAGGAGACTCTTGCGCCTTTCTCTTACTGGAGGTGGAGCTGGGTTCCCGGTTTGCGTAGAGTCGTGCTGCTGGTCGGTCTCCTTTTCATTTCCTCTTTCATCTGTCGGTCGCGGCTCGTTTTCAGAATTGTGTTCGGGTTGGGGTGGATGTTCCGAACCATTCCCCTCTACTGTTGTGGAACTCGATGTCTCTGCGCCATACCATGTAAGTAGCAACGGGGGCGGCGGTAATAATTGATAGATTAGCTCAGGGGCCGTATCGTCATTGGTGACTGGTGGTGCGATCGACGAGGGCGGAGATGGTGGCGGTGTGGGCTCGTATTTCAAGCCACGGCTCGGCGATGTCTGGATTTGTTTCCCCCTTTTTGAAGTTTGACCCGGCGGCCGCCGCTTCGGCTTTTTGGTGAGTGGTTCGTCGGTCACTGGTCGGCCGACCCTTCGTTTTCTGGAGGTGGAGGATTTTGTCGCGGGTGTTTCGGGCTCGGTGAGGTCATAGAAGGTCGGAGCCCTAGGGTTGTGCCTCCAACCTCCGCTATGAGTGATTCGATTAAGTGGCCGATTGACGTTCCTTGTTCCTTTTCCGGTCATGTTGGTCGGCGATGTCTGCAGAAAAGAGGGATGGATATGTTAGTTGGGAAGGACCGAGCGGGGGGGTTGATCACGCTGATATATGAGGGAGAAGGGGATGGAGTTGTTTTTTTAGGAAAAATATTAATAAGTAAAAAGGAGTAATAAGGGAAGAATATTTTAAAAGAAGGCAATGAGCAGAAAAGGAAATAAGCATGTAGAAGATTTTTTTAAAACTTAAAAAGACTGACGAATAAGAAAAAAAATGCGAAAAAATAAAAAAACAAATTGGGTTGCCTCCCAATAAGCGCCTTTTTTTTACGTCGTTGGCTCGACGAACTCCCTGTTTTATATTTCGGATGAGTCCTCGAGTTTGTATTCTTCCATATTAGCCGTCGTAAATCCTTCGCGATAGGGTTTTAGGAGATGGCCGTTGACTTTGAAAATTTTTCGTGTCTTTAGACTTTGAACTTCAATCGCTCTATGAGGAAAAATATTGATAATTATAAATGGACCAATCCAGCGGGATCGCAACTTTCCCGGAAATAATTTGAGTCGAGAGTGGTAGAGTAGCACTTTTTCACCTACGACGAAGTCTTTCCTCATTATTTTTGAATCGTGGAACGCCCTTGTCTTTTCTTTGTAAATTGCTGCATTTTCGAACGCGTCGTTTTGTATCTCTTCCAATTCTTGTAATTGCAACTTCCGGTGGGTGCCTGATTCGTCAAAATTCATATTGCACTTCTTGATTGCCCAAAAGGCACGATGCTCGAGCTCGACGGGAAGGTGGCACGGTTTGCCATAGACCAAGCGATACGGTGACATGCCAATTGGTGTTTTATATGCCGTCCTATAGGCCCAAAGCGCTTCGTCGAGTGGTAAGCTCCAATCCTTCCGATTTGGTTGAACTGTTTTCTCCAAGATTGCTTTTATCTCCTTATTGGATGTTTCGGCTTGCCCATTTGATTGCAGGTGATAGGAAGTGGACACCTTGTGCAAGACTCGATATTTCCTTAGGAGTGCCTCAATTATTCGATTTTTGAAATGCTTTCCCCGATCGCTTATTATAGCCCTTGGAATTCCGAATCTAGCGAAGATATTAGTTTTAATAAATTGGGCCACTAATTTAGAATTATTGGTCCGTGAGGCGGTCGCCTCCACCCATTTGGATACGTAATCCACGAAGAGTAAAATATAGAGATTCCCATATGAGGTGGGAAGGGGTCCCATGAAGTCCATGCCCCAGACGTCGAAGATTTCACAAACCAAGATAGGATTTTGAGGCATTTGATTGCGTCGAGAAATATTACCCGTTCTTTGACAATTATCACACGTATTGCAAAAATCATAAGCGTCTCTAAATAGCGAAGGCCAATAAAAACCACTTTCCAAAACCTTATGTGCTGTCCTTCTTGGACCGAAGTGTCCTCCGCATGCATATGAGTGACAAAAAGCGAGAATTGAATGAAATTCAGCCTCTGGTACACATCTTCGAATCATTTGATCTGAACAATGCTTCCATAGATAAGGATCATCCCACACGTAGTATTTGGCATCACTTCTGAGTTTATCCCTCCTGACCCGTGTCATTCCAGCAGGAAATATATTGGCCACAAGAAAATTCACTAAATCGGCATTACCATGGTGATGCAGAGTCTGACACTGGCTCACCCAGTGTCGAACAGTCCTCCCAGTGTTGAGCGGCGGAATATAATTGTTCGTTGGGGAAACTCACACATAGGTTTCCCATCATTTTCTAAGACTAACCGGCTCAGGTGATCGGCCACCGAATTTTCGGACCCTTTCTTGTCCTTGATCTCCACGTTGAATTCTTGAAGAAGTAGGATCCATCGAATAAGTCTTGGTTTCACCTCTTTTTTTGCTAACAAATATCGTAGGGCAGCGTGATCTGAGAAAATAATGACCTTGGTCCCGAGTAGGTAGGAACGGAATTTTTCTAGTGCAAATACCACGGCCAAAAACTCCTTCTCGGTTGTAGTATAATTCGCTTGGGTCGGGTCCAGTGTTTTTGAGGCGTAATAAATTACATGGGGTGCTCTCCCCACTCTTTGGCCCAAGACAGCCCCTACCGCGTAGTCGCTTGCATCGCACATTAATTCGAATGGCAAATCCCATTTTGGTGGTTGAATTATGGGTGATGTTGTTAGCAATTGCTTCAACTTGTCAAAGGCGGCCTTACATTCGTCGTTCATGTTAAACTCTACTTCCTTCTGGAGAAGCTTGCATAAGGGCGCCGCTATCCTTGAAAAATCCTTGATGAACCTCCTATAAAAACCTGCATGGCCAAGAAAATAACGTACTTCCCGCACCGTGGCGGGGTAAGACAAAGCGGCAATAATATCGATTTTGGCTTTATCAACTTCAATTCCTTTTTCCGAGACTACATGCCCTAAAACTATTCCTTGTTTTACCATAAAATGGCATTTTTCCCAATTAAGTACGAGATTAGTTTCTACACAACGTTTTAAAATAAGGGTGTGAATCCCCATACACACTAAAATCATCCATGAATATTTCAATGATATTGCCTACGTACTCGGTAAAAATGCTTACCATACACCTTTGGAAGGTAGCGGGTGCGTTGCATAGTCCGAAGGGCATCCGTCGATAGGCGAATGTGCCGAAGGGGCAAGTGAATGTCGTCTTTTCTTGGTCTTCGGGTGCGATTGCAATTTGAAAGTATCCCGAAAACCCATCCAAGAAACAATAGTACGCATGTCCGGCAAGCCTTTCAATCATTTGATCTATAAATGGCAAGGGAAAATGATCTTTTTGGGTCATTGAATTCAGCTTGCGGAAATCGATGCAAACCCTCCATCCAGTTTGTATACGACTCGGAACAAGTTCGCCTTCTTGATTCTCGACCACGGTAATTCCTGATTTCTTAGGGACGACTTGCGTTGGGCTTACCCAATTGCTATCGGATATTGGAAAGATCAGCCCTACATCGAGGAGCTTAAGAATCTCCTTTTTCACTACCTCCATCATTGGTGGATTCAACCTTCGTTGTGCTTCTCGTGTGGGCTTTGTTAGGAGTATGCCCTCGAATGCCACTCAGAGGTTGTTGAGTGAGGGCGTTGTACTTGTAATTATGTAAACCATTTATATAAGGCAAATGAATGTTTCTTTATTTACTGGTAGTTACTGGCATTCCTAACTCGTAAATAAACATATAGAAACTAGTCCGTGTATTTGAGAGCAAAACGTTCCACTCCTTATTGGATAAGGGGTCGGCCTTTGGAAATGTTTATAGCTCAAATACTTAATCGTTCGCAAGTCGATGAAACTTGACTGGGCGTTAAGTTTATGTGAAGACTTGTATGACGTGTTCTTTGACATGGAGAGTGCCTGTCGAACACTAATGGTTAGTGGGAGCACACGTTATAGGTATGCTAATTAGATTAGTATACTCGAACCGACTCACCCTCGATTCGTCACACGGATTTCACTCCGGGACAGTCAATGACGGAATCGAAAGGTTGTGATAGGTATTCGTGAACCTTCGACTTGAGGATTTAGTAGGGATGTGCTTGTGACGTCAAGATTTTCATTAGAGTAGTTCGACCCTGTAAACCGGAAGGCGGGGGTCAACCTCGACGTGCATCTTGACGGGCAAGTAGCAGGTCCTACTGAATACCAAGATAGAATTCTTTCTCCTGTTAGTGAACGGGTTATATGTCCTATGCGGTTATTGGCAGATGAGATCATAAGTCTTTGGCCAAAGCATTGGAGCTAGCTGTATTAGATACACGAGAGCTCGATGATCTCGATTTGCATTAACGCATGCATAGCGTCAAGTACAGATAGGGTTTGACTGACCGTGACCCTATAACTTGATCGGGATATTTGAAAGAAGGGTTTATACGTATACTGGTATTCACGACAGAATGGTTCTTGAATGATCCCAATCATTCGTTCTCAGTCGGGGTACAGTGTAGGCCACCAGGCTGGCTAGGTGGTGCTACTACTCTTTGGTTCCTCCCATTGCTGACTGAGACGGACCTACCGAGTCGCGCATTAGGATTGACGACGGAATGAATTAAGCTAATTCTCTCATTATGAATATTAGATATTGGATATCTAATTTGGGACATTGGATGTTTAAATCGATTTATCGGATAAATTGATTTACAGCTTAATGGATTAAATATATCACTGGGTGATTAATTTAATTCATGAATATAATTATTTCTTGGAGAAATTAATTATGTTATTTTTTATTTGATATGTTTAATTAATTGGATTAATTAATCGATACAAATACATCGGAACGGAATCGTAGTTTATCTGTTTGGACTCACGGGAGTCCGAAACGAACCGAACTCGTCCGTTTTTGCATAATAGCCGCCCCCCTTTGTTTCCACTCACTTTCCTCTTGTCTTGTTGCTTTCATTTTATATGAAAGAACATGACATTGTGGGGTTTAAAATAATGTGGCATTATTTGTATTATTGAAGTGAGAGTTGAATAAAGGGAAGAAGATATCTCATTTCACATGCAACTTTTGATTCCTTGTGCAAGCCTTCCTACGTGAGTGAGATTGAGAGAGAGAGAGAAAAACCATTTTCTCAATTATCTTCATCTTCTTCATTCATTTTCTTCTTCATTTTTCTTGGAGAAAAATTGAGAGAAAATCATATAGAGAGAGTAAGATTAAAACACTTAGAGTGTAGTAATCTTTACATATATAGCTTCATCACTTAACTCTAGCCGTATCCTTGGAGGATAGCAAGGTGATCGTCGTTCCGGTTGTTTCTTCGGCGCGTGGCAAGTAGAGACGCGGTGTTTTCGGCGTTGGATCGTTCAAGAGCTTGGGGAATAGCTCAAGAGAAGGTTACCATTTAATCAACGGACTTCGAGGGTTAGTTTCTTACGACTCTTGCTTTTCGTTTATATATTCGTATATACGTAGCTCGATCGATCCTCGTAGGGATTCGGATCGAATTAATTTTCGTTTTACCGCTTCCGCCGGCCCGTTTAGGCACCGAATCCCAACGGTGGTATCGGGCGTAGGTCTTGCGATCGTATATACGATATTGGCATTTGGAATGCTTGATTAGATGGTGAATGATTTGGAATCATTTTAGTCATAATCGTGGTATATATTTTTACGTTCGTTGTAGTTATATTTTTCGTAAGTTTATGTCTAAATATAAATCTTAATTTCTTGGAAATATGATTTATATTGAAGATATGAATGTTGAAAAATATTGATATTGAATATCCGGTCGAAAATCGAGCTCGAATCGTCGTCGGACGACTTTTCGGACAAAGGCGAGAAGGCTGCCCGGGGTGACTCGGCCGTGTCAGTGACACGGGCCGTGTCGGCGATCCCAGGCCTCGCCGAGCGGGCCCGACCGTGTCGGAGACACGGGCCGTGCCTGGCCGGTAGGCTGCCGAGCATGACTTCGCCATGCGAAGCGATCTGCGGAAAGATGCCGAAAGATGACTCGGCCATGGCAGCCATTTTCGCCCGGCTCGATTTTTCGTGTATTCTTGAAAATTAAACTCCCTCATGTTAATTTGCATTTAACATGATTAAAATGATTTATGGTATTTCATTTTATAAGGGAAATTTGATTAATTGGAATATTTATGGTCGTAGAATTATTTTGAGCGTTATCATATTACCGATGTGTGAATCGATTGGATCGGTTCGTATTGTTGATTGGATCAATGTATCTCTACGCTTTCCATTTATTTAGTATTTATTGGATGAATGCTTTTGAATGGGGATGTGGTTCGTGGACTTAGTTTTTGAATCGTTCGTTTTATTCGATTGGGTTGTAAAGGCCGTTTTGAGCCTATTTATTTTACTAGAAATGTTTGTATCTAGGATGCAATTTTTGATGTAAAATTTATATGTAATGACGAAGACCGGAGGAAGATCCATTTCGAGAAGACGAAGATTCAAGACGAAGACTTGTAATTAGATTACGGAGTTTTGTTTTCTAGGCGGTCCATGAACCACATGTTGGTAGCAACTAGGTTGTGAATGGTTGTTTCATATTGTATGAATGCCACAAACACGCTTAAACGATTAATGTGCAAAGTGTAACGTTAATCGCGATAATTCTCCCACAACAAATAATTAAGTTTATAAGGTTTCAAGGTTTTCCTTCCCTCCATCGAGTTTTCGAAATTGAAATCCAAACCGGATGTGCTATGCTTCGAGTTATCGGGGTAGTCGTTCGGGAGGACGGATAAATTACCGGAGCGCATTGGATGCCTTCGGTTGGAGCAAATTTTATCCCTAGAAACCCGATAAGTTGCGGATAAGATTGATTGTGAAACCGATTTGCGTCGATGGTATAAACTTAACTTGTTCACGAACCATAGAAACCGTATAGGTTGAGGGGAGTGAACAAGGGGAAAAAGAAGATCGAATCATCCATTAGATGGGTTGGTGTTGGACACCACTTTATGAAAATTAATAGACTAGAAACCTTCGGTTGCCCTCTATTAAGATTTATAAATAACTCGATCACCACTATGAAGTAGAGCGACGATACTTAGGATATCACATGGGAGTGTGTTATTAGATAAAAATAGTGGGAGCCGGGTAACAAGAATAGAAAAGACCTTAATTCTATACTCGAACATAATTTAACAAGTCACTAATTAACTGTTATACTTAATGCGGACATAACTCAATATAACAATGAATCCACTCGCAATTCTACTCGAAAAGAACACCTTAATGGGACCTAACTTTGTGGATTGGCTCCATGTCGATGATTGTCCTCGGTATAGAGGCCTTTGGGATACGTCTTGGAGACGGACATTCGGCGCCTCCTATACGGACTCGAGTCAATCAGAAGAGATTGAAAACCACGAAAAGTGGGTTAAGGATGACGTGAAAGTCCGTGCTTATATGATGGCTTCCATGTCTAATGAGCTTCAGAGAGCTCATGAGAAAATGACTTCGCTGGCGATTCTATCTTACTTAACCGAGCTTTATGGTGAGCACGTGAATCGCTAGATATGAGATATCCAAGCAAGCTGTTCGGTGCAAGGATGAAGGAAGGTGAGAAGGTTGGGGAACACGTCCTCAAAATGATATCCATGATCGAGAGATTGGAGGCTCTTGATTTTAAAATGGATACTTCTCTCCAAACCGACCTTATCCTACAGTCTCTCCCTGATTCCTTCTCACAGTTTGTTATGAACTTCAACTGCAATGAGATTGCATGTAACTTAGCTGGGCTAATGAACAAACTGGTGACCGCTCAGTCTCAGATGAAGACCCCGCGGATGAAGGAGTCCACTTGTGATTTCTTCTGGACTTCGGAAGTCTAAGAATAAGAAGAAAAAGACCAAGAAGCGGACTGGACCACAAGCTAAGGACCTTAAGGGAAAGGGCAAGGCCCCGATGGTTCCAAAGAACAAGAAGAAGAAGGATGCTTGTCTCAAGTGCGGTGAGCTGGGCCACTGGGCTAGAGACTGTCCGATTCTTCATGGCACTTCAGGTACAGAACTTTTAGTTTTGGAAACAAATTGTTCTGCTACTGTATTTTCTACTTCCTGGATACTGGATTCTGGTGCTAGTTCTCATATTTGTACCGTGAATCAGGATCTGGAACAAAGTAGGAAGCTTGGAGCTGGAGAAGTTATGATCACAGTCGGAAGCGGGCATAGTGTCGAGGCGACCGACATAGGATCACTTCTTTTGGGTTTAGAATCCGGCTTTGTTTTGACTTTAGAAGATGTACTTGTTTTGCCCAAGGGGCACAAAAACATTGTATCCATTCCGGTCATGGACCGAAAAGGCTTTTCATTTTTCATTGGTGATGCAAAATTTATTTTAGAAATAAACTAGTGGTCTTTGCTACATTGTTGAATGGATTGTATCATCTAAATCTCGGCAACAAAGTAGTTGTGAATACTATAAGCTGGAAAGCGGTAGGGATGAAACCAATCAAGGTTTGAAATGGCATCTTAGACTTGGTCATGTTGGTCAGACCAAGGTTTACAAGATGGCAAAAGATGGACTTATGGGTCCATTGGGCTCGGATCCCTTTCCTACTTGTGAATCTTGCCTTAAAGGCAAAATGACTAAGTCCCCTTCACGGGGACATTTCAAAGAGCGATAAGCGGGATTAATCAATACCGATGTATGTGGTGCTTTGGAAGCAGCACGTGACGGATATCAATATTTCATTACGTTGACAGATGATCATACTAGGTATGGTTATGTATACTTAATGAAACATAAATCCGAGGCCTTTGAGAAATTCCAGGAATTCAAGGCCCTAGTCGAGAAACAAACTGGTAATCATATCAAAGCACTTTGGTCGGACCGAGGTGGCGAGTATATGAGCACGGAGTTTGACGAGTTCCTTAAGGAACATGGAATAGTTTCACAACTAACACCTCCAGGTACTCCTCAGTTAAATGGTGTGTCAGAAAGAAGGAACCGGACCCTGTTGAACATGGTTCGTTCCATCCGGGCTATCTTGACTTGCCGATTTACCTGTGGGGGTATGCACTCCTGACTGCCGCGTATATCTTGAACAGATGTCCTTCCAAATCCGTTCCTAAAACTCCACATGAGATGTGGGAAGGAAGGAAACCAAGTCTTAATCATATTAGGATTTGGGGATGTCCCGCTTATGTCAAGAAGACTAAGGTGGAAAAGTTGGAAGCTAGGTCTGCGAAGGGACGTTTCATTGGATTCCCGTATGGGACGATGGGATATCTATTCTACATGCCCGAAGATCGAAGGATCATTGTTGCTTTACAAGCACACTTCTGGAAGATGAGTTCATTCAGAAGGCGGAGCGGGTAGAAGTATTTCTTTAGAAGAATACAATGAAACACCTCGAGAGACACTGCAAGAAACTGGGCCCGAACTTTACGAAACACAAGTACAACCACCTCGTAGGTCTAGTAGGGTGTCTCATTTACCTGATAGGTATGGGCTTGTGCACTTGGAGGAGCTGGGTCTCCATGAGGTTCCAAGTGATAGCCAAGAGACCGACCCGACGACCTATGACCAAGCGATGGTGGATGTAGACTCCGCAAAATGGCGTGAAGCTATGGAAGCTGAGATAGACTCGATGCATGTAAATCAGGTCTGGACTCTAGTAGACCGCCCCAAGGGCATAGTGCCCATTGGGAATAAGTGGATCTACAAGAGAAAGACTGATGGTGATGGCAAGGTTGACGCCTATAAGGCCAGGCTTGTGGCAAAGGGTTATACCCAAAAGGAAGGGATTGATTACCACGATACCTTCTCACCCGTAGCCATGATTGTAATATCCGTATTTTTCTTTCCCTTGTATTTTCGTTTTTGGTGTATTTCTTGATCGTAGTGACCCTCGTGTACTTTTCGGCGTGTCCTTTCTGTCAAACTGTTGAACTGTATCCTCGTTGTTGTTGTGCGGAACCGCCGTTTCGGGGTTGCCATGGATCCATTGCGTGTTGTTGGTCCCCAAATATTGATTCCTATCGTTTTATTCTCTTTCCGGATTATTTTTATCATTTTGGACCCAAGATGGGGTGTGGGCCGCGGCACAAGGTGCGTGCGCCGCGGCACACAAATTTCTCCAATGTTGGTCGGACAATCATGCGTGTGCCGCGGCACACCCATCCGGTGCCGCGGCACGGCGCCGAGCAGTGCGCGGCACACCTATCCGGCCGCGGCACACTCGTGTGTCTTCCGCGACCAAAACCCAATGCTGTGTGCGCGGCACACGCAGGTATCTTGCCGCGGCAACGCGAAACACAGGAGTATTTTCTTGGCTTGTGCCGCGGCACACTTTGGCCTTGCGCGCTGACACAAGCGGTCAGCTGTGCGATTCGTCTTTATTAGGCGAAATCGGCCATTTCCATCCCCATTTTCATCTGCGTCGCGAGAGAGAGGGTATAGAGGGGAGAGTTCTTCATCAGGAATCGATTTCCATCATTTCTTTTCGGTTGTGAAGCTCGGGAAATCAATCTAACGCGCGTTCTACGGATCTTAGTACTCGAATCTTCCAAGGTAATGCTCTAAAACCCTATTTCGATTAATTTGGGGGTTTTGGGTTTTTCTTCCGATTCGTTCCGTTTTGTTGGTGGATTCATGATGTATACGATTGATATTGTTAGTATCTTTAGTTTTCCTACGGATTCATGGATATTTTGTGGATTTGTACGGAATCGAAAGGGTTTGGTTGTGGTCCACCCTCGTTGTTATTTTGGTATGAATATACATGAATCGTAGGCGGGTTTTCGGGTGTATTCCATTTCCGTAATCGTTTAGAAGTGGTTGTGATTGTGCTATTCGAATCGTTAGGTTCATTCTCGTCGTTTCCTCGTGGTTGTGCTTGATCCTTCGTCTAGGAACCGTCGCTTTCCACCCGGACCGTTCGTAGTCGTGTTTCATCTCTGTTACTTCGAGAATGTCTCAAAGGCAAGTACTTTACATTTGTTTACATGTTCTAGTATTTGAATTATGGCTATATGTGGTTGTTGTGGAGAGATATGTGTATGTTCACCTAGGGACGGTCCGACGGGACCTCTAGGGATACGTATTGCCGTGTGTGTGCGTATCACGAATCGTGGTTAGCCACCCAGGATGTCCGGGGCTCTGCGGGGTACGATGGCCGTGAGTCTCGTGCCAACGGTTAACTTTGAATTATGATTTGTTGGAGATAATGTGTTTGGTGTGTGCATCGTAAATATTCCGGAATATAAAATGGTTTCTAAAATGACTTTTTTTTTTGGCGCATATATTCATCGATTAGAATGTAGTTCAAATGGATTGTACTTGCCTTTGGCGATTGTCGCTAACCCCTTAAATGGGGAAATACTTTTTGTATTTCGTATTGATCCGAGGACAAGCGAGCACTCGAGCCGTATGAGGATGATGGGCAAGCATGATATTGTCCAAGAAATGAATTTCGGTGTCATGTCCATCGGTTATTGTTATTGATGTCGATTTTGGGATTTATGTATTATAAAAATTGGTTTAAGTACTAAGTACTTCTTTTGTAAAATCGTCAATGTTGTGTTCCGTTTTGGGAAATGGATTGTTGTTGGATCCTATTGGTCGGATTGTAGTCTTTTATTTTGAGTCGTCATTTTATTGATAATTTGTTGTCGTTGGCAAAGGTCTTATTGGTATGTTAGCCGGGTGGATTCCACAGTGTGGGGTCCACGGCGCTGTAATATGCCCTGAATGCCTTGGGGGTGTTACAGAATATGGTATCAGAGCTTAGGTTTATGGATACCTAGGCTGTCGGTTATTTGGGTCTAGTTAAGTGTCGTTTTTGGGACAGTATCACTGTTATGCCATCATCTCAGTACGCCGGTGCTCGTAAGTTTCCCTAACTTGACTCGTTTCACCGTTTTGTTCTATTTCTGTCTTAGTATCTTTTGCGTTTCGCGTTTGAATTGTACTTAACCGTTGCTTCTTCAGAATTCCTACTGGTAGAGGACGCGGACGCGGTCGCGGACGCGGTAGGGGACGTGGCGCCGCCGGTGGGGCGGCCATGTCCGATCACTCGAGGCGATCGGCGATGCCCTCTTTGTCGAGCAGTGTTCCCCTAGTTCGGAGGTCGGCGGGACCCGATCTGCTAGCTCGGTAATGCTCATGAGAATGTTGGAGTGGCCAACATATTGCGGCAAGTAGCGAACCGGATGACGCTGCGACTCAGCCGTTACAGTCGGCCATGCTAATGCCAACCCGGTTCCGCCTCTGGATCCGGTAATGATAAACTACTTCGGGGCGTGATTCGTATGCGTCCTCCGCAGTTTGATGGTGCTTCCACCCTACGGTTGGGAGAATTGGCTATTCGAGATGGAGAAAGTGTTTGAGGTGCTAATTGCCCCGAGGAGAGGAAAGTACCCATTGCTCGGTACTTCCTCGCCAAGGAGGCGCGACGTGGTGGCGGGCGGTGAAACCGCGTGGCCGGGCGGCTACGTGGGCGAGTTCGGGATCGATGGAAGGCAGTGCCCGTGGCGGTGAAAGAGGGGAGGATCCGAGCCTTCTTTGAGGCTAAGCCCCAAGATGTACCTATATCTCAAGCCATCAAAGACTACAATCGGCAATTACATTACGTGAGGAACCAAGTCCGCGATGAGCTCGATAAGATCCGCCACTTTGACATGCGGATGAAACCGAGAGTGCGCCACTACATGTCCGGTGCAGGTGCACGACTTTGAAGGAATATCAGAATAAAGCTATGGCTTATGAGATGTCGTTTTACTGCGGCGAGACGGCAACGAAGGAAAGAAACAGAAACCATCGGTCGGTTTCGGGAGGCAAGTCGGAGGGTATCCGAGGACTCGATCTGGTTCGCGAGTCTTGAGTCGGTCGCCATCGGTTAGTCGAGGAAACGGTTCTAGATCTGCTCCTGCTGGTTCCGTTCGTGGTCCTACGTGCTTCAAGCTGCGTCAAGGGCCACATGATGAGTGAGTGTGATAGGCCTCCGATCCAGTGTCTTGCTTGTGGTCGTATGGGTCACCGTGCTAAGTTTTGTACGGATGCGGCTCGGGCTCCGATTACTCGGATATCTGCTCCAGTGCGGAGAGCCGAGTGTGAATCGAGCAAGCAGTTCCTCGGCCAGCAGAGTTTTGGTAGAGGTCGAGGTCGTAGTCGGCCTTCTAGAGGGGAGCGTCTAGTGCGAGTGCATTCCGCCCCGTGTGTATGAGATGAGACGAGCGGAGATCCCGACGCGACGGTGGCCACAGTACCGTCCACATCCTTGATCATCTGTTTCCGTATTGTTCGATTACGGTGCTACGCATTCTTTTATATCTATGGATTGTGTGCGTCCTTTGCATGTTGATTGCCTTGTTACTTGTGAGCCTTTTGTTGTTAAACTTCCTAGTGGGGATAGCATCGTGGGGGATCGTGAGGTTAGAGATTTTCCAGTGAGTATCGCGGGGAGGGTTTGGCCTTCTAATCTGATTGTGGTAGATATTAGAGATGAGGATTTGATTCGGGTGAGGATTGGCTGGACCGTCATGGGGCGATCATGAATTATAGAACGAGGACTGTTTCGATGTTAGCCTCTGATGGTACCGAGCATTCTTTTGTGGGGCGTAAGCGGGGTAGCCAGAGATTACCGGCCGCTTTGAGGCGGTGAGACTTCTTCGAGGAGGTTGCAGGTTATTGGTGTTACGCTTTGAGATCGAAAGAAGAGGGAGTCGAACTCTCGTCTATTCGGTAGTATGTGAGTATCTGACGTTTTCGGATGAGTTGCAGGTTTGCCACCGGACCGAGAGGTTGAATTTGCCGTCGATTTACAGCCGGGTGCAGCACCTATCTCTAAGACGCCATACCTGATGGCGCCTGCCGAGATGCTTGAGTTGAAGAAACAATTGGGAGAGTTGCTAGACATGGGATATATTCGACCGAGCGCTTCGCCTTGGGGCGCACCGGTCCTATTCGTAAAGAAGAAGGATGGGTCACTTCGTTTGTGTATCGACTACCGAGAGTTAAACAAAGTGACCATCAAAAACAAATATCCGCTCCCGAGGATTGATGACTTGTTTGATCAGTTGCAAGGAGCGACCGTGTTTTCGAAGATTGATTTGAGATCGGGGTATTATCAGCTCCGAGTGAAGGATACCGATATTCCGAAGACGGCCTTTCGGACGAGATACGGTCACTACGAGTTTGTGGTTATGCCTTTTGGGCTAACCAACGCACCAGCCGTGTTCATGCAGCTTATGAACAAAGTCTTTATCGAGTACCTCGATAAGTGTGTAGTCGTTTTTATCGACGACATCCTGATTTACTCGAGAAGCGAGGAGGAACACGCCCGTCATTTGCATATTGTGTTAGATATTTTGAGAACTCAGCATCTGTTTGCGAAGTTCTCAAAGTGCGAGTTTTGGTTACGGGAAGTTATGTTTCTCGGTCATGTGGTCTCGGCCGAGGGTGTTCGGGTAGACCCACATAAGGTAGAGGCAGTGTTGGATTGGGCGCCGCCCAAGAACGTGAAAGAGGTTCGCAGTTTTCTGGGGTTAGCCGGGTATTACCGTAGGTTCGTCGAGGGGTTCTCTAAACTTGCTCGACCTCTGACTCAGTTGTTACAGAAGTCAGAGAAATTTGTGTGGACCGATGAGAGGCAGAATAGTTTTGAGGAGTTGAAGAAGCGGTTGACGACCGCTCCTGTTTTGGCTTTACCGAGTGGTAATGATGGTTTCTCAGTTTATAGTGATGCTTCGGGCCAAGGGCTCGGATGCGTACTTATGCAGCACGGGAGGACGATTGCTTATGCTTCCCGTCAGTTGAAACCGTATGAATTGAATTACCCTACGCACGATCTTGAGTTGGCCGCATTGTGTTTGCGTTGAAAATCAAGGCGTCATTACTTGTATGGCTCGCCGTGTCGATTTTCACCGATCACAAGAGCCTGAAGTACATTTTCACGCAAAAAGAGCTTAATATGAGACAGAGGAGATGGTTGGAACTGATTAAGGATTACGATCTTGAGATCCTCTATCATCCGGGCAAGGCTAATGTGGTAGCAGATGCCTTGAGCCGGAAATCGGTATCGCATCGGGCACTTGAGTTACTCACGGCCCAGTCGGGACTTCAGCGTGAGTTTACGAGGTTGAGCATTGAGGTTGTGCTGCCAGAGAGTTCCGGGCAGTTGCGTACTCTTGAGATTTCTACGACTCTCGTCGAGGACATTAAATCGGGACAGTTGGAGGACCCGATGATTATTCACTTCGGGAGAGTGTAGAGAAGGGGAAAGCCCGGGATTCGTTATTCATGAGGACGGAGTGTTGAGATTCCGAGGTCGGTTGTGTGTTCCGAACGACTCGGAAATGAGGCAGTATTATGCGAGAGGCTCATGCGTCACCTTACTCACCCATCCGGCTCGAGTAAAATTTATATATATATGAGGAAAAATTTATGGTTGAACGATATGAAGAAAGAGGTAGTTCAGTTTGTGGCTAAGTGTTTAACTTGTCAGCAAGTCAAGATCGAGCATCAGCGGCCAGCCGGATTATTGAAACCACTTCCCGTTCCGGAATGGAAGTGGGAGGACATCTCTATGGATTTTGTCACGAGCTTACCGAGAACGAAGACCGGTATGAATATGGTGTGGGTGATTGTCGATCGTCTGACCAAGTCGGCACATTTTCTGGGCATCAAGGACACTTGGGGCCCGGAGAAGTTGGCCCGTATATTTATCGCACAGGTTGTGAGACTTCACGGTACTCCGAAGTCTATCGTTTCGGATCGTGATGGCCGTTTCGTATCGCACTTTTGGCAGGCGGTGCATAAGGCGTTGGGTACCCGTTTACAATTGAGTACCTCTTTTCATCCCCAGTCAGATGGACAGTCGGAACGCACTATCCAGACGTTCGAGGACTTGTTGCGTGCTTGTGCTCTCGACTGGAGTAGTGACTGGGAGGAACATTTGCCGCTGATCGAATTCACGTACAACAACAGTTGGCACGCGTCGATTCGGATGGCACCGTATGAGGCACTTTATGGGCGGCGATGTCGATCACCTATTTGTTGGAATGAGGCGTCCGATTTGGTGGGGAGCCGGATGTCGTGTTAGAGTCGAGAGGGAAGATAGAATTAGTTCGAGATCGGATGTTGACCGCCGAGTCGGCGAAGTCGTATCTGCGGCGTCCGTCGTCGACCTTTGGAATTCGAGGTGGGAGACCACGTTTTGCTAAAGGTGTCGCCGACGAAGGGAGTTTTTCGTTTTGGGAAGAAAGGGAAGTTGAGTCCGAGATTTATCGGCCCCTTTGAGATCCTCGAGCGAGTAGGTGGGTTGGCGTACCGTTTGGCGTTACCTCCGGCTTTGAGTCATGTTCATAGCATTTTTCATGTTTCCCAGTTGAGGAAATATGTTCCGGATCCTAGTCACGTCATCGACTATGGCGAGATTGATATTGCTGAAGATGTTACTTTTGAGGAGCGCCCTTTGAAGATTTTGGAGCATCGTGAGAAACGATTGAGGCATAAGACCATACCTTTGGTCAAGGTGCAGTGGTCGAGACACGGCGTCGAGGAAGCAACTTGGGAAACCGAGGATAGCATGCGTGCTAGGTACCCGGAGTTGTTTGTTTCTTAAGTTTCGGGACGAAACTTATTTTTAGAGGGGTAGAATGTAATATCCGTATTTTTCTTTCCCTTGTATTTTCGTTTTTGGTGTATTTCTTGATCGTAGTGACCCTCGTGTACTTTTCGGCGTGTCCTTTCTGTCAAACTGTTGAACTGTATCCTCGTTGTTGTTGTGCGGAACCGCCGTTTCGGGGTTGCCATGGATCCATTGCGTGTTGTTGGTCCCCAAATATTGATTCCTATCGTTTTATTCTCTTTCCGGATTATTTTTATCATTTTGGACCCAAGATGGGGTGTGGGCCGCGGCACAAGGTGCGTGCGCCGCGGCACACAAATTTCTCCAATGTTGGTCGGACAATCTGTACTGTGTGCCGCGGCACACCCATCCGGTGCCGCGGCACAGCGCCAGGCCAGTGCCGCGGCACACCTATCCGGTGCCGCGGCACACTCGTGTGTCTTCCGCGACCAAAACCCAACTGTACCGTGTGCCGCGGCACACGCAGGCTGTGCCGCGGCACAACGCGAAAACCTGGGAGTATTTTCTTGGCCTGTGCCGCGGCACACTTTGGCTGTGCCGCGGCACACGAAGCGGTCAACTGTGCAGTTCGTCTTTATTAGGCGAAATCGGCCATTTCCATCCCCATTTTTCATCTGCGTCGCGAGAGAGAGGGTATAGAGGGGGAGAGTTCTTCATCCGGGAATCGATTTCCATCATTTCTTTTCGGTTGTGAAGCTCGGGAAATCAATCTAACGCGCGTTCTACGGATCTTAGTACTCGAATCTTCCAAGGTAATGCTCTAAAACCCTATTTCGATTAATTTGGGGGTTTTGGGTTTTTCTTCCGATTCGTTCCGTTTTGTTGGTGGATTCATGATGTATACGATTGATATTGTTAGTATCTTTAGTTTTCCTACGGATTCATGGATATTTTGTGGATTTGCGGAATCGAAAGGGTTTGGTTGTGGTCCACCTCGTTGTTATTTTGGTATGAATATACATGAATCGTAGGCGGGTTTTCGGGTGTATTCCATTTCCGTAATCGTTTAGAAGTGGTTGTGATTGTGCTATTCGAATCGTTAGGTTCATTCTCGTCGTTTCCTCGTGGTTGTGCTTGATCCTTCGTCTAGGAACCGTCGCTTTCCACCCGGACCGTTCGTAGTCGTGTTTCATCTCTGTTACTTCGAGAATGTCTCAAAGGCAAGTACTTTACATTTGTTTACATGTTCTAGTATTTGAATTATGGCTATATGTGGTTGTTGTGGAGAGATATGTGTATGTTCACCTAGGGACGGTCCGACGGGACCTCTAGGGATACGTATTGCCGTGTGTGTGCGTATCACGAACTGTGGTTAGCCACCCAGGGATGTCCGACGGGGCTCTGCGGGGTACGATGGCCGTGAGTCTCGTGCCAACGGTTAACTTTGAATTATGATTTGTTGGAGATAATGTGTTTTGTGTGTGCATCGTAAATATTCCGGAATATAAAATGGTTTCTAAAATGACTTTTTTTTTGGCGCATATATTCATCTGATTAGAATGTAGTTCAAATGGATTGTACTTGCACTGGCAGTTGTCGCTAACCCCTTAAATGGGGGAAATACTTTTTGTATTTCAGGTATTGATCGCGGGGACAAGCGAGCACTCGAGCCGTATGAGGATGATGGGCAAGCATGATATTGTCCAGTAAATGAATTTCGGTGTCATGTCTGTCGGTTATTGTTATTGATGTCTGATTTTGGGATTTATGTATTATAAAAATTGGTTTAAGTACTCGAGTACTTCTTTTGTAAAATCGTCAATGTTGTGTTCCCGTTTTGGGAAATGGATTGTTGTTGGATCCTATTGGTCGGATTGTAGTCTTTTATTTTGAGTCGTCATTTTATTGATAATTTGTTGTCGTTGGCAAAGGTCTTATTGGTATGTTAGCCGGGTGGATTCCACAGTGTGGGGTCCACGGCGCTGTAATATGCCCTGAATGCCTTGGGGGTGTTACAATGATCAAGTCTATTCGCATGATGCTTGCTATAGCTGTCTACCACGATTATGAGATATGGCAAATGGACGTAAAGACGGCTTTCCTTAATGGATTCCTCGAGGAGGAAATCTATATGGAGCAGCCTAAAGGCTTTGTGTCCGAAGTCGATATTCAGAAAGTGTGCAAGCTTCAGCGTTCCATTTATGGACTGAAGCAAGCGTCGCGTAGTTGGAACCTTCATTTTGACGAGGCGGTCAAAGAGTTTGACTTCGTGCAAAATGAAGAGGAACCTTGTGTATATAAGAAAGTTAGTGGGAGCAATATCGCATTCTTAGTACTATATATAGATGACATTCTACTAATAGGAAATGATGTGGGAATGCTCAGTTTTGTGAAAGCTTGGCTTTCGAGTAATTTCTTCATGAAAGACTTGGGAGAAGCAACCTATATTCTTGGTATTCGACTCTACCGGGATAGAGCGAAGAGAACAATAGGCCTTTCCCAAGCCCTCTATATAGATAAGATCTTAAAGAGATTTAAGATGAATGATTCTAAAAGAGGGTTCCTACCGATGCAACATGAAATAAAACTCACCTTGAAGATGTGTCCTCAAAGTGAGGAACAACGCAAGGAAATGAGTAATATACCATATGCTTCGGCCGTGGGTAGCCTTATGTATGCTATGTTGTGTACAAGACCTGACATTGCGCATGCTGTAAGCGTGGTGAGTAGGTTTCAGGCAAACCCAGGTAGGGAACATTGGACTGCTGTAAAGAACGTTCTCAAGTACTTGAGAAGAACGAGAGATATGGTTCTTATGTATGGCGGTGGAGATTTGGATGTGGTGGGATTCACTGATTCGGACTTCTAAGGACTGAAGGACGACTCGATGTCCACTTCTGGCTACATATTTACTCTTAATGGAGGAGCGGTATCTTGGCGTAGTGCCAAGCAAAGCGCGACTGCTGATTCCACCTGTCAGCCGAGTATCAAGCGACCTGAGGCTTCCAAGGAAGGGTTACGGATTAAGAAGTTTCTAGGAGAACTTCAAATGATACCATGTCTTTGAAATTTGCTGTTCATTTGTCTGCGACAATGACGGAGTACATGTGCCAAGGAGCCGAGGTTTCACAACAACACCAAACATATTGAGAGGAAGTATCATCTCGTAAGAGAATTTGTTCGCAAGGGATACATTGTGCTGCATAGAGTAGACTCGGCCGACAACGTCGCCGATCCACTGACCAAGCCACTATCTCAGACTAGCTTGGAGCGTCATCTGGAAAACATGGGTATTAGATACCATAGTATGTGGCATTGAGTGCAAGTGGGAGATTGTTAGGAGTATGACCTCGAATGCCACTCAGAGGTTGTTGAGTGAGGGCATTGTACTTGTAATTATGTAAACCATTTATATAAGGCAAATGAATGTTTCTTTATTTACTGATAGTTACTGGCATTCCTAACTCGTAAATAAACATATAGAAACTAGTCCGTGTATTTGAGAGCAAAACGTTCCACTCCTTATTGGATAAGGCGGTCGGCACTGGAAAGGTTTATAGCTCAAATACTTAATCGTTCGCAAGTCGATGAAACTTGACTGGGCGTTAAGTTTATGTGAAGACTTGTATGACGTGTTCTTTGACATGGAGAGTGCTTGTCGAACACTAATGGTTAGTGGGAGCACACGTTATAGGTATGCTAATTAGATTAGTATACTCGAACCGACTCACCCTCGATTCGTCACACGGATTTCACTCCGGGACAGTCAATGACGGAATCGAAATGTTGTGATAGGTATTCGTGAACCTTCGACTTGAGGATTTAGTGGGGATGTGCTTGTGACGTCAAGATTTTCATTAGAGTAGTTCGACCCTATAAACCGGAAGGCGGGGGTCAACCTCGACGTGCATCTTGACGGGCAAGTAGCGAGTCCTATCAATACCAAGATAGAATTCTTTCTCTGTTAGTGAACGGGTTATATGTCCTATGCGGTTATTGGCGAGATGAGATCATAAGTCTTTGGCCAAAGCATTGGAGCTAGTGTATTAGATACACGAGAGCTCGATGATCTCGATTTGCATTAACGCATGCATAGCGTCAAGTACGAGATAGGGTTTGGTGGCCGTGACCCTATAACTTGATCGGGATATTTGAAAGAAGGGTTTATACGTATCTTGGTATTCACGACAGAATGGTTCTTGAATGATCCCAATCATTCGTTCTCGATCGGGTATAGTGTAGGCCACCAGTGGCTAGGTGGTGCTACTACTCTTTGGTTCCTCCCATTCTTGATCGAGACGGACCTACCGAGTCGCGCATTAGGATTGACGACGGAATGAATTAAGCTAATTCTCTCATTATGAATATTAGATATTGGATATCTAATTTGGGACATTGGATGTTTAAATCGATTTATCGGATAAATTGATTTACGGCTTAATGGATTAAATATATCCGGTGATTAATTTAATTCATGAATATAATTATTTCTTGGAGAAATTAATTATGTTATTTTGTATTTGATATGTTTAATTAATTGGATTAATTAATCGATACAAATACATCGGAACGGAATCGTAGTTTATCTGTTTGGACTCACGGGAGTCCGAAACGAACCGAACTCGTCCGTTTTTGCATAATAGCCGCCCCCCTTTGTTTCCACTAACTTTCCTCTTGTCTTGTTGCTTTCATTTTATATGAAAGAACATGACATTGTGGGGTTTAAAATAATGTGGCATTATTTGTATTATTGAAGTGAGAGTTGAATAAAGGGAAGAAGATATCTCATTTCACATGCACCTTTTGATTCCTTGTGCAAGCCTTCCTACGTGAGTGAGATTGAGAGGGAGAGAGAAAAACCATTTTCTCAATTATCTTCATCTTCTTCATTCATTTTCTTCTTCATTTTTCTTGGAGAAAAATTGAGAGAAAATCATATAGAGAGAGTAAGATTAAAACACTTAGAGTGTAGTAATCTTTACATATATAGCTTCATCACTTAACTCTAGCCGTATCCTTGGAGGATAGCAAGGTGATCGTCGTTCCGGTTGTTTCTTCGGCGCGTGGCAAGTAGAGACGCGGTGTTTTCGGCGTTGGATCGTTCAAGAGCTTGGGGAATAGCTCAAGATAAGGTTACCATTTAATCAACGGACTTCGAGGGTTAGTTTCTTACGACTCTTGCTTTTCGTTTATATATTCGTATATACGTAGCTCGATCGATCCTCGTAGGGATTCGGATCGAATTAATTTTCATTTTACCGCTTCCGCTGGGCCTTCGTTTTAGGCACCGAATCCCAACAGGCTTGGCGTCCTCTGTTAATAGGATTCGATTCATGCATAGGGCTGGACTAATCCCCTTAATGTCGGCTATAGTCCACCCAATGGCTTCCTTATATTCTTTGAGAACCTTTAGCAAAGCCTTTTCTTGATTAGGACTCAGCTCGGCCGAAATAATGACGGGTAAGGTTTCGTCGGCTCCCAGATGTGCGTATTTTAAGTGTTGTGGCAAAGGTTTTAGCTCCATCTCGGGTGCGTGCATAATCGAAGGCCCGATCTTCCGGCGTTCCTCATTAAGTCGAATGAAGTTTGCTTCCCTTTTCGTTGTGATCGGTCCCGCCCCCTTCAAGGCACCTACGATTTCGAGCAACTCTCTTGAAATTTCAAATGCTTCCTCTTCGTTGGTTCCTACGTCCCTTGTGAGTGCTACCTCGAGTGCGTCCCTGAAATTCAAATCAAACACTTCCTCGACAAGAGGGTCAATCACGCTTAATGCAAAAATAGAGCAATCTTCCTCAAGAAATTTCATACCATCATAAATATTAAACCGTACGATTTGATCATCAAATTCCATCGTGAGGGATCCCTCACGAACATCTATTTTGGTATTGGCCGTGTTTTAAAAAGGTCTTCCTAACAAAATAGGTGTGGAATTTGATGACTCATGTTGCATGTCGAGAACATAGAAGTCGGCTGGAAATACGAGCTTGTTGACTTGGACAAGAACGTTCTCAATTACCCCTTCGGGATACACAAGGCTACGATCCGCCAATTATATAATTATCCTTGTTTCCCGAAGAGGTCCTAGATTTAAGGAGGTGTATATAGAGCGTGGCATATGTAATATCCGGAATTTCTACTACAGCTGTTTAATATTATTTTATCCGAGTTATATTGTACAGCGTAGAATCTGTACAGTATAGATAAAATAAATGAAGGACTGAGATGTCAGTATCGGTATAATTGTCGTGCTTGGTCGACAATTGTATTAAAGGATATAGTGTGTCATGTATACGTATCCAGTATGTCGAGACGGACGAGAAACGTTGGAAATGGCTAAGTGTAACATTATTAGCGCACGCTAATAATAACGAGTAGCGCACGCTATCGTGCAGGTTTAGCGCACGCTACGGACATAACTTAGCGTACGCTAGTGAAGAACAGCTCAGAGGGAATCTACGCGTGGACCAGGCCACTTTCGGCGCATGTTCTTATTAGTCAAATGATATTTGTCGTAAAGGATTAGCGCACGCTAATGCTTGTTGTTAGCGCACGCTAATATCAGTCGGTCAACAGGGAATCTTGGCTTTATTGGTTGCTTTCGGCATGTGGGGTCTCGAGCATCTTCGTGGTAGGTGTAGACTGTAGCAAGTCAACTGGTATTAGCGCACGCTAAATGTAAGGACTTGCGTACGCTAGACTGTGTAAGTTACGTACGCTAATGCATGGGCATTACATACGTAAGCACATGTACGAAGCCAGACAGTAGCCTCTGGACTGCGATAGCGCACGCTAACAAAGTCAGTTAGCGCACGCTAAGGCTGTTGCGCACGCTAAACATAAGGTTTAGCGCACGCTAGTAATATACTTTATAAAAAGGGACAGAAGGGTGTTATGAAGCATTTCGTCCATTCCTTCCTTGCAACCGAGAGAGAGAGAGTTTTTAGAGAGAGGTTTGAGGTCCCAAACATTGAGAGATGATAATCTTTAACAACATTAGATTGAGAGCTTGGATTCAAGCCTTGTCCTTCAAGTTGTTCATGATTCTTTGGATGGGGTTCTAGTGTTCTTCTTTTTGGTTCATCTAAACCAGGTAATCTTCGTATTCCTTTGTTAATGGTTCATTTTTCTTGGATGATTTCATGCAAGGAGCATGTTGGATAATCATATGATGATGTTATATGAGATTCAATGGAATTTTGATAAGAGTTTCGGATGTTAGTTAAGATTCTTCATACCATAAGGATGTTGATTCATTTAACCCGATCTAAGAAGGATTTCTGAATCTTGGTAATTATATTGGTCGATTTAGATGAGATGAATCATGATACTAGGTTGAATTCCAGATTTAGCATGATACGATCCTTGTTATCGAGTCGGTTTGATTGTTGATGTTGTTATTGATATATGGACATTGACATGATCATTGTGATAATTATGGGGTCGTTTATCTTCAAGAGATATGGAGATTTATGTCTCCCTTCATTCGGATTCGTACTCGCAAGATGTGAGTCGATGTTTGGAATGCATGACACTATACAGCATTAGCGCACGCTAAGCTTACTGGCTAGCGCACGCTAACGGGACAACTTAGCGCACGCTACGTTATGCGTTTAACGTGCACTAAGTAGGCAGACAGTGCAGTATTTTTGTGTTTTGATTATGAATTCGTGATGGTTTGACTTGGTTGGTTCTGACTGTGTTTATTCGAGGTTGTGTTGAACCATTGAGTTCGATTGGTTAGTTTTGTCGGTTGTTGATTGTTATCGGATATGTGTTATTTGATTTCTTCAATAGGTTGAGATTATTGATCGGTGATTATAACCGGATATTGCGGTCGTGTTCGAGTATGTCCATTGTATTGCTTTTGATCGGGGTTGAGGAGCTCGTAGACAAAGGCAATGTGTTCGGCAATGCTTAAGTATCGGTATCGAGGCAAGTTATTACTTGCTCAGTTATAATATTTAATGAATGGTTTCAGTTTCATTTCATTTATAATGCATATAGCGATGATTTTTATTGTGAACTCCGGGTATTCGGATCGCATATCGTTCTTTCGATTCTGGGAGATAAATCATAATGTATATGCTTTATCTCAGTTATTGGTATGTTCGAGTATCAAGGTTACATTATGATAAAAACGAGGATATGAGTATCTTTAGTTCATTGTACGTTTGGATCGCCGAGCATTGAGGATAATCGTCGGTGATGATTGGACATCGAGGTTGCTCCCGAAGGACTCGGGGCAAGTATTCCATATTGATTATGGTTTAATGTTATTTATTTTGGTCTCGTCCTAGTAAATTGTCATGTTGTCGTTCATGTTATGTTGTTCATGTTGATGAACGTGTTGATTTGCATATGTGTATGCATATTGTGTTGTTCATGTTGTGTAAATAATCCGATGGGATTATGAGGATCTATGCTGAGGGCGCTGGATCGAATGTCCACCATGCGTTGGTTCGACGGGATCATCATGGGATCTATGCTGAGGGCGCTGGATCGCTAGACAGGTTTTCCACCATGCGTTGGTCCGACGGGATCATCATGGGGATCTATGCTGAGGGCGCTGGATCGTTGGATTACCCAGTATTGTGTTACTGTTGTGCATATGTATATTGTTGGTTATCCACCTCGTGTTGATCTTGTAGGATCATCTTGGGATCTATGCTGAGGGCGCTGGATCATGGGATTTCCATTGAGTATGCATAGTTGTTATTGTTTTTGAGCATATTGACGTTGTCATATGAGTATGAATTTGTAGGTCTTGTGTTAGGACCTTGTCCGTATTGCATTGTTCTGATCTCGGATTAGACTGATATGATTATCGTGGCACATCATACCTCGAGGTATGTTCCATATTTCTTTGGTCTTGTCTTTGGTGGACAATCGGTTATCGTCTTGGGATTTGATGATATTATTCGATGGATCGTATTGGTCAGAAATGGTAGATTTCCGTATCGTGAGTTGGTTATGATAGTTTGAGGATCTTGAGTATTGTTTGAGGTACAATACAGTTATTATGTTCGAGTTTATTGGTTAATCGAGTACAGGATGTGAAATGTGATAATGGTTATTCTGATGAGAATTACTTGAGTAAGTAAAGTTATGGCGGCAAGATTACGTTGGTCGTATTCTTATGTTGTATTCTCATTGGTATGTAATTATTAATGTGATGTGACGGTTATCATTGTTGGATATTATGGTGACCCGTCGTGGGATTTCTTTTTAGGTTCTCGGAGTATCGAGCTTGTAGCGGTCGTGAAGAGATGAGCTTCCGGAGGATACCGGCTATGACATGTTTTGTGTATTGAGTTTCTTGATTGGTTCTCGTGTTCCGCTGCTAGAGTATCTTTATGGTTGGTCTTTTTCCGCTGCGTGAGTATTTTGAAATGCTCTTTTGGTATCTAGTAACTGAGGTTACTTTGGAAATCGTTTTCTAAACTTTTGAGTATCGGCTGTTTGGCCTTGCGATTTCAAATGAGTTTCACGACGGTTTTTGATAAATGGATTTTTAAGTCTTTGTGAATTTTTAAAGGTAGTACCGTCGTTGGCCTCTTAGGCATTTGTAGATGTTTGCGAAAATTTCTTTTAGCCTTGTGGGTTCCATCTCGGGGCCCACGGCGCTGTAATATTTCCGGTTAAATCTGGGGGTGTTACAGCATAACATTTATTGATGCTCCTAAATCTAGCATAGCTCGTTCAAAACCCGTATTTCCAATTCGACATGGAATAGCGAACATACCAGGATCTTCCCATTTTGGTGGCAATTTCTTTTGGAAAACAGCGGACACATTTTCTCCCATCATCACCTTCTCGTTCCCTTTTAGCCTCCGTTTGCTGGTGCATAAGTCCTTAAGGAATTTTGCGTATTTTGGAATTTGTTGAACTGTGTCGAGCAAGGGAATATTGATCTCAACCTTTCGGAATACGTCGAGGATTTGCTTCTATTTATTCACGATTGCTGCCTTTTTGACCCTGGATGGAAAAGGTAACTCGTTAGTCTCAAAAGGAGCAGTTTTGGATGAATTTACCTTCTTTGTCGGCCAGTTACGCCTTTAGTGCTTGATTACGCCAGGTGTCCCAGTGTTGATCTTTTCAGTGGATTTTTCTCCTCGTTTTCAGCTTCCTCCACCTTCTTAGGATCCTTGAGCTGCTTCCCACTCCTTAGAGTTACAGCACTCACGTTCCTTGAGTTTAGTTCAGGTTTGGATGGCAATTTCCCACTGTTTTGGTTCTCCAAACGGCTCACAGTGGTGGCTAGTTGACTCATTTGATTTTCGAGAATTTTGATACTCGATTTAGTGTCGTGCTGGAACTGATTCATGCCCTGTTGGAATTGATTCATGCCCTGTTGTAATTGCATAGTGTTTGCCATAAGGGTCTTCATCATATCCTCCATAGATTGTGTCGGATTTTCAGTGGGCGGCTTGTAGAATTGTCCTTTATTTTGTAGGGCCGCCTCTTGCTGATTTTTCCATCGAAAGTTAGGGTGATCCCTCCATCCTGGGTTGTATGTGTTTGAGTACGGATCGTTCTTCCTCCCATAAGAATTTTCGGTTCCAATTGCATTGGCGTGCGCCTCGATTTCATCAAGCAAAATCCGACAATTGTCCGTTGTATGCTCCGTGGTTTTGCAAATGCACAGGGTGCGACTGGAGTGCTATTACCTACAGCAAGTTTTCTAACAAAAGTAGTTAGCTCATTCAATTTTTCCTCAAGGGACGAGTCATGCATTTCTTTCACCATCCTAATCGGTGCATCGCGACATCCAAATTGCTGTGAATTGGCGGCCATGTTGGATATGAGAGCCCTTGCGGCCGTGGGAGTTTTGCCAACTAGAGCCCCTCCACTTGCTGCATCTATCGTGTTTCGCTCCATTGGATTAAGCCCTTCGTAAAAATATTGAATCAGGAGTTGCTCGCTAATTTGATGTTGCGGGCACCGAGATACCAACTGTTTGAATCATTCCCAATATTCATGCAACGTCTCTCCGGTCATTTGCCTTGCACCACATATTTCTTTCCTTAGGTTGGCCGCTCGAGAGGCCGGAAAATATTTTTGTAGAAATAAGATCTCCATCTCGTTCCACGTTGTGATGGTGGCCGACGGTAAATAAAATAACCAATCCTTAGCCGAATCTTTCAATGAGAACGGAAAGGCCCTAAGCTTGATTTGTTTTTCGGTGACACCGTTTGGCTTCATGCTTGAACATACGACATGGAATTCCTTGAGATGTTTGTGTGGGTCCTCTCCTGATAGACCATGAAATGCAGGTAGCAAGTGAATCAATCCCGACTTTAGTTCAAAGGTGGTGTTGTTGTTGTAATATCCGGATTTGTTACGGTGTATTTCATCTGTACTCAAACCCTGTATTATTCGGATTTGTGGTTTTGATTATTGGAGTATGATATTTCTTGCATTGATATCATTGTACATAAGTATAGAAGCTTGCAAAATTTCTCATGCAAACTCGTGATAGCGCACGCTAAGAATGTATCTTAACGCGCGTTATCGGGCTACTATTAGCGCACACTATGCAGGTAGGAGTTGCGTGCGCTAAGAACTCAATTATTGAGCGGGACGGCTAGCACATGCGCCAGCCGGGACATGGGTCCGGATAAGATTCCCGCGGGCGAACCTGGACAGTTCTGAAGTCAACTCATATTAGCGCACGCTAAGGAAAGCTTAGTAGCGTGCGCTAACTTGTTAAAATGCAGAATATTATAAATAGTACAACAACCCGTTTTGACTTACATTTTACTCGTTCCTTCTGCATTCTTGAGAGGCCAGAGAGCTGAGATAACCCTCCTACATACTTAGAACACATATTGTTGGTGTTTATATATTGGTTATCACTTGGGAGTAATCATTGAAGTGGAATAGCACCTTGGAGTGGCATACAACCAACCGGAGTTGGATTCTACCTTACGGTTCAGTGATTTTCATCATATTAAGGTATGTTCAATCTATCTCCAGACTTAGAGTTGGATTCTAACGATTTGGATGATCATGTTAACAAGATATGGATTTTCATAGATGAATTATCCAAGTATATCATGTTTGGAATATTGAGATGATTAAGCCTTAAGTACCTTGATTATGGTCATCATGATTCGAATCTTATTATATTGAACAAGTAAAGGAAGCTCCTACCATTTGTAATCCGAATCTAGTGGATGACTTCATAGCAATCATGGACTTAACTTTAACATCATTATTGTTAGATAAATCTAAAGGATTGATCATGGAAAGATTTATCTAGTATAGATGGAACGTTTAACAACTTCAGCATGATAATATTGATTGATATAAAGGTGTTGATATCAACCGTTAAGCCTTTCGAATTGTCGTATGAAGATTTGTAGTCGGAATGGAATATGGTTTTATATTGGTATGCATATCCTTGAATCCGAAGTTGTCGTTATCCATAAAATCATTCATAAGGGTATGAACATGATAGTCATGGAGGTAACATGAATTATCACGGAAGATTTCATTGTTTTGATCATGATGAGAGCATCTTGCTTTCGTGAAAGCGCCATGCATAGATAGCGCACGCTATGCTATGAAGATTAACGTGCGCTATCGAGCACGAGTTAGCGACGCTACATTTGGTATGTAACGACGCTAAGCCATCGAGCAAGTCGATTGGTGATCGGTGAAATCGACCATACATAGTTAGCGTACGCTAGGCTTTGTTGTTTGCGTGCGCTATCGAGCAGACTTAACGCATGCTACACAGAGTACTTAGCGTGCGCTAAGCAGTTCAGGCAGATTGCATTTTATGAACTTTTGGCCGTAAATCGAATTGTTAAACATTCGTACGACGTGAGATAAATCCTATATCATTTCTTTTGTTAAGGTTTGGTCTCGTTACGTGATTAATTGAGGAGGACGATCTTCAAGTGTTCGTTTTCGTGGAAGTGTTGTTCTTGTCTTCAAATCGAGGCAAGTACCTTAATTGTTTTATGTATTGTTGTTATACATATTGTCGTGCATGTATGTCGTTATTATATGTCCACCTCGTGTTGGTCCGACGGGATCATCGGGGATCTATGCTGGCGTGCGCTGGATCATCGGACAGGTTTTTCCACCACGGGTTGGTCTGACGGGATTATCGTGGGTTCTACGCAGTGAACGCTGGATCGACGGAATTACCATGTGTATGTTATGATATCATGTTGTGATTATCAGTTATGTATGTCATTTTTGAGTTTCTCGTAGGAGAAGACTCGTTGGTATTTTTCTTGTCGTTTACATTATTCGTGAGATATGAATAATATGTTGTGGTACTTGTACTAGCATCGTTGTGCTAACCCCTTCGGGGGTGAACATTTTGTTTATGTTTAGGATCCAGGAGAGCGGGAAAACAACCACTGGAGCTGCATGACGACGAGGGTGCAGAGTGATGTTTCGTAGGGTTTATTTATCATTGTTTATTCGTTATTTCAATAAGTACTCGAGTATGAAGTCATTTGTGATGGATTTGAATTTGGTGATGTATTATTGAGTTCTGTTGAACAATTGTACTTTCGGTATTTGGTAAGAAGCTGTTGTATCTTAATTAGTTATTTCCATTCGTTAGTACCTTTTAATGTTTGTTCAATTCTTGACCTTGTAAATCCTTATGTAAAGGATTTACGGCGCTGTAATATTCCTGAATATATCGGGGGTGTTACAGAATATGGTATCGGAGCTAAGATTATGGATATCTTGGCCGTTGGGTTAAAATAGGGGTCATTTATGTCTTTTGAGGTAACCGGCCGTGAATGACATCACTGCACTGCCTACGTCTTCATGCGAACGGTGGTTGTAAGTTCCTAAAACTCTATCTCGTTCTTTACATGTTGTGTCTCTTTATACTCGAATATTAGAACGATGTTGTTTCCTGTATGTTGAGTATTTATGCTTACAGTATGTTGAGAGGCGGACGTGGACGTGGTCGCGGACGAAGAAATGCTGAAAGGGAGGCGTCGCCTTCTAATCAGGTCAGTCATAGCTCAGGCGAGCCGCAACGATCTATTAATAACGAACCAGATCCTGCTGTACCAGATATCCTTCGTCAAGTGGTGAACCAGATGACTCAGTTCACCCAAGTCGTGGACCGAATGCAAGTGGCGGTGGGACTACAGCAGGGAGAGAGACAGCAAGGAATCCCAGACATGGAAAATCGAGGTGACCGGTGGCTGCAAGAGGTGGCGAAGATGCAACCACCCAAATTCGATGGTATTTCTGAGACTCCCACCTGGGACCATTGGTTGAAGGAACTGGAGAAAATATTTGCCGGAATTAAGCGCCGGATAATGGGAGAGCCTCTATCGCGCAATATTTTCTGATAGGGGAAGCGTCCGAATGGTGGGAAGCCATCCGGCCTGCAGACCATGATGCTGATTGGACAGAGTTTAAATTGATTATGGAAGCTCAGTACTGCCCTCGTCCTGTGAGGGAAGCCAAAGTTCGGGAGTTTTTCTCCGCTCAGCCTTCTGATGTGCCGGTATCCCAGGCGATTAAGACGTTTAACCAACAATTGGCATTTGTTCGACATCTGGTCAGAACAGATGCAGAAATGATGATCCATTTCGATATGAGGATGAAACTAGAAATCCAGAGGTACATGTCCGGATTTGAATGTACCACACTCCGTCAATTCCAGGATAAGGCGTTGGCATATGAGATCAAGGAAGCAGCCATGGAGAAATTTTCGGAATTCAAGAAACAGAAAGTCTCTGGTACTTTTACAGAGCACAAGAACAGCGGGCCCCGTAAGGCCCAGTCATCCTTTCACTCTTTCAAGAAACCTCCGCACCCAGTTAGGAGCGGAAAGAACTTCGGAGCGACATCAACTATTACTGATGTTACCAGGAAATGCTTTAACTGCGCCCAGACAGGGCACTATCGACGAAATTGCCCCCTTCCTGCCGTGACTTGTTTTGATTGTGTACGAGAGGGACATCGGGCAGTGTTTTGCGAAGAGGCTGCAAAGTCTTTTAGAGCCCGTACACCACAGCCAGTCCAGAAGGAAGCCAGTATCCAACAGACGCAGCAAAGTGTTCAGATGCCTCAGAATTTTGGCCGCGGACGAGGCAGAGGACAATGGGACCGAAAGGGGACATCAAGTGCCGGATCTGCTCCTCCACATCTGTACAAGATGAGGAGGACAGACGATCAGGATGCTGCTGTCGCATCAGGTACTGTCCAGATCCTTTCCCAGCCAGTTAGCGTTTTATTCGATACAGGAGCTACACATTCTTTTATATCCTTGTCCTGTGTAAATCGTTTGAATATTTCCAGTTTTCATACTTGTGAACCTTATGTTGTTGGTTTACCGAGTGGAGAGAGGATTATCGGAAACTTAGAAACTAGAAATTTTCCTATATCATTTGGAGGCAGAGAGTGGCTCTCAAATCTGATCGTGATAGAAATGCAAAGAGACGACCTGATACTCGGAGACGATTGGCTTAATCGATATGGAGCAATTGTGAACTACCGAAGGAGGAATATCTCGCTGATCGCTGACGATGGTTCCGAAATATTGTTCGAGGGGTGGAAACCGGGAAGCTCAGGAAAATTGATCAAAGCGATGAAAGCTGTCAAATTGTTGAAACATGGTCAAGATGCTGGTGTTATGCAATGAAGAAAGAAGACGAAATTGTGGAACTTTCATCCATTCCTGTTGTGAACGAATTTCCAGATGTATTTCCTGACGAGTTACCTGGACTACCTCCACGAAGGGATGTGGAATTTACCATTGAGCTGGAACCCGGAGCTACACCAATTTCTAAAGCGCCGTATCGTATGGCACCTACTAAGATGTACGAACTGAAGAAGCAGCTGGAGGAGTTACTGGAGAAAGGCTATATTCAGCCAAGCGTTTCACCCTGGGGAGCGCCAGTTCTTTTTGTCCGAAAGAAGGATGGATCGCTCCGACTGTGTATTGACTATCGAGAGCTGAACAAGATGACGATTAAGAACAAGTATCCGTTGCCACGGATTGATGATCTGTTTGACCAGTTGCAAGGGGCAACAGTATTTTCTAAAATCGATCTGAGATCAGGGTATCATCAGCTGAGGATTACACTACACCAAAAACTGACATTTATGACTTTTTATCTCGCTAATTTTGTGACTGCCAATAGCTGTCACAATTATTATGACTGTTTACAACAGTCACAAAGCTTGATTTGTCATAATACTAAATATTTGTGATTGTTCACTGCAGTCACAAATTATAATGTACTTTGTGACTGTTTCTAGCAGTCACAAATTTTAATTACAGTCAATTTATTAAAAACGTTATATTTTTTGCGCTGGAACCCTAGGCAAGATCGTATGACTTTTATCATTACACTGGAGCTCAGTTTCTCCCTCCTATCTCTGTCTCTGAATCGCTCTCTCTCCCTCTCTCAGTTTCTCGCCCATTTCCACTCTCTTGAAGCTCAAATCATAGAACCCTAAATCTTCATCTTCATCATCTGCCATAAAATCATATGCACATTAGGTGGTACGTTTGTTGGTGTCATCTTCTTGTCTCACGTAAGAGAAACCTTCTGCCAGGACTCAACCCTTAAACCGCTGATTTAGAAGTCCGAAGTTGATCTGGTGAGTTCCTATTTCTAGTTTCCTGATTATAAATTCTTTGTGTTTTTATCAAATTTTAATCTTAGTTTTTAACTGTTGTTTTGGAGCAGAATGGGATTTTAATTTTTTGCCGTGAAGTTTTTGTTTCCTATTTCTTTCCAAATTCTTCATTTGCATCAATCGTTGTTTTGCATAGTTGCTGAATTCTGTGTTTGCAAGTTGTTATTTTTGTTATATCCTGATTCAACAACTGCTGAAATGTGTTTGGAAGTAGTTATTTTTGTTGTTTTCTCGTTATGTGCTTGTTGAATTTGAAGCTGAAATCCTTTAAGTGTGTGGTAATTTGAAATTCACATGGGTAATATGAATTTTTGAGTTATTTTGCACGGGTGTTGTTTCTGTTATAGAAGTCTTTAATGGGGAGATACTCTAAAACTTGGCAATCTTGACAAACTAATAACATGACATAGTAGTAGCAGCAGCAACATTTGTGATTCAATGATCTAAAAAGTGAATGGCTTAGATGCACATTTGAGTATTACAAGTCTCATATTTAATCTGGTAATTATTCAAATACATTGTACATAAATAAACCAACAATCTAATGTATGTTGTTTTTATATTTATAGAAGGTAGTGATGGAGTTTCCACTTTATAAAGAGTGGATGGGTGAAAATAATAATAGACTGGGTGATGCGTATGTCATTGGTGTTAGAGAATTTGTCAAGTATGCGAGAAGAAATCTAGGAGATGATCTTATCTCATGTCCATGCACGCGTTGTAAAAATGGTAAAAATGTGAACTGGGAGATTGTTGAGGTACATTTGATAAAGTGGGGAATGCAAGAAGATTATTTATTCTGGAATTATCATGGGGAGAGAAAATTCCCTTTTGTTCCTGATCAAATACCAGCAAGCGAGCCTTTTCATAAAGAGTGTGATCCACTGCAACATAGTAGCTTGAATGACCTTGTTAATGACGCTTATGGACTTAACATGAATCAAGCTAATCAGAGTTCAATACGTGATAATAGCTGTGACGTAGAAGACCTTAGTCAGGATAAGGACTATATCAAGTTGAAAGCTGCAGCCGCGAGACCTTTGTATCATAATTGCAACCCAGAGCACACAACATTATATGCTACAGTTGGTTTGCACAACTTGAAGAGCCGTTTCGGTTTGTCAGGAAATAGTGTGACAGAAATCTTAAAGTGGGCGAAAGACTTACTTCCAAAGGATAACACACTTCATGATACCTATCCAGAGATGAAGAGCAGCTTAAAGGGTTTAGGGATGAAATACAAATCTATTCATGTGTGCAAGTTCGATTGCATTCTATATCGAAAAGAGCATAAGCATAAATTGAAATGTCCCGTTTGCAATGAATCTAGATATGTCCAGAAAGTAAATATAAATTGTAACATAAAAACAGATACAAAAGTACCACATAAGGTACTTAGGTATTTTCCTCTAGGACCAAGATTGTCGAGACTTTACACAGTACCTTGGATAGGAGAGGCAATGACATGGCATGCTCGGGCAGAAGTTGGTGACAATCTCATGCGTCATCCGATCGATTCTTCAATGTGGAAGGCTGCAAATTTGCGATACCCTGAGTGTGCTCAAGAAAGTCGCAATGTGCGCCTTGGAATATCAACTGATGGGTTTAATCCTTTTGGTAATTTAAGCACAACCTATAGTATTTGGCCCGTCTTTGTAGTTCCTTATAATCTCCCGCCATCTCTATGCATGAAAAAAGAATTTTCTATATTATCATTGATTATACCAGGGCCTAAGGCTCCAAGTGATGACATAGATGTATTTTTGGCACCACTAGTTGAAGAATTGAAGGACTTATGGGTTGAAGGTGTGCAGGCATTTGACTCATTTAAACAAGAGACATTCACTTTGAGGGCTATGTTATTGTGGGCCATTCACGATTTTCCGGCGTATGGCACTTTTTCTGGCTTTAATGTGCATGGTTACAGGGTGTCCCATTTGTGCAGAGGAAACAGAAGCCACATATTTAAAAAACAGCCACAAAGTATTTTATCATTCTCATAGGAGATTTTACCACTTAATCACAAGTTCGGATCGGTGGAAAGTAATTTTCTTCCATATGGAGCTGTATTATGGCCAGCTCCTGGAATGCTAACAGGGGCAGAAGTTGAAGAGAAGTCTTCCTTGGCTTTTCAGGCTCTCAGGGGTAAACATCCTAAAATTTTGGCTGAGAAACGTAAACTGAAGGATGAATCTGTGAAGATGGATTGGTCTAGGAGGTCAATATTGTTTGATTTGCCGTACTGGAAGCAACATTCAGTACGACATGTGCTAGATATAATGCATGCTGAAAAAAATATTATTGAGCATATAATGGGAACATGTATTGATGGGAGTCACTCGAAAGATGGGGTAAATGCTCGAAAAGATCTTCGTACGTTGAAAACAAAAAGATCGTTATGGCTGGAGGAAGATCCTAAAACTATGAGGACTGTAATGCCGGTCGGAGCCTTTTCTTTATCTATTGACGAAAGAAAGGTGTTACTAAATACATTGTATGAGTTGAAGGTCCCCTCAAATTTCTCTTCTAATTTGCGTAGAGTTGTCCATCATGCAACTAATGATTTGAAACAGTGTAAGTCTCATGATTGGCATGTAATTATGCAATTAGTCCCACTTTTATTTGGACATTGTTTTGGGAAGCATAAGGATCTTCGAAAGGCTATTATGCAAATAAGTTTGTGTTTTACCATATTGTGTGCAAAAGTTGTCAATAAGAAGCATGTTATGGCGGCAAAGACTACTATAGCTGAGGCTACATGTGTATTGGAGAAGTATTTTCCTTCCTCATTCTTCGACATTAGCATCCATTTACTGGTGCATTTATGTGTGAAGCCCTCAATGTGGGCGGTTAGGTATCGTTGGATGTATCCTTTTGAGCGGTTGATGAAAACCTTCAAAGATTATGTCAAAAATGCACGATATGTTGAAGGTTCTATTGCGGAGGAATATATCACAGAAGAAGCTTCCATATATGCAAAGGAGTATATTCCCAACCCAGGTAATGAAATACGGGAATGTTTTGTTGATGAATCAGATGGTTTTGCTGATGGGGAGGCTCTGGGGAATGGAAAGTTAGTGACACTAACAAGTGTCGATCTGAACAAGTAGCTCGATATGTTTTTGAAACGCATGAAGATATAGACCCTTTGGAAAGAGTGAGAATTTCTGACTTTATCTAAAATTAATAATGTTAATTATTATATGTTCGTTGTCATAATTCACTTATTTATCGTATAGGAAATTTGATCAATCCGATCCAGGAAGAAAAAGAAAAAGAACATGGAATATAGGCATTGAATTCAGGCATTGGGTAGCAAAAGAGGTATGCTAACAATAAGTTCAGCCTAGCTTTATAAATGATAATAGTATTATAGCTTGACTAATTAGTATGCACGCCCTTTAATTTCAGTTGTTGAAAATTAAGGATGTGTCGTCGAAGCTTGCACGCTATGCCACCGGCCCCAACTTTGTGGCTAAGGAATATAAGAGATATCGTCTTAATGGCTACATGTTCTCAACTAGTGCACATGATTCAAATCTTGTGGCTAAACAAAGCATGGTGTTGCAATTCTCGCTTTAACGCACTTGAGGCTAGTTCGAAGGACAAAAATTGGTTGAGGTGAGATTACTTATTATGGTATTATAAGACAAATTCTTGTATTAGACTATGTAACCGAGAATGTAACAACATTTCTTTGTGGTAGGTTAGAGTAGAAGACAAGGCGGCTTATGCAGTCGATCTGAGACACTAACTTGGTCATGGTAAATTTGGATAAGCTCAAGAGCAAAGACCATATAAATGACGAACCATTTATTTGTGCATTCCGGAATCTAAAGCAAGTATTCTATGCGAAGAGCAGAAGGATGGACCGTGGTCTGTTGTTCTATTTTCCCCCAAACGTTTGACTACATCCAGATGACTTGGAGGCACCAACTCATTATCAATGCTTTAGATGATAATCGAATTGAAGAAATTTCTTGATTTTCTAGATGAATAAATGTCTAATTTTGTTAGTACGCTATATGAATTTTTGTTATATTTATTCGAACTTTGTACTCTTGTAAAGCACTCATTATTGTTCTATTCCGCATTTTGAAATTAACTCTATGGGTAAATTTAAGTTTGTGAGAGAAGCGAGTTAGTATATTATTTATTAATAAAGTGAAGGCAAATTGGGATGAGGAAGATTTGGATGATGTCAAGGAATCTTGGGAAGATGATAATGAGCTGCTACACTATGTAACATTTTTAACATTGTAAACTTAGTTTGAAGATTTCAAGGCAATGGATAAAATTAACTCAGTTTAGAATCTTGTATGTTACTACTTTTTGCATAGCTTTATACGTATGTGGTTGTTTCTTTGTTGTTAACTTTTGCTTCACATTTGAAATTAATCTATCTTCTATGGTTGTTCACTATTATATAATGCAAAAGAATTGATCGTCAAAGCTTGCACCACCATTGTGTTGTCCTCTATGATGATCCTTAAATTTGAAATATTAATGTCACCTGTGTAAGACCATAGAGTAAAGCGGATGATCGACTTCATTTCTTGGAAGTGTTCTATCGGATATTCGAGTGGTGTTATCGGATATTCGAGTGGTGTTAGGTGCAATAGAGAAGTGCACTTTGGTCGCTCGAAATATTATATCCTCATATTTGAGCCCCCGAGACCTGTTCATGAGGAACTGTGCATTTCGATCTGGCTATTTTTCTTTTGGTTATCAATGTTGGAGTAAAATTATTATATTAAAAACACTCTCTCCAGTAGTATCATTTTTGGTATGGATAGATGAACCTCATTTTCGAGAGAGTGTACGTAGGATCGGGATGCTCGATTAGGTCAAGCAAGAGCTAACTATTATTCTCTTTTCATAATTTAATGAAATTCTTGATTATGCTTTTGAACAAATTCATGAGTCAGTGGGCATTTACGCGAATGTTTGGTTGCGATCGATTTCGAGAAATATAGCCTTGATTGTTGAAATCTTCATTTATGTCTTTTATTATGCTAGCAATATGTTTCTTAGTCACCATTTTAGTTCCGGCATGAGCAACGTCAATTTAATGGGCATTCTCCATTACTAATGTCGGTTTTATCTTGGAACCTTTCTTAAAGTTTGGCAATGCCCGATGAAGTGAGCAAACTTACTCAAATCCGAATAACGAGATGGTTCATCATTTTATTACTCGGATATTTAATGTTAATACGGAGTTTTCAGTACGGTACATGGATGTGGTGAGCCCCAATGGTATTCTGAAAAATGCAGTTTAGTCCTCTATTATTAAAATGCAGTTTTAGTCCTCTATCTTATATGCATTTTTGGTATATTATTTATTAATAAACTGATATTGCAATGGTGGCTTTTTCTTTCTTAATTTCCTCCTGAAGGGCTTGGTTTTGTTTCACAAGTTTGGTGTTTTGAATTTGAAGTGTGACATTTTCTAGTTTAGCTTGTTTTAGAACAAGTAATTCATCTCTACACTTATTTAATTCAGAAACAAGCTTGTTATATTTTGAAAACATATTTAACCTTTGCTCTTCGTCATGGCTTTAGATGACCCGTTCTCCATTTCTTGCATGGCTTTTACCCACTGCTAGCTTGTCATCTTGTAAAAGAGCCATCAGTGCACTGACCCTTACTTCATCATCATTAGAAGAGACAGCTTCCTCATCCCAGTCGAAGGCTTCAGCCACAAGTACTTTGTTCTTTGCTTGAACAGGTTTGGTGGTTGCATCACGAGGTGCGAGGTTTGGTGGTTACACTCCTAAATACAATCTCAAAAATATTCCTCCATTATTTCCTGTCTCTCTCCCTCTTTTCTTTCTTCTTCTCTTTATTTTTCTCTTATTTCCTTCTTTAGTTCTAATTTTTTTAAAATAATATAACTTTTAGGATACAATAGCTGATGCATATCTTTGTAAAATTTGAGTTTGAAATTGTATAGGAAATAGTTTACAGTGAATTTAGAAGTAAATTTTAAGATATGTATTGTGGGTGATCTTAGTCTAATTCCAATTGACTATAATGTTTGAGAAATAACTTATTCCCTCTTGATATTTGTTTATGTTTTACAAATCACTCCTATTTGATGGTGCATTTGTAAAAACAAATGAAACTTCAAGGGAAAACTTGTAAGGTAAATGGATTCTTTTGTAATTAGACAACGTCTGACTGGTAGTTTATGTAATTTACCCTGCCCACAAACACAATAGATTTCACAATCAACCTGAACAAGGACTAAGATTGCATTTAGACTACCTAGGAACAAGTCATCGTCCGAGACGATCGAGTTCGGGCATTCTGGAATATGTTCAAACAGATGGACCAGTTTCGGCTTATAGTCTTTGTTGCCATTTGGGTCTTGTAGTTCTTGGTATAGGTGTATACGCCTTCTTGAAGCAATCTGAAGGCGATTAATGGTTTATTAGTAAAATTCCATATATAATAGAACTAATACATACAGGAAAGTTGACTCCTATTTCGTCTGTAGTCTAATACGAATAGTTTACGGGTGTGGTCATGGATTTAGGTAGTGATATACATACATTCTGTAGCTTCTTTTTAGTTATCGTTCAATGTATAAACGGACAGTGATTGGGTTCGTGAATGCAAGTTTTATGTAAGTGGAACAGGACAGGATATCAAAGGAAATTGTTTATATTTCAGAAGAAAATGATGTTTGTTTGGTCTTCATGTATCTTGACCATCTCCCAGCAGTGCATGATCTGCATTCCATGATTTTCATCTCTAGATACATTACTAGAAAAGAACATTTTATAATGTTTTTTATTTTATTTATTTAATCTTTACTTTTTCTTATTTATAATTAATAAATATATGGCAGATAATGGCAGCTTCATCAAGTCATCAAGAAAGTGAAAATGAAACTCAACCCAACTCGGAAGAATCTGCCGTTGAGAGGCAATTAGTTGTAGATAAACGACCTCTCGTTACCTTTAATAGCACAGGACAGATAGTTGGAAATAAGGATAAGTTCAAGGCTCGATCTTTAGTCCTATTAAAAATACAAGTAGGATTGGAGTATGATGATTGGTGGCAAGTTGATCAAGCCATTAAGGACGATATGTGGACGACTCTCTACAGAGAATTTAATATCCCTCTTCTTAGGAAAGAAGATGTTCTGAAAGAGATGGGTGGACAACTAAAAACATGTAGATGGAACATGCGACATAAGCATTTAAAGGATTTGGATGCTATGGGAATAATGGCTTTGAAGGACCACGTACCTCCGAAAGAGAATATTCGCACCAGCCAATGGAATGCATTTATTGAACATGAAGCAACGGCCAAAAAGCTTCAACAAAGAAGTGTTTTAAAAGCTAACAGGGCTAATAAAAATGATGTCCACTGTCTTGGTAGGACATCCTACGCCGAGAAAGCTATGAAAATGGTATGTACACGAGCATTTAATATAAACACACACACGCACACGCGCACACACACACACACACACACACACACATATATATATATATATATATATATATATATAATGTACTAGGAAAGATCTTGTTTTCAGCTTATATGTATTGATTTGGCTATATTTTTTATGTGTAGAAAGCGACGGATCCAGACCGTCGATCGCCTACTCGTTCCGAGGTGTACTTAGAGTCGTGAAAACAGCGAAAAACTGGGGAATTACATCCTAAAGTTGCTGAAGCATGTGTAAGTTCTGAAATGTGATTTTTAAGTCATGTTATTATCAGTCATATATCTCTGATATGTCGAGAATTATGTAATTTACAGCAGAAAGTTAAAGATTTCAGTAGTAGTGAGGACTCGTCAAGCCAGGCTTCTTTGGAAGATGATGCACTTACACAGATTTTTGGAAAGGATTCTAGAGGAAGGACCCGTGGTGTCGGTCGAGTCTCTAAGGGTACAGTGAAGGCTATTCAGCCTATTAAGTCAAACATTGACATGGTCCTTAACAGTAATCAACACTTAGAGAAGGTTGTTTACAACATGCAAGATCAGCTTAGTACGTTTATAGCAGCATTCAACCATTCTCAAAAGTTATCTTCGCCACAAACTTCTGCGCCCTCACCTCGATCAACATTTCATGTACCAACTCCAACTGAAACAAGAACGCCACAATCATCCCGGGTTCTTATTAAAGATGTTATTTCAACCAAGGTCATTGCTAAAGGAGATGTAGTTCCAACTCTCAAAGGTGAAAAAGTACATGGGCGCAATATTCTGGACCATGAAAGCAAGGTTAGTGTTATAAGTGTGGAGCATGATGCCAATGACACTCTGTTGTATCTAGGTAGCCAAGGTTGTGCCACGACTATTGGGGAAGTTGTCGGTGGGTTCGTGGTGTGGCTTAAATGTTTCCTCGAAGAAATGTAATTTAATTTGGGGACTTGTATTAGTTTGTGTACTTGGTAGTACTTTGGGTTTTTGTATGTACTTGTAGTAAGTCGTGGACTTGATAGTACTTTGGATTATATATGAAACTTGTAATATATTGTGGACTTGGTGGTATTGTGAGTTTAAGCTATTCTGGTTGCATTTTGGAGCAGTTCCAAATTATTATGGCTGTATTTCTTGCTGTGTTTCTAAACAGGCTGTGATTGATTCTGGATTGATTGAATAGGCTGTGATTGATTATTATGGATCTTTGTGTTTTTAACAGTGTATCTCTGCTTTGTGTTTTTGGGCTATCTTGATTGATTCTTTTTGTATTTGTCTTTAACAAATTTGTGACCGTCCGGACATTCACTAAAAAGTCACAAACATTGTATATTTCTTCATCAGCAGTGATAACAAAATCGCCAATTTGTGACCGTCCCGGACAGTCACTAAGAGCTATGTTTGTATTTGTCATTATGATCACAAACATTGTATATTTCTTCTCACGACAATAACAAAATCGCCAATTTGTGACCATCCTGAGACGATCACTAAGAGCTATGTTTGTAGATGTCATTATGATCACAAACATTGTATATTTCTTACTGTCAACGACAGTAACAAAATCGCCAATTTGTGACCGTCCCGGACAGTCACTAAAAGCCTTTGTGACTGCCATAAAAAGTGGGATTATAAAGTCAGAAAATCAAGTTCTTGTGACTTTTTTGTTACTGTTTTTGACAGTCACAAAATAAATTGTGACTGTTGTTTATGTGACAATCATTTGTGACTGTTGTTTATGTCCAGAAAGTAAATATAAATTGTAACATAAAAACAGATACAAAAGTACCACATAAGGTACTTAGATATTTTCCTCTAGGACCAAGATTGTCGAGACTTTACACAGTACCTTGGATAGGAGAGGCAATGACATGGCATGCTCGGGCAGAAGTTGGTGACAATCTCATGCGTCATCCGATCGATTCTTCAATGTGGAAGGCTGCAAATTTGCGATACCCTGAGTGTGCTCAAGAAAGTCGCAATGTGCGCCTTGGAATATCAACTAATGGGTTTAATCCTTTTGGTAATTTAAGCACAACCTATAGTATTTGGCCCGTCTTTGTAGTTCCTTATAATCTCCCGCCATCTTTATGCATGAAAAAAGAATTTTCTATATTATCATTGATTATACCAGGGCCTAAGGCTCCAAGTGATGACATAGATGTATTTTTGGCACCACTAGTTGAAGAATTGAAGGACTTGTGGGTTGAAGGTGTGCAGGCATTTGACTCATTTAAACAAGAGACATTCACTTTGAGGGCTATGTTATTGTGGGCCATTCACGATTTTCCGGCGTATGGCACTTTTTTTGGCTGTAATGTGCATGGTTACAGTTTGTCCCATTTGTGCAGAGAAAGCGAAGCCACATATTTAAAAAAGCCACAAAGTATTTTATCATTCTCATAGGAGATTTTTACCACTTAATCACAAGTTCGGATCGGTGGAAAGTAATTTTCTTCCAGGATGGAGTGAATTAAGGCGGCTCTGGAAAGCTAACAGGCGAAGTTGAAGAGAAGTCTTCCTTGGCTTTTCAGGCTCTCAGGGGTAAACATCCTAAAATTTTGGCTGAGAAACGTAAACTGAAGGATGAATCTGTGAAGATGGATTGGTCTAGGAGGTCAATATTGTTTGATTTGCCGTACTGGAAGCAACATTCAGTACGACATGTGCTAGATATAATGCATGCTGAAAAAAATATTATTGAGCATATAATGGGAACATGTATTGATGGGAGTCACTCGAAAGATGGGGTAAATGCTCGAAAAGATCTTCGTACGTTGAAAACAAAAAGATCGTTATGGCTGGAGGAAGATCCTAAAACTATGAGGACTGTAATGCCGGTCGGAGCCTTTTCTTTGTCTACTGACGAAAGAAAGGTGTTACTAAATACATTGTATGAGTTGAAGATCCCCTCAAATTTCTCTTCTAATTTGCGTAGAGTTGTCCATCATGGAACTAATGATTTGAAACAGTGTAAGTCTCATGATTGGCATGTAATTATGCAATTAGTCCCACTTTTATTTGGACATTGTTTTGGGAAGCATAAGGATCTTCGAAAGGCTATTATGCAAATAAGTTTGTGTTTTACCATATTGTGTGCAAAAGTTGTCAATAAGAAGCATGTTATGGCGGCAAAGACTACTATAGCTGAGGCTACATGTGTATTGGAGAAGTATTTTCCTCCCTCATTCTTCGACATTAGCATCCATTCTTGGTGCATTTATGTGACGAAGCCCTCCAATGTGGGCCGGTTAGGTATCGTTGGATGTATCCTTTTGAGCGGTTGATGAAAACCTTCAAAGATTATGTCAAAAATGCACGATATGTTGAAGGTTCTATTGCGGAGGAATATATCACAGAAGAAGCTTCCATATATGCAAAGGAGTATATTCCCAACCCAGGTAATGAAATACGGGAATGTTTTGTTGATGAATCAGATGGTTTTGCTGATGGGGAGGCTCTGGGGAATGGAAAGTTAGTGACACTAACAAGTGTCGAGTACGAACAAGTAGCTCGATATGTTTTTGAAACGCATGAAGATATAGACCACTGGAAAGAGTGAGAATTTCTGACTTTATCTAAAATTAATAATGTTAATTATTATATGTTCGTTGTCATAATTCACTTATTTATCGTATAGGAAATTTGATCAATCCGATCCAGGAAGAAAAAGAAAAAGAACACGGAATATAGGCATTGAATTCAGGCATTGGGTAGCAAAAGAGGTATGCTAACAATAAGTTCAGTCTAGCTTTATAAATGATAATAGTATTATAGCTTGACTAATTAGTATGCACGCCCTTTAATTTCAGTTGTTGAAAATTAAGGATGTGTCGTCGAAGCTTGCACGCTATGCCACCGGCCCCAACTTTGTGGCTAAGGAATATAAGAGATATCGTCTTAATGGCTACATGTTCTCAACTAGTGCACATGATTCAAATCTTGTGGCCAAACAAAACAGCGGTGTTGCAATTACTGCTTTAACGCACTTCAGGGCTAGTTCGAAGGACAAAAAATTGGTTGAGGCTGAGATTACTTATTATGGTATTATAAGACAAATTCTTGTATTAGACTATGTAACTGAGAATGTAACAACATTTTGCTGTGACTGGGTTAGAGTAGAAGACAAGGCAGCTTGTACAGTCGATGCAGACACTAACTTGGTCATGGTAAATTTGGATAAGCTCAAGAGCAAAGACCATATAAATGACGAACCATTTATTTGTGCATTCCAGAATCTAAAGCAAGTATTCTATGCGAAGAGCCCGAAGGATAGACCGTGGTCTGTTGTTCTATTTTCCCCCAAACGTTTGACTACATCTGTAGATGACTTGGAGGCACCAACTCATTATCAATCTGCTTTAGATGACAATCCAGAATTGAAGAAATTTCTTGATTTTCTAGATGAATAAATGTCTAATTTTGTTAGTACGCTATATGAATTTTTGTTATATTTATTCGAACTTTGTACTACTGTAAAGCACTCATTATTGTTCTATTCCGCATTTTGAAATTAACTCTATGCGCTGTTTAAGTTTGTGAGAGAAGCGAGTTAGTATATTATTTATTAATAAAGTGAAGGCAAATTGGGATGAGGAAGATTTGGATGATGTCAAGGAATCTTGGGAAGATGATAATGAGTCTGCTACACTATGTAATATTTTTTAACATTGTAAACTTAGTTTGAAGATTTCAAGGCAATAGATAAAATTAAATCAGTTTAGAATCTTGTATGTTACTACTTTTTTGCATAGCTTTATCTGTATGTGGTTGTTTGCTGTTGTTAACTTTTGCTTCACATTTGAAATTAATCTATACTGCTTCTATGGTTGTTCACTATTATATAATGCAAAAGAATTGATCGTCAAAGCTTGCACCACCATTGTGTTGTCCTCTATGATGATCCTTAAATTTGAAATATTAATGTCACTGTGTAAGACCATAGAGTAAAGCAGATGATGTGACTTCATTTCTTGGAAGTGTTCTATCAGATATTCGAGTGGTGTTATCAGATATTCGAGTGGTGTCAGGTGCAATAGAGAAATGCACTTTGGTCGTTCGAAATATTATATCCTCATATTTGAGCCCCTGAGACCTGTTCATGAGGAACCTGTGCATTTGATCACGGCTATTTTTCTTTTGGTTATCAATGTTGGAGTAAAATTATTATATTAAAAACACTCTCTCCGGTAGTATCATTTTTGGTATGGATAGATGAACCTCATTTTCAGAGAGTGTACGTAGGATCGGGATGCTCGATTAGGTCAAGCAAGAGCTAACTATTGTTCTCTTTTCATAATTTAATGAAATTCTTGATTATGCTTTTGAGAACAAATTCATGAGTCAGTGGGCATTTCGCCGAATGTTTGGTTGCGATCGATTTCGAAATATAGCCTTGATTGTTGAAATCTTCATTTATGTCTTTTATTATGCTAGCAATATGTTTCTTAGTCACCATTTTAGTTCCGGATGAGCAACGTCAATTTAATGGGCATTCTCCATTACGATGTCGGTTTTATCGGAACCTTTCTTAAAGTTTGGCAATGCCCGATGAAGTCGAGCAAACTTACTCAAATCCGAATAACGAGATGGTTCATCATTTTATTACTCGGATATTTAATGTTAATACGGAGTTTTCAGACGGTACATGGATGTGATCGAGCCCCAATGTTATTCTGAAAAATGCAGTTTAGTCCTCTATTATTAAAATGCAGTTTTAGTCCTCTATCTTATATGCATTTTTGGTATATTATTTATTAATAAACCGATATTGCAATGGTGGCTTTTTCTTTCTTAATTTCCTCCTGAAGGGCTTGGTTTTGTTTCACAAGTTTGGTGTTTTGAATTTGAAGTGTGACATTTTCTAGTTTAGCTTGTTTTAGAACAAGTAATTCATCTCTACACTTATTTAATTCAGAAACAAGCTTGTTATATTTTGAAAACATATTTAACCTTTGCTCTTCGTCATGGCTTTAGATGACCCGTTCTCCATTTCTTGCATGGCTTTTACCCACTGCTAGCTTGTCATCTTGTAAAAGAGCCATCAGTGCACTGACCCTTACTTCATCATCATTAGAAGAGACAGCTTCCTCATCCCAGTCGAAGGCTTCAGCCACAAGTACTTTGTTCTTTGCTTGAACAGGTTTGGTGGTTGCATCCTGAGGTATTGAGGTTTGGTGGTTACACTCCTAAATACAATCTCAAAAATATTCCACCACTATTTCCTGTCTCTCTCCCACTTTTCATTCTACTTCTCTGTATTTTTCTCTTATTTCCATCTTAAGTTCTAATTTTTAAAATAATATAACTTTTCGGATACAATAGCTGATGCATATCTTTGTAAAATTTGAGTTTGAAATTGTATAGGAAATAGTTTACAGTGAATTTAGCAGTAAATTTTAAGATATGTATTGTGGGTGATCTTAGTCTAATTTCAATTGACTATAATGTTTGAGAAATAACTTATTCCCTCTTGATATTTGTTTATGTTTTACAAATCACTCCTATTTGATGGTGCATTTGTAAAAACAAATGAAACTTCAAGGGAAAACTTGTAAGGTAAATGGATTCTTTTGTAATTAGACAACGTCATTTGGTAGTTTATGTAATTTACCACGCCACAAACACTAATAGATTTCACAATCAACTCGAACAAGGACTAAGATTGCATTTAGACTACCTAGGAACAAGTCATCGTCCGAGACGATCGAGTTCGAGCATTCTGGAATATGTTCAAACAGATGGACCATTTCGGCTTATAGTCTTGTTGCATTTGAAATTTCTTGTAGTTCTTTGGTATAGGTGTATACGCCTTCTTGAAACGAATCGAAACTGATTAATGGTTTATTAGTAAAATTCCATATATAATAGAACTAATACATACAGGAAAGTTGACTTCTCTTTCGTCTGTAGTCTAATACGAATAGTTTACGGGTGTGGTCATGGATTTAGGTAGTGATATACATACATTCTGTAGCTTCTTTTTAGTTATCGTTCAATGTATAAACGGACAGTGATTGGGTTCATGAATGCAAGTTTTATGTAAGTGGAACAGGACAGGATATCAAAGGAAATTGTTTATATTTCAGAAGAAAATGATGTTTGTTTGGTCTTCATGTATCTTACTTGACCATCTCCCAGCAGTGCATGATCTGCATTCCATGATTTTCATCTCTAGATACATTACTAGAAAAGAACATTTTATAATGTTTTTTATTTTATTTATTTAATCTTTACTTTTTCTTATTTATAATTAATAAATATATGGCAGATAATGGCAGCTTCATCAAGTCATCAAGAAAGTGAAAATGAAACTCAACCCAACTCGGAAGAATCTGCCGTTGAGAGGCAATTAGTTGTAGATAAACGACCTCTCGTTACCTTTAATAGCACAGGACAGATAGTTGGAAATAAGTATAAGTTCAAGGCTCGATCTTTAGTCCTATTAAAAATACAAGTAGGATTGGAGTATGATGATTGGAGGCAAGTTGATCAAGCCATTAAGGACGATATGTGGACGACTCTCTACAGAGAATTTAATATCCCTCTTCTTAGGAAAGAAGATGTTCTGAAAGAGATGGGTGGACAACTAAAAACATGGAGATGGAACATGCGACATAAGCATTTAAAGGATTTGGATGCTACGGGAATAATGGCTTTGAAGGACCACGTACCTCCGAAAGAGAATATTCGCACCCCCAATGGAATGCATTTATTGAACATGAAGCAACGGCCAAAAAGCTTCAACAAAGAAGTGTTTTAAAAGCTAACAGGCTAATAAAAATGATGTCCACTGTCTTGGTAGGACATCCTACGCCGAAAGCTATGAAAATGGTATGTACACGAGCATTTAATATAAACACACACACGCACACGCGCACACACACAAACACACACACACACACACACATATATATATATATATATATGTGTGTGTGTGTGTGTGTGTACTAGCAAAGATCTTGTTTTCAGCTTATATATGTACTCCCTCCGTCCACAATCAATGTTCCCTTTTTGCCATTTTGGTATGTCCACAAAAAATGTTCCCTTTCTATTTTTAAGCACTACCCCACAATACAATTTACTAAAATATTCTTATAATTTTTGTATATTCACACATTTTACCAGGCTGACCCACATATTAACATTAAATTATTTTTAATGTGGGACCCACACTCCACACACATCACATTCACCTAACATTTCTTAAAACCCGAACCCAAAAAGTTGGGGAACATAGATTGTGGACGGAGGGAGTATTGATTTGGCTATATTTTTTATGTGCGGCAGCGGATCAGGACCGTCGATCGCCTACTCGTTCGAGGTGTACTTAGAGTCGCAATGAAAAGCGGGAATTACATCCTAAAGTTTCTGAAGCATGTGTAAGTTCTGAAATGTGATTTTTAAGTCATGTTATTATCAGTCATATATCTACGATATGTTGAGAATTATGTAATTCTGATAGAAAGTTAAAGAGTTCGGTAGTAGTGAGGACTCGTCAAGCCGTGCTTCTTTGGAAGATGATGCACTTACAGATTTTGGAAAGAATTCTAGAGGAAGGACCCGTGGTGTCGGTCGAGTCTCTAAAGTGCAGTGAAGGCTATTCAGCCTATTAAGTCAAACATTGACATGGTCCTTATGATAATCAACACTTAGAGAAGGTTGTTTACAACATGCAAGATCGACTTAGTACGTTTATAGCGGCATTCAACCATTCTCAAAAGTTATCTTCGCCACAAACTTCTGCGCCCTCACCTCGATCAACATTTCATGTACCAACTCCAATGAAACAAGAACGCCACAATCATCCGGGTTCTTATTAAAGATGTTATTTCAACCAAGGTCATTGCTAAAGGAGAAGTAGTTCCAACTCTCAAAGGTGAAAAAGTACATGGGCGCAATATTCTGGACCATGAAAGCAAGGTTAGTGTTATAAGTGTGGAGCATGATGCCAATGACACTCTGTTGTATCTAGGTAGCCAAGTTTGTGCCACGACTATTGGGGAAGTTGTCGGTGGGTTCGTGGTGTGGCCTAAATGTTTCCTCGAAGAAATGTAATTTAATTTGGGGACTTGTATTAGTTTGTGTACTTGGTAGTACTTTGGGTTTTTGTATGTACTTGTAGTAAGTCGTGGACTTGATAGTACTTTGGATTATATATGAAACTTGTAATATATTGTGGACTTGGTGGTATTGTGAGTTTAAGCTATTCTGGTTGCATTTTGGAGCAGTTCCAAATTATTATGGCTGTATTTCTTGATGTGTTTCTAAACAGGCTGTGATTGATTCTGGATTGATTGAATAGGCTGTGATTGATTATTATGGATGCTGTGTTTTTAACAGGCTGTATCTCCTGCTGTGTTTTTGGGGCTATACTGATTGATTCTTTTTGTGACTGTCTTTAACAAATTTGTGACCGTCCCGGACATTCACTAAAAAGTCACAAACATTGTATATTTCTTACTGTCAACGACAGTAACAAAATCGCCAATTTGTGACCGTCCCGGACAGTCACTAAGAGCTATGTTTGTGACTGTCATTAACAGTCACAAACATTGTATATTTCTTACTGTCAACGACAATAACAAAATCGCCAATTTGTGACCATCCCGGACAGTCACTAAGAGCTATGTTTGTGACTGTCATTAACAGTCACAAACATTGTATATTTCTTACTGTCAACGACAGTAACAAAATCGCCAATTTGTGACCGTCCCGGACAGTCACTAAAAGCCTTTGTGACTGCCATAAAAAGTGGGATTATAAAGTCAGAAAATCAAGTTCTTGTGACATTTTTATTCTTGTTTTTGTGATCACAAAATAAATTGTATTTATTGTTTATGTGACAATCATTTGTATTTATTGTTTATGTCCGAAAGTAAATATAAATTGTAACATAAGCAGATACAAAAGTACCACATAAGGTACTTAGGTATTTTCCTCTAGGACCAAGATTGTCGAGACTTTACACAGTACCTTGGATAGGAGAGGCAATGACATGGCATGCTCGGGCAGAAGTTGGTGACAATCTCATGCGTCATCCGATCGATTCTTCAATGTGGAAGGCTGCAAATTTGCGATACCCTGAGTGTGCTCAAGAAAGTCGCAATGTGCGCCTTGGAATATCAACTGATGGGTTTAATCCTTTTGGTAATTTAAGCACAACCTATAGTATTTGGCCCGTCTTTGTAGTTCCTTATAATCTCCCGCCATCTCTATGCATGAAAAAAGAATTTTCTATATTATCATTGATTATACCAGGGCCTAAGGCTCCAAGTGATGACATAGATGTATTTTTGGCACCACTAGTTGAAGAATTGAAGGACTTGTGGGTTGAAGGTGTGCAGGCATTTGACTCATTTAAACAAGAGACATTCACTTTGAGGGCTATGTTATTGTGGGCCATTCACGATTTTCCGGCGTATGGCACTTTTTTTTGCTGTAATGTGCATGGTTACCTGGGCTGTCCCATTTGTGCAGAGGAAACAGAAGCCACATATTTAAAAAACAGCCACAAAGTATTTTATCATTCTCATAGGAGATTTTTACCACTTAATCACAAGTTCAGATCAGTGGAAAGTAATTTTCTTCCATATGGAGCTGAATTAAGGCCAGCTCCTGGAAAGCTAACCGGGGCAGAAGTTGAAGAGAAGTCTTCCTTGGCTTTTCAGGCTCTCAGGGGTAAACATCCTAAAATTTTGGCTGAGAAACGTAAACTGAAGGATGAATCTGTGAAGATGGATTGGTCTAGGAGGTCAATATTGTTTGATTTGCCGTACTGGAAGCAACATTCAGTACGACATGTGCTAGATATAATGCATGCTGAAAAAAATATTATTGAGCATATAATGGGAACATGTATTGATGGGAGTCACTCGAAAGATGGGGTAAATGCTCGAAAAGATCTTCGTACGTTGAAAACAAAAAGATCGTTATGGCTGGAGGAAGATCCTAAAACTATGAGGACTGTAATGCCGGTCGGAGCCTTTTCTTTATCTATTGACGAAAGAAAGGTGTTACTAAATACATTGTATGAGTTGAAGGTCCCCTCAAATTTCTCTTCTAATTTGCGTAGAGTTGTCCATCATGCAACTAATGATTTGAAACAGTGTAAGTCTCATGATTGGCATGTAATTATGCAATTAGTCCCACTTTTATTTGGACATTGTTTTGGGAAGCATAAGGATCTTCGAAAGGCTATTATGCAAATAAGTTTGTGTTTTACCATATTGTGTGCAAAAGTTGTCAATAAGAAGCATGTTATGGCGACAAAGACTACTATAGCTGAGGCTACATGTGTATTGGAGAAGTATTTTCCTCCCTCATTCTTCGACATTAGCATCCATTTACTGGTGCATTTATGTGACGAAGCCCTCCAATGTGGGCCGGTTAGGTATCGTTGGATGTATCCTTTTGAGCGGTTGATGAAAACCTTCAAAGATTATGTCAAAAATGCACGATATGTTGAAGGTTCTATTGCGGAGGAATATATCACAGAAGAAGCTTCCATATATGCAAAGGAGTATATTCCCAACCTGTAATGAAATACGGGAATGTTTTGTTGATGAATCGGATGGTTTCTTTGATGGGAGGCTCGGGAATGGAAAGTTAGTGACACTAACAAGTGTCGATCTGAACAAGTAGCTCGATATGTTTTGAAACGCATGAAGATATAGACCCTTTGGAAAGAGTGAGAATTTCGACTTTATCTAAAATTAATAATGTTAATTATTATATGTTCGTTGTCATAATTCACTTATTTATCGTATAGGAAATTTGATCAATCCGATCCAGGAAGAAAGAGAAAAAGAACACGGAATATAGGCATTGAATTCAGGCATTGGGTAGCAAAAGAGGTATGCTAACAATAAGTTCACCTAGCTTTATAAATGATAATAGTATTATAGCTTGACTAATTAGTATGCACGCCCTTTAATTTCAGTTGTTGAAAATTAAGGATGTGTCGTCGAAGCTTGCACGCTATGCCACCGGCCCCAACTTTGTGGCTAAGGAATATAAGAGATATCGTCTTAATGGCTACATGTTCTCAACTAGTGCACATGATTCAAATCTTGTGGCTAAACAAAACAAATGTGTTGCAATTCTCGCTTTAACGCACTTCGTGGCTAGTTCGAAGGACAAAAATTGGTTGAGGTGAGATTACTTATTATGGTATTATAAGACAAATTCTTGTATTAGACTATGTAATCGAGAATGTAACAACATTTTTTGTGATCAAGTTAGAGTAGAAGACAAGGCAGCTTGTACAGTCGATGCAGACACTAACTTGGTCATGGTAAATTTGGATAAGCTCAAGAGCAAAGACCATATAAATGACGAACCATTTATTTGTGCATTCCAGAATCTAAAGCAAGTATTCTATGCGAAGAGCCCGAAGGATGGACCGTGGTCTGTTGTTCTATTTTCCCCCAAACGTTTGACTACATCTGTAGATGACTTGGAGGCACCAACTCATTATCAATCTGCTTTAGATGACAATCCAGAATTGAAGAAATTTCTTGATTTTCTAGATGAATAAATGTCTAATTTTGTTAGTACGCTATATGAATTTTTGTTATATTTATTCGAACTTTGTACTACTGTAAAGCACTCATTATTGTTCTATTCCGCATTTTGAAATTAACTCTATGCGCTGTTTAAGTTTGTGAGAGAAGCGAGTTAGTATATTATTTATTAATAAAGTGAAGGCAAATTGGGATGAGGAAGATTTGGATGATGTCAAGGAATCTTGGGAAGATGATAATGAGTCTGCTACACTATGTAACATTTTTTAACATTGTAAACTTAGTTTGAAGATTTCAAGGCAATGGATAAAATTAACTCAGTTTAGAATCTTGTATATTACTACTTTTTTGCATAGCTTTATCTGTATGTGGTTGTTTGCTGTTGTTAACTTTTGCTTCACATTTGAAATTAATCTATACTGCTTCTATGGTTGTTCACTATTATATAATGCAAAAGAATTGATCGTCAAAGCTTGCACCACCATTGTGTTGTCCTCTATGATGATCCTTAAATTTGAAATATTAATGTCACTGTGTAAGACCATAGAGTAAAGCAGATGATCTGACTTCATTTCTTGGAAGTGTTCTATCAGATATTCGAGTGGTGTTATCAGATATTCGAGTGGTGTCAGGTGCAATAGAGAAATGCACTTTGGTCGCTCAAATATTATATCCTCATATTTGAGCCCCGAGACATGTTCATGAGGAACCCGTGCATTTCAGTCTGGCTATTTTTCTTTTGGTTATCAATGTTGGAGTAAAATTATTATATTAAAAAACACTCTCTCCAGTAGTATCATTTTTGGTATGGATAGATGAACCTCATTTTCAGAGAGTGTACGTAGGATCAGGATGCTCTGATTAGGTCAAGCAAGAGCTAACTATTGTTCTCTTTTCATAATTTAATGAAATTCTTGATTATGCTTTTCAGAACAAATTCATGAGTCAGGCTGGGCATTTCTGCCGAATGTTTGGTTGCAGTCTGATTTCAAGAAATATAGCCTTCAGTTGTTGAAATCTTCATTTATGACTTTTATTATGCTAGCAATATGTTTCTTAGTCACCATTTTAGTTCTAGCATGAGCAACGTCAATTTAATGGGCATTCTCCATTACTGATGTCGGTTTTATGCTGGAACCTTTTCTTAAAGTTTGGCAATGCCCCGATGAAGCTGAGCAAACTTACTCAAATCCGAATAACGAGATGGTTCATCATTTTATTACTCAGATATTTAATGTTAATACGGAGTTTTCTGTACGGTACATGGATGTGACTGAGCCCCAATGTTATTCTGAAAAATGCAGTTTAGTCCTCTATTATTAAAATGCAGTTTTAGTCCTCTATCTTATATGCATTTTTGGTATATTATTTATTAATAAACTGATATTGCAATGGTGGCTTTTTCTTTCTTAATTTCCTCCTGAAGGGCTTGGTTTTGTTTCACAAGTTTGGTGTTTTGAATTTGAAGTGTGACATTTTCTAGTTTAGCTTGTTTTAGAACAAGTAATTCATCTCTACACTTATTTAATTCAGAAACAAGCTTGTTATATTTTGAAAACATATTTAACCTTTGCTCTTCGTCATGGCTTTAGATGACCCGTTCTCCATTTCTTGCATGGCTTTTACCCACTGCTAGCTTGTCATCTTGTAAAAGAGCCATCAGTGCACTGACCCTTACTTCATCATCATTAGAAGAGACAGCTTCCTCATCCCAGTCGAAGGCTTCAGCCACAAGTACTTTGTTCTTTGCTTGAACAGGTTTGGTGGTTGCATCCTGAGGTATTGAGGTTTGGTGGTTACACTCCTAAATACAATCTCAAAAATATTCCTCCACTATTTCCTGTCTCTCTCCCTCTTTTCTTTCTTCTTCTCTTTATTTTTCTCTTATTTCCTTCTTTAGTTCTAATTTTTTAAAATAATATAACTTTTAGGATACAATAGCTGATGCATATCTTTGTAAAATTTGAGTTTGAAATTGTATAGGAAATAGTTTACAGTGAATTTAGCAGTAAATTTTAAGATATGTATTGTGGGTGATCTTAGTCTAATTTCAATTGACTATAATGTTTGAGAAATAACTTATTCCCTCTTGATATTTGTTTATGTTTTACAAATCACTCCTATTTGATGGTGCATTTGTAAAAACAAATGAAACTTCAAGGGAAAACTTGTAAGGTAAATGGATTCTTTTGTAATTAGACAACGTCTGACTGGTAGTTTATGTAATTTACCCTGCCCACAAACACTAATAGATTTCACAATCAACCTGAACAAGGACTAAGATTGCATTTAGACTACCTAGGAACAAGTCATCGTCCGAGACGATCGAGTTCGAGCATTCTGGAATATGTTCAAACAGATGGACCAGTTTATATAGTCTTTATTACTGGGCTGCTGTGGTTGCTGGTATAGGTGTATACGCCTTCTTGAAACGAACTGGGAACTGATTAATGGTTTATTAGTAAAATTCCATATATAATAGAACTAATACATACAGGAAAGTTGACTTCTCTTTCGTCTGTAGTCTAATACGAATAGTTTACGGGTGTGGTCATGGATTTAGGTAGTGATATACATACATTCTGTAGCTTCTTTTTAGTTATCGTTCAATGTATAAACGGACAGTGATTGGGTTCATGAATGCAAGTTTTATGTAAGTGGAACAGGACAGGATATCAAAGGAAATTGTTTATATTTCAGAAGAAAATGATGTTTGTTTGGTCTTCATGTATCTTACTTGACCATCTCCCAGCAGTGCATGATCTGCATTCCATGATTTTCATCTCTAGATACATTACTAGAAAAGAACATTTTATAATGTTTTTTATTTTATTTATTTAATCTTTACTTTTTCTTATTTATAATTAATAAATATATGGCAGATAATGGCAGCTTCATCAAGTCATCAAGAAAGTGAAAATGAAACTCAACCCAACTCGGAAGAATCTGCCGTTGAGAGGCAATTAGTTGTAGATAAACGACCTCTCGTTACCTTTAATAGCACAGGACAGATAGTTGGAAATAAGTATAAGTTCAAGGCTCGATCTTTAGTCCTATTAAAAATACAAGTAGGATTGGAGTATGATGATTGGAGGCAAGTTGATCAAGCCATTAAGGACGATATGTGGACGACTCTCTACAGAGAATTTAATATCCCTATTCTTAGGAAAGAAGATGTTCTGAAAGAGATGGGTGGACAACTAAAAACATGGAGATGGAACATGCGACATAAGCATTTAAAGGATTTGGATGCTACGGGAATAATGGCTTTGAAGGACCACGTACCTCCGAAAGAGAATATTCGCACCAGCCAATGGAATGCATTTATTGAACATGAAGCAACGGCCAAAAAGCTTCAACAAAGAAGTGTTTTAAAAGCTAACAGGGCTAATAAAAATGATGTCCACTGTCTTGGTAGGACATCCTACGCCGAGAAAGCTATGAAAATGGTATGTACACGAGCATTTAATATAAACACACACACGCACACGCGCACACACACAAACACACACACACACACACATATATATATATATATATATATATATATATAGATATATATATATATATATATAGATAGATATATGTGTGTGTGTGTGTGTGTGTGTGTGTGTACTCGGAAAGATCTTGTTTTCAGCTTATATATGTACTCCCTCCGTCCACAATCAATGTTCCCTTTTTGCCATTTTGGTATGTCCACAAAAAATGTTCCCTTTCTATTTTTAAGCACTACCCCACAATACAATTTACTAAAATATTCTTATAATTTTTATATATTCACACATTTTACCAGGCTGACCCACATATTAACATTAAATTATTTTTAATGTGGGACCCACACTCCACACACATCACATTCACCTAACATTTCTTAAAACCCGAACCCAAAAAGTTGGGAACATAGATTGTGGACGGAGGAGTATTGATTTGGCTATATTTTTATGTGTAGTAAAGCGACGGATCCAGACCGTCGATCGCCTACTGCTCCGAGGTGTACTTAGAGTCGCGAAACAAAATAAAACCGGGAATTACAACATAAAGTTGCTGAAGCATGTGTAAGTTCTGAAATGTGATTTTTAAGTCATGTTATTATCAGTCATATATCTCTGATATGTTGAGAATTATGTAATTTACAGTAGAAAGTTAAAGAGTTCAGTAGTAGTGAGGACTCGTCAAGCCAGGCTTCTTTGGAAGATGATGCACTTACACAGATTTTTGGAAAGAATTCTAGAGGAAGGACCCGTGGTGTCGGTCGAGTCTCTAAGGGTACAGTGAAGGCTATTCAGCCTATTAAGTCAAACATTGACATGGTCCTTGATAATCAACACTTAGAGAAGGTTGTTTACAACATGCAAGATCAGCTTAGTACGTTTATAGCAGCATTCAACCATTCTCAAAAGTTATCTTCGCCACAAACTTCTGCGCCCTCACCTCGATCAACATTTCATGTACCAACTCCAACTGAAACAAGAACGCCACAATCATCCCGGGTTCTTATTAAAGATGTTATTTCAACCAAGGTCATTGCTAAAGGAGATGTAGTTCCAACTCTCAAAGGTGAAAAAGTACATGGGCGCAATATTCTGGACCATGAAAGCAAGGTTAGTGTTATAAGTGTGGAGCATGATGCCAATGACACTCTGTTGTATCTAGGTAGCCAAGTTTGTGCCACGACTATTGGGGAAGTTGTCGGTGGGTTCGTGGTGTGGCCTAAATGTTTCCTCGAAGAAATGTAATTTAATTTGGGGACTTGTATTAGTTTGTGTACTTGGTAGTACTTTGGGTTTTTGTATGTACTTGTAGTAAGTCGTGGACTTGATAGTACTTTGGATTATATATGAAACTTGTAATATATTGTGGACTTGGTGGTATTGTGAGTTTAAGCTATTCTGGTTGCATTTTGGAGTAGTTCCAAATTATTATGGCTGTATTTCTTGATGTGTTTCTAAACAGGCTGTGATTGATTCTGGATTGATTGAATAGGCTGTGATTGATTATTATGGATGCTGTGTTTTTAAGAGGCTGTATCTCCTGCTGTGTTTTTGGGGCTATACTGATTGATTCTTTTTGTGACTGTCTTTAACAAATTTGTGACCGTCCCGGACATTCACTAAAAAGTCACAAACATTGTATATTTCTTCATCAACGTGATAACAAAATCGCCAATTTGTGACCGTCCTGACAGATCACTAAGAGCTATGTTTGTGACTGTCATTAACAGTCACAAACATTGTATATTTCTTACTGTCAACGACAATAACAAAATCGCCAATTTGTGACCATCCCGGACAGTCACTAAGAGCTATGTTTGTGACTGTCATTAACAGTCACAAACATTGTATATTTCTTACTGTCAACGACAGTAACAAAATCGCCAATTTGTGACCGTCCCGGACAGTCACTAAAAGCCTTTGTGACTGCCATAAAAAGTGGGATTATAAAGTCAGAAAATCAAGTTCTTGTGACTTTTTTGTTACTGTTTTTGACAGTCACAAAATAAATTGTGACTGTTGTTTATGTGACAATCATTTGTGACTGTTGTTTATGTCCAGAAAGTAAATATAAATTGTAACATAAAAACAGATACAAAAGTACCACATAAGGTACTTAGGTATTTTCCTCTAGGACCAAGATTGTCGAGACTTTACACAGTACCTTGGATAGGAGAGGCAATGACATGGCATGCTCGGGCAGAAGTTGGTGACAATCTCATGCGTCATCCGATCGATTCTTCAATGTGGAAGGCTGCAAATTTGCGATACCCTGAGTGTGCTCAAAAAAGTCGCAATGTGCGCCTTGGAATATCAACTGATGGGTTTAATCCTTTTGGTAATTTAAGCACAACCTATAGTATTTGGCCCGTCTTTGTAGTTCCTTATAATCTCCCGCCATCTCTATGCATGAAAAAAGAATTTTCTATATTATCATTGATTATACCAGGGCCTAAGGCTCCAAGTGATGACATAGATGTATTTTTGGCACCACTAGTTGAAGAATTGAAGGACTTGTGGGTTGAAGGTGTGCAGGCATTTGACTCATTTAAACAAGAGACATTCACTTTGAGGGCTATGTTATTGTGGGCCATTCACGATTTTCCGGCGTATGGCACTTTTTTTTGCTGTAATGTGCATGGTTACAGGTGTCCCATTTGTGCAGAGGAAACGAAGCCACATATTTAAAAACAGCCACAAAGTATTTTATCATTCTCATAGGAGATTTTACCACTTAATCACAAGTTCGGATCGGTGGAAAGTAATTTTCTTCCATATGGAGCTGAATTAAGGCCACTCTGGAAAGCTAGCAAGGCGAAGTTGAAGAGAAGTCTTCCTTGGCTTTTCAGGCTCTCAGGGGTAAACATCCTAAAATTTTGGGTGAGAAACGTAAATGAAGGATGAATCTGTGAAGATGGATTGGTCTAGGAGGTCAATATTGTTTGATTTGCATCTTGGAAGCAACATTGATCGACATGTGCTAGATATAATGCATCTTGAAAAAAATATTGAGCATATAATGGGAACATGTATTGATGGGAGTCACTCGAAAGATGGGGTAAATGCTCGAAAAGATCTTCTTACGTTGAAAACAAAAAGATCTTTATGGCTGGAGGAAGATCCTAAAACTATGAGGACGGTAATGCCGGTCGGAGCCTTTTCTTTATCTATTGACGAAAGAAAGGTGTTACTAAATACATTGTATGAGTTGAAGGTCCCCTCAAATTTCTCTTCTAATTTGCGTAGAGTTGTCCATCATGCAACTAATGATTTGAAACAGTGTAAGTCTCATGATTGGCATGTAATTATGCAATTAGTCCCACTTTTATTTGGACATTGTTTTGGGAAGCATAAGGATCTTCGAAAGGATATTATGCAAATAAGTTTGTGTTTTACCATATTGTGTGCAAAAGTTGTCAATAAGAAGCATGTTATGGCGGCAAAGACTACTATATTTGAGGCTACATGTGTATTGAGAAGTATTTTCCTTCCTCATTCTTCGACATTAGCATCCATTCTTGGTGCATTTATGTGACGAAGCCCTCCAATGTGGGCGGTTAGGTATCGTTGGATGTATCCTTTGAGCGGTTGATGAAAACCTTCAAAGATTATGTCAAAAATGCACGATATGTTGAAGGTTCTATTGCGGAGGAATATATCACGAAGAAGCTTCCATATATGCAAAGGAGTATATTCCCAACCTGTAATGAAATACGGGAATGTTTTGTTGATGAATCGGATGGTTTCTTTGATGGGAGGCTCGGGAATGGAAAGTTAGTGACACTAACAAGTGTCGATGAACAAGTAGCTCGATATGTTTTTGAAACGCATGAAGATATAGACCACTGGAAAGAGTGAGAATTTCTGACTTTATCTAAAATTAATAATGTTAATTATTATATGTTCGTTGTCATAATTCACTTATTTATCGTATAGGAAATTTGATCAATCCGATCCAGGAAGAAAGAGAAAAAGAACACGGAATATAGGCATTGAATTCAGGCATTGGGTAGCAAAAGAGGTATGCTAACAATAAGTTCAGTCTAGCTTTATAAATGATAATAGTATTATAGCTTGACTAATTAGTATGCACGCCCTTTAATTTCAGTTGTTGAAAATTAAGGATGTGTCGTCGAAGCTTGCACGCTATGCCACCGGCCCCAACTTTGTGGCTAAGGAATATAAGAGATATCGTCTTAATGGCTACATGTTCTCAACTAGTGCACATGATTCAAATCTTGTGGCTAAACAAAACAGCGGTGTTGCAATTACTGCTTTAACGCACTTCAGGGCTAGTTCGAAGGACAAAAAATTGGTTGAGGCTGAGATTACTTATTATGGTATTATAAGACAAATTCTTGTATTAGACTATGTAACTGAGAATGTAACAACATTTTGCTGTGACTGGGTTAGAGTAGAAGACAAGGCAGCTTGTACAGTCGATGCAGACACTAACTTGGTCATGGTAAATTTGGATAAGCTCAAGAGCAAAGACCATATAAATGACGAACCATTTATTTGTGCATTCCAGAATCTAAATGTCTGTTGTTCTATTTTCCCCCAAACGAAGAGCCCGAAGGATGGACCGTGGTCTGTTGTTCTATTTTCCCCCAAACGTTTGACTACATCTGTAGATGACTTGGAGGCACCAACTCATTATCAATCTGCTTTAGATGACAATCCAGAATTGAAGAAATTTCTTGATTTTCTAGATGAATAAATGTCTAATTTTGTTAGTACGCTATATGAATTTTTGTTATATTTATTCGAACTTTGTACTACTGTAAAGCACTCATTATTGTTCTATTCTGCATTTTGAAATTAACTCTATGCGCTGTTTAAGTTTGTGAGAGAAGCGAGTTAGTATATTATTTATTAATAAAGTGAAGGCAAATTGGGATGAGGAAGATTTGGATGATGTCAAGGAATCTTGGGAAGATGATAATGAGTCTGCTACACTATGTAACATTTTTTAACATTGTAAACTTAGTTTGAAGATTTCAAGGCAATGGATAAAATTAACTCAGTTTAGAATCTTGTATATTACTACTTTTTTGCATAGCTTTATCTGTATGTGGTTGTTTCTTTGTTGTTAACTTTTGCTTCACATTTGAAATTAATCTATCCGCTTCTATGGTTGTTCACTATTATATAATGCAAAAGAATTGATCGTCAAAGCTTGCACCACCATTGTGTTGTCCTCTATGATGATCCTTAAATTTGAAATATTAATGTCACCGTAAGACCATAGAGTAAAGCGGATGATCCGACTTCATTTCTTGGAAGTGTTCTATCGGATATTCGAGTGGTGTTATCGGATATTCGAGTGGTGTCGGTGCAATAGAGAAATGCACTTTGGTCGTTCGAAATATTATATCCTCATATTTGAGCCCCCGAGACTGTTCATGAGGAACCTGTGCATTTGATCGCTATTTTTCTTTTGGTTATCAATGTTGGAGTAAAATTATTATATTAAAAACACTCTCTCCGGTAGTATCATTTTTGGTATGGATAGATGAACCTCATTTTCGAGAGAGTGTACGTAGGATCGGGATGCTCGATTAGGTCAAGCAAGAGCTAACTATTGTTCTCTTTTCATAATTTAATGAAATTCTTGATTATGCTTTTGAACAAATTCATGAGTCAGTGGGCATTTACGCCGAATGTTTGGTTGCGATCGATTTCAAGAAATATAGCCTTGATTGTTGAAATCTTCATTTATGACTTTTATTATGCTAGCAATATGTTTCTTAGTCACCATTTTAGTTCCGATGAGCAACGTCAATTTAATGGGCATTCTCCATTCGATGTCGGTTTATCTGGAACCTTTTCTTAAAGTTTGGCAATGCCCGATGAAGTGAGCAAACTTACTCAAATCCGAATAACGAGATGGTTCATCATTTTATTACTCGGATATTTAATGTTAATACGGAGTTTTCAGACGGTACATGGATGTGGTGAGCCCCAATGTTATTCGAAAAATGCAGTTTAGTCCTCTATTATTAAAATGCGTTTTAGTCCTCTATCTTATATGCATTTTTGGTATATTATTTATTAATAAACCGATATTGCAATGGTGGCTTTTTCTTTCTTAATTTCCTCTGAAGGGCTTGGTTTTGTTTCACAAGTTTGGTGTTTTGAATTTGAAGTGTGACATTTTCTAGTTTAGCTTGTTTTAGAACAAGTAATTCATCTCTACACTTATTTAATTCAGAAACAAGCTTGTTATATTTTGAAAACATATTTAACCTTTGCTCTTCGTCATGGCTTTAGATGACCCGTTCTCCATTTCTTGCATGGCTTTTACCCACTGCTAGCTTGTCATCTTGTAAAAGAGCCATCAGTGCACTGACCCTTACTTCATCATCATTAGAAGAGACAGCTTCCTCATCCCAGTCGAAGGCTTCAGCCACAAGTACTTTGTTCTTTGCTTGAACAGGTTTGGTGGTTGCATCCTGAGGTATTGAGGTTTGGTGGTTACACTCCTAAATACAATCTCAAAAATATTCCTCCACTATTTCCTGTCTCTCTCCCTCTTTTCTTTCTTCTTCTCTTTATTTTTCTCTTATTTCCTTCTTTAGTTCTAATTTTTTAAAATAATATAACTTTTAGGATACAATAGCTGATGCATATCTTTGTAAAATTTGAGTTTGAAATTGTATAGGAAATAGTTTACAGTGAATTTAGAAGTAAATTTTAAGATATGTATTGTGGGTGATCTTAGTCTAATTTCAATTGACTATAATGTTTGAGAAATAACTTATTCCCTCTTGATATTTGTTTATGTTTTACAAATCACTCCTATTTGATGGTGCATTTGTAAAAACAAATGAAACTTCAAGGGAAAACTTGTAAGGTAAATGGATTCTTTTGTAATTAGACAACGTCTGACTGGTAGTTTATGTAATTTACCCTGCCCACAAACACTAATAGATTTCACAATCAACCTGAACAGGGACTAAGATTGCATTTAGACTACCTAGGAACAAGTCATCGTCCGAGACGATCGAGTTCGGGCATTCTGGAATATGTTCAAACAGATGGACCAGTTTCGGCTTATAGTGCTGTTGCCGCTGGGGCTGCTGTGGTTGCTGGTATAGGTGTATACGCCTTCTTGAAACGAACTGGAAACTGATTAATGGTTTATTAGTAAAATTCCATATATAATAGAACTAATACATACAGGAAAGTTGACTCCTCTTTCGTCTGTAGTCTAATACGAATAGTTTACGGGTGTGGTCATGGATTTAGGTAGTGATATACATACATTCTGTAGCTTCTTTTTAGTTATCGTTCAATGTATAAACGGACAGTGATTGGGTTCGTGAATGCAAGTTTTATGTAAGTGGAACAGGACAGGATATCAAAGGAAATTGTTTATATTTCAGAAGAAAATGATGTTTGTTTGGTCTTCATGTATCTTACTTGACCATCTCCCAGCAGTGCATGATCTGCATTCCATGATTTTCATCTCTAGATACATTACTAGAAAAGAACATTTTATAATGTTTTTTATTTTATTTATTTAATCTTTACTTTTTCTTATTTATAATTAATAAATATATGGCAGATAATGGCAGCTTCATCAAGTCATCAAGAAAGTGAAAATGAAACTCAACCCAACTCGGAAGAATCTGCCGTTGAGAGGCAATTAGTTGTAGATAAACGACCTCTCGTTACCTTTAATAGCACAGGACAGATAGTTGGAAATAAGTATAAGTTCAAGGCTCGATCTTTAGTCCTATTAAAAATACAAGTAGGATTGGAGTATGATGATTGGAGGCAAGTTGATCAAGCCATTAAGGACGATATGTGGACGACTCTCTACAGAGAATTTAATATCCCTCTTCTTAGGAAAGAAGATGTTCTGAAAGAGATGGGTGGACAACTAAAAACATGGATATGGAACATGCGACATAAGCATTTAAAGGATTTGGATGCTACGGGAATAATGGCTTTGAAGGACCACGTACCTCCGAAAGAGAATATTCGCACCAGCCAATGGAATGCATTTATTGAACATGAAGCAACGGCCAAAAAGCTTCAACAAAGAAGTGTTTTAAAAGCTAACAGGGCTAATAAAAATGATGTCCACTGTCTTGGTAGGACATCCTACGCCGAGAAATCTATGAAAATGGTATGTACACGAGCATTTAATATAAACACACACACGCACACGCGCACACACACAAACACACACACACACACATATATATATATATATATATGTGTGTGTGTGTGTGTGTGTACTAGGAAAGATCTTGTTTTCAGCTTATATATGTACTCCCTCCGTCCACAATCAATGTTCCCTTTTTGCCATTTTGGTATGTCCACAAAAAATGTTCCCTTTCTATTTTTAAGCACTACCCCACAATACAATTTACTAAAATATTCTTATAATTTTTATATATTCACACATTTTACCAGGCTGACCCACATATTAACATTAAATTATTTTTAATGTGGGACCCACACTCCACACACATCACATTCACCTAACATTTCTTAAAACCCGAACCCAAAAAGTTGGGGAACATAGATTGTGGACGGAGGGAGTATTGATTTGGCTATATTTTTTATGTGCAGAAAGCGACGGATCCAGACCGTCGATCGCCTACTCGTTCCGAGGTGTACTTAGAGTCGCGAAAACAGCGAAAAACTGGGGAATTACATCCTAAAGTTGCTGAAGCATGTGTAAGTTCTGAAATGTGATTTTTAAGTCATGTTATTATCAGTCATATATCTCTGATATGTTGAGAATTATGTAATTTACAGCAGAAAGTTAAAGAGTTCAGTAGTAGTGAGGACTCGTCAAGCCAGGCTTCTTTGGAAGATGATGCACTTACACAGATTTTTGGAAAGGATTCTAGAGGAAGGACCCGTGGTGTCGGTCGAGTCTCTAAGGGTACAGTGAAGGCTATTCAGCCTATTAAGTCAAACATTGACATGGTCCTTAACAGTAATCAACAATTAGAGAAGGTTGTTTACAACATGCAAGATCAGCTTAGTACGTTTATAGCAAAGATTCAACCATTCTCAAAGTTATCTTCGCCACAAACTTCTGCGCCCTCACCTCGATCAACATTTCATGTACCAACTCCAATGAAACAAGAACGCCACAATCATCCCGGGTTCTTATTAAAGATGTTATTTCAACCAAGGTCATTGCTAAAGGAGATGTAGTTCCAACTCTCAAAGGTGAAAAAGTACATGGGCGCAATATTCTGGACCATGAAAGCAAGGTTAGTGTTATAAGTGTGGAGCATGATGCCAATGACACTCTGTTGTATCTAGGTAGCCAAGGTTGTGCCACGACTATTGGGGAAGTTGTCGGTGGGTTCGTGGTGTGGCCTAAATGTTTCCTCGAAGAAATGTAATTTAATTTGGGGACTTGTATTAGTTTGTGTACTTGGTAGTACTTTGGGTTTTTGTATGTACTTGTAGTAAGTCGTGGACTTGATAGTACTTTGGATTATATATGAAACTTGTAATATATTGTGGACTTGGTGGTATTGTGAGTTTAAGCTATTCTGGTTGCATTTTGGAGCAGTTCCAAATTATTATGGCTGTATTTCTTGCTGTGTTTCTAAACAGGCTGTGATTGATTCTGGATTGATTGAATAGGCTGTGATTGATTATTATGGATGCTGTGTTTTTAACAGGCTGTATCTCCTGCTGTGTTTTTGGGGCTATACTGATTGATTCTTTTTGTGACTGTCTTTAACAAATTTGTGACCGTCCCGGACATTCACTAAAAAGTCACAAACATTGTATATTTCTTACTGTCAACGACAGTAACAAAATCGCCAATTTGTGACCGTCCCGGACAGTCACTAAGAGCTATGTTTGTGACTGTCATTAACAGTCACAAACATTGTATATTTCTTACTGTCAACGACAGTAACAAAATCGCCAATTTGTGACCGTCCCGGACAGTCACTAAGAGCTATGTTTGTGACTGTCATTAACAGTCACAAACATTGTATATTTCTTACTGTCAACGACAGTAACAAAATCGCCAATTTGTGACCGTCCCGGACAGTCACTAAAAGCCTTTGTGACTGCCATAAAAAGTGGGATTATAAAGTCAGAAAATCAAGTTCTTGTGACTTTTTTGTTACTGTTTTTGACAGTCACAAAATAAATTGTGACTGTTGTTTATGTGACAATCATTTGTGACTTTTTGTGCCTTTTGTGACTGTTTTTGGCAGTCACAAATCCCTAGTTTTGGTGTAGTGAATTAAGGAATCTGATGTTCTGAAATCAGCGTTCAGAACTCGCTACGGACATTATGAGTTTGTAGTGATGCCGTTTGGTCTCACTAACGCACCTGCTTTATTTATGCAATTGATGAACAGAGTGTTCATTGAATTTTTGGACAAATTTGTGGTCGTATTCATTGATGACATTCTGGTGTATTCTAAGAGCCTGGAAGAACATGCGCAGCATTTGCGGATTGTATTGGAACTTTTGAGAAACGAGCAATTGTACGCCAAACTTTCTAAGTGTGAATTCTGGCTAAAGGAAGTAATGTTCCTCGGCCATGTGGTGTCAGCTAAAGGAGTCCGAGTAGATCCTCAAAAGATCGAAGCAATTATGGATTGGAAGCCTTCAAAGAACGTGAAAGAAGTCCGAAGCTTCTTAGGACTTGCTGGATATTATCGTCGATTCGTGGAAGGGTTTTCTAAAATCTCCCGCCCACTTACTCGACTCCTGCAGAAAACTCAAAAGTTTGAGTGGAATGAATTGTGTCAGATTAGCTTTGATGAATTGAAGAAGATATTGACGACGGCACCGATTCTATCACTTCCACGGGGAACTGGAGGATTTATAGTTTACAGTGATGCTTCGAACCAAGGACTTGGGTGCGTATTGATGCAGAATGATAAGGTGATCGCTTATGCGTCACGACAGCTGAAACCTTATGAAGTAAATTACCCAACACATGATTTGTAGCTTGCAGCAGTAGTTTTTGCTTTGAAGATCTGGAGGCATTATCTGTACGGGACTCACTGTCAGATCTTTACGGATCATAAGAGTCTCAAGTACATATTCAGTCAGAAAGAGTTGAACATGCGGCAAAGAAGATGGTTAGAGCTGATCAAGGACTATGACTTGGAGATTTTGTATCATCCAGGCAAAGCAAATGTAGTGGCCGATGCACTTAGCCGCAAGCCTGTTTCTATTCAGATGCTGGAGACGCTGACCTCCCAACTTAGCCTTCAACGAGAGATGATTCGTGAAGGAATTGAAGTATGGTTACAAAGAGTCCAAGGACAACTGTGCATGATGGAGATAACTTCATCATTAACCGAAGGAATCAAATCTAGACAGACAGATGATCCTCTGATGATTCGGTTACGTGATGAAGTGATCAAAGGAAAGGCCCCCGGATTCGTAATTCATGATGATGGAGTTTTGAGATTTCAGAACCGACTCTGTGTTCCCGATGATGATGTTCTGAAACAAACGATTATGAAGGAAGCTCAGAGTTCGCCCTATTCTATCCACCCAGGCACCAGTAAAATGTATAAGGACTTGAAACAGAATTTCTGGTGGGGCAACATGAAGAAAGATGTAGCGGACTATGTTTCTAAATGCTTGACATGTCAGCAGGTTAAGATCGAGCATCAACGGCCTGCTGGAATGTTGAAGCCGCTCCCAATTCCTGAATGGAAGTGGGAGGACATATCGATGGATTTTATCACTAATATGCTGAGAACCAGGACATGAATGAACATGATTTGGGTGATAGTTGATCGTTTAACCAAATCAGCTCATTTTCTAGGCATTAAGGATACGTGGGGACCAGAGAGATTGGCACGAGTATTTATCTCGGAGATAGTTCGATTGCATGGTACGCCGAAGACCATTGTTTCTGATCGAGACGGCCGTTTTGTGTCTCACTTCTGAAAAGCAGTTCATAAGGCCTTGGGGACCGAATTGAACTTCAGTACAGCTTATCACCCGCAGACTGACGGACAATCTGAGAGAACTATACAAACGGTGGAAGACATGCTAAGGGCCTGTGCCTTAGATTGGTCAAGCGATTGGGAAGTTCATCTACTGTTTATTGAATTTACCTACAACAATAGTTGGCATGCTTCCATTAAGATGGCACCGTTTGAGGCATTATACGGAAGGAGATGCAGATCGCCCCTATGCTGGGACGATTCGTCAGACTTGATCGGAACAGAACCAGAGTTGATCGTGCAGACTCGAGAGAAGATAGCCTTGATTCGTGAAAGGCTGTTGACCGCCCAGAGTCGCCAGAAATCTTACGCAGACGTACGTCGTCGCCCATTGGGGTTCAGTACTGGAGATCACGTACTTTTGAAGGTTTCTCCTACTCGGGGAATCTTTCGTTTCGGAAGGAAAGGAAAGCTGAGTCCGAGATATATCGGACCATTTGAGATCCTTGAGAGAGTTGGGGAGTTGGCATACATATTGGCATTGCCGCCGTCATTATGCCATGTTCATAACGTGTTCCACGTATCCCAGTTATGGAGGTATATACCAGACCCCAGTTATATCATTGATTTCGGCAAGATCAAAGTCGCGCAGGATGGGACGTTTGAAGAAAGACTGGTCAAGATACTCGAGAGTCGAGTTAAACAGCTGAGGAACAAACCAATCGTTTTGGTCAAAGTTCAATGGTCACGTCACGGAATTGAAGAAGCCACCTGGGAAACGGAAGCTGATATGAAGTCTAGATATCCCGAGTTATTTCCGTCTTGAGTTTCGGGACGAAACTCCTTTTTAGTAGGAGAGTATGTAATATCCGGATTTATTACGGTGTATTTCATCTGTACTCAAACCCTGTATTATTCGGATTTGTGGTTTTGATTATTGGAGTATGATATTTCTTGCATTGATATCATTGTACATAAGTATAGAAGCTTGCAAAACTTCTCATGCAAACTCGTGATAGCGCACGCTAAGAATGTATCTTAACGCGCGCTATCGGGCTACTATTAGCGCACGCTATGCAGGTAGGAGTTGCGTGCGCTAAGAACTCAATTATTGAGCGGGACGGCTAGCACATGCGCCAGCCAGGACATGGGTCCGGATAAGATTCCCGCGGGCGAACCTGGACAGTTCTGAAGTCAACTCATATTAGCGCACGCTAAGGAAAGCTTAGTAGCGTGCGCTAACTTGTTAAAATGCAGAATATTATAAATGAGACAACAACCCGTTTTGACTTACATTTTACTCGTTCCTTCTGCATTCTTGAGAGGCCAGAGAGCTGAGATAACTCTCCTACATACTTAGAACACATATTGTTGGTGTTTATATATTGGTTATCACTTGGGAGTAATCATTGAAGTGGAATAGCGCCTTGGAGTGGCATACAACCAACCGGAGTTGGATTCTACCTTACGGTTCAGTGATTTTCATCATATTAAGGTATGTTCAATCTATCTCCAGACTTAGAGTTGGATTCTAACGATTTGGATGATCATGTTAACAAGATATGGATTTTCATAGATGAATTATCCAAGTATATCATGTTTGGAATATTGAGATGATTAAGCCTTAAGTACCTTGATTATGGTCATCATGATTCGAATCTTATTACATTGAACAAGTAAAGGAAGCTCCTACCATTTGTAATCCGAATCTAGTGGATGACTTCATAGCAATCATGGACTTAACTTTAACATCATTATTGTTAGATAAATTTAAAGGATTGATCATGGAAAGATTTATCTAGTATAGATGGAACGTTTAACAACTTCAGCATGATAATATTGATTGATATAAAGGTGTTGATATCAACCGTTAAGCCTTTCGAATTGTCGTATGAAGATTTGTAGTCGGAATGGAATATGGTTTTATATTGGTATGCATATCCTTGAATCCGAAGTTGTCTTTATCCGTAAAATCATTCATAAGGGTATGAACATGATAGTCATGGATGTAACATGAATTATCACGGAAGATTTCATTGTTTTGATCATGATGAGAACAGTTTACTGCTCAGCAGTAAACTGCCATGCATAGATAGCGCACGCTATGCTATGAAGATTAACGTGCGCTATCGAGCACGAGTTAACGTACGCTACATTTGGTATGTAACGTACGCTAAGCCATCAGACGAGTCAGTCGACTGATCAGTGAAGTACTGACCATACATAGTTAGTGTACGCTAGGCTTTGTTGTTTGCGTGTGCTATCGAGCAGACTTAACGCACGCTACACAGAGTACTTAGCGTGCGCTAAGCAGTTCAGGCAGATTGCATTTTATGAACTTTTGGCCGTAAATCGAATTGTTAAACATTCGTACGATGTGAGATAAATCCTATATCATTTCTTTTGTTAAGGTTTGGTCTCGTTACGTGATTAATTGAGGAGGACGATCTTCAAGTGTTCGTTTTCGTGGAAGTGTTGTTCTTGTCTTCAAATCGAGGCAAGTACCTTAATTGTTTTATGTATTGTTGTTATACATATTGTCGTGCATGTATGTCGTTATTGTATGTCCACCTCGTGTTGGTCCGACGGGATCATCGGGGGATCTATGCTAGCGTGCGCTGGATCATCGGACGGGTTTTTCCACCACGGGTTGGTCTGACGGGATCATCGTGGGTTCTAGGCAGTGAACGCTGGATCGACGGAATTACCATGTGTATGTTATGATATCATGTTGTGATTATCAGTTATGTATGTCATTTTTGAGTTTCTCGTAGGATAAGACTCGTTGGTATTTTTCTTGTCGTTTACATTATTCGTGAGATATGAATAATATGTTGTGGTACTTGTACTAGCATCGTTGTGCTAACCCCTTCGGGGGTGAACATTTTGTTTATGTCCAGGATCCAGGAGAGCGGGAAAACAACCACTGGAGCTGCATGACGACGAGGGTGCAGAGTGATGTTTCGGCCGGGTTTATTTATCTGTTGTTTATTCGTTATTTCAATAAGTACTCGAGTATGAAGTCATTTGTGATGGATTTGAATTTGGTGATGTATTATTGAGTTCCTGTTGAACAATTGTACTTTCAGTATTTGGTAAGAACTGTTGTATCTTAATTCTGTTATTTCCATTCGTTAGTACCTTTTAATGTCTGTTCAATTCTTCAGCCTTGTCAATCCTTATGTAAAGGATTTACGGCGCTGTAATATTCCTGAATATATCGGGGGTGTTACAGTTGTCAATAGCCGGGATCGTGATGCATAGTGGTTGTTGAGGTAGCTCTGGGTTGGCTAATTGCTTCAGCGTCTTTTCAGCGTTATTTGCCATGACTCCAAATTCGTCCTCCGATTCGCTGGGTGATGTATCGAGGGAAAATGGTAAAGTCCTAAGTGCTTCTTTGGCTTCTTTTGCTTCCCGCCTAAAAACACGATCTCACTTGGTGATTTCTGGAAAATATTGTAAATTCTTATATCCACGTGACCTTGTATTCATGCATAACTAAAACAAAACGGATTAGTGCACAAATGACAATTATAATAAATTTCCAGAACTGACACTGGGTGATCCAGTGTCGAAATTGCAGAAAGTTTTTAACCAAAAATAAGTAAAATTAATTTAACATCGTTCCCCGGCAACGGCGCCAAAATTTTGGCCGCGCTGTCGTGACGCGTCAAAATTAGTTATTTATATTTTCCTTGGCTTACTTCTACTAACTAGTAGTATCGGCAAGTAAGGGTCGATCCCACGGAGAACGGTAAATCAATTAGACTAATTAAGGATTAAATACTTTTAGCAATTAAAATAAAATAAAAACGAGAGGGGGGGTTCGATTTCTGACCTTAACTAAAATAAATTGCGTAAAATAAATTAAATTAAAATAAACAAAGGAAATAAAATACGGAAATATCAATTAAAGAATAATCTAGTTCTTAGCTCCGTTATCCACCGTTTTGAATTAATTCAAGTTTCAATGCAGCGCTTATCTCTTCTCTAATCTCACGAACTCCTATTCCGAAGCCAACAACAAGCTCTGTTGACCCCAATTATTTCTTAAGTTTATTCAATTAAAACAAGCTCTTTAATCGAACCTATCTATACGGTGGATTCAAAACAAGCTCTTCGAATCTCGCTCGCTAGATGCATTAAAAACCAAAATAATGGAATAGGTAAGATATTATGTTCATAAGCTCGACTTAAGGGATCTCGATTTTGTGTTACCCAATTGGGAAAAAATCAATTGTTTGCTACTTGTGAAATTAAAATTGCAACAATTACGGATTACAACTCAATTTCTAGCATAAGACATCAAACTCCTAATCTAGTTGGCCAAACCAAATCAAGAAATTAAATGGCATGATCGTGAATTCAATAACACAAAAGTAATTCAAGAGAATTCGAGTTGAGAATACGCTACGGGATTAAAACATGAGAAATTCGAATACGGTTTCAAACTTCACTAAGAACTAGAATATAAAATTAGCCGGACATGTTGGCTTTAGAAAACAGCAATTTAATGATAGACATGAGAAGAAAGAAATTCAAACGGTATAATCTTCTTCTTCGCACGTCGGAATCGGCTTGGTTGCTCCGGCGGAAATCGGTTCGGTCATCCCTTATGAATTCTTCTGCTCCAGCCGTGACTTGCTGTTCCCAGGTGTGTTTTTATTCCAGCCCTCCTCCCTTTTATAATTATCCCTTATCTCCTAGTTTTCTTCTTTAATCAGGACTCCTTCCTTCTTGAGTTTTATTTTCCTTGGAGTCTTTCTTCCCAAATCTATTCCAATTCCTTTTTTCCAGCATATAGACCGATTTATTTCCTTGTGGAACTGATTGGGCGATTTTTTGAGTCGTTTCTTGGGCCCAAAGTAAGATTATATTCGTAACAGGACTGGCACTGGGTCAGCGAACTGACACTGGGCCACCCAGTGTCGCACGATATTTTCTTCATTTAAGCCCCAAATCACCTTGGCTTGGTCCGTTTGATGATCCAAATTATTCTTTAAGCTTAAAAACTCCATCAAACACCTAAATTAAACAACAAATTGCCAAGTAAAGTAAATTGCACCCAAAATATAAATATATGGAAAATAACCAAGTGTGCCAACATAAAATCCATTAAAACTTTATAATTAACAATGATTTTAGCACACTATTTTCGTTCTATCATCGATCTCAGGATAACAATGTCTTTTAAAACATCTAATTTACCATTGCACTAAAATTAGTCTTTTATTTATCTCTACTAATAATTGTATATAGTAAGAAATTAAAAAAATGGGTCCCTGGAAATTTTGGGCCCTAGGCACAGGCCTCTTGGGCCTATGCCCAGGTCCGGGCCTGTGGACGGAGTGAGTTACTTTTATATGTTCTAAAATAAATAAATTATTCCATGTATAAAGTAAATAAGCACATTATTCCATTGCGTTTTTAATAAAGGTGTGCCATGTAGGGCTGTCAAAAAAATCCGAAAAATCCGATATCCATCTGAAATATCTGTATTCTTATCCGAAAAAAGCGGATATTATCTGTATCCGAAAAAAAGCGGATACGAATATTATCCATATCCGAAGATTCCGGATACGGATATGGATTTATGCGCATCCATATCCGAAAATATCTGTATCCGAAATTAATTATATATAATATATATTTTTAATATAATTTTAATATATAATTACAAAATATAAGCATGCTGCTCCCAATAATACTTTGTCACATGTCTTCATTCTTTATTTCTCAATGTTAAAATATAAGCATGCAGTATAAGTTATCTTTACTTATTAGTTATTTCCATTTCTAACACAACAACAGGTCAGCTAGCCCAAGTGATATTGGCTAGTAGGACTGAGCACAAATGGTCCGGACCCGGTTTTTACCCGGACCCGGACCCGGACCGGACCTGTTAATTAGGTCCGGGTTCCGGGTCTATGTTTTCAGAAAATTTGGGTTCCGGGCCGGACCGGGTCAAAACCCGAAAAATCCGGGTCTAGTCCGGAATGACCCGGTGACTAAGTAATAGTGCATATAAAAATACAATTTACCCTAATTACTTCAGTATTCAGCAGCCGTTTCTCGCTTCATTTCAGAAAGCTGTCATACTCATAACCAGACCAAAAGGACAGACAAACCTAACCGCCGCTCTACCTCCTTCTGCCGCGAATCCGGTCGTTCTACCTCCTCCCGCCCGCTCCTCCTCACGCCTCTACCTCTATCCGCCGCTCCGACTCCCGCCGCTCCACCTCCTGTCACCGCGCCACCTCATTTTGCTGCCTCTATCCGCAGTGAGTTCCGTCGATCCACCTCCTACCACCCGATCATTCTCACGTCGCTGCCTCTATCCGCCGCTCAACCTCCTCCCGCTGCGCCACCTCACAGCTTCTCAATCTTCATGCAATGTAAGTTTTATCCTCTAATCTACTAACTATAACTATTTTATTATCCTGTAAAAAGAAAAAAAAAATGAAATAGGGAGACTGGATATTTTTGAGTTCTTTACACTTTACAGTTTACACTTTATACACAATCATCATTAACTATGCTTGTAATTTTATTTTTAGATGGTGACCAAAAGGGCATCCCCCGCTTCTATTTCGGAACCCACTAGGCCAGGCGACCCCGACATGTTTTCAAATGCAGTATCACTTAAAGATGAAGAATTGTAAGAGTTACGCCTTTCACTACCGCAAGATAAGAAACTGATGGAGGGGCGCAACTATATTAAGAGGAAAACCAATAGAAGGAAGGAATATTAGAAAAGCTTCATGGAGTATATGGAGAGCGGAGAGCTTTGCTGTGAATGTAAGTTCTGTGACTGTACATATTCATGTCATGGTAATACAACTGGTTCAAAGAATGTTAAGAAGCACTATGAGAAATGTTTGCATAATCCTATAAATAAAGGCAAAGGTAAACAATCTGAATTGACGTTTAAACCTGGTTTTTTGGCTAGTGATGAAGAGGGTGGTGAGGGGAAATTGAAGTATGGGGTTGTGAATTTGACTGAGGTTAGACAAGCAATTGTTGAAATGATTATTGTTGAAGAATGTTCGTTTAGATTTGCTGAGTCCCCTGGTTTTGTACGTGTTATAGAAGCTGCTTGTCTGAAATACACTTGCCAATCACGTTTTACCATAGCACGTGGTGTTCTTAAGCTTTATAAGACTGAAAAGATGATGTTGAAAGGTTTGTTCAGAGATTCATGTCAAAGGGTTAGCATTACAACTGACACATGGGCATCTAACTAAAAGTTGAATTACATGTGTATCACGGCCCATTTTATTAATATTGAATGGAAGTTGCAGAAAAGAATCATTAACTTTTGACGAATCACTGGTCATAATGGTCAATCTATTAGTAAAGGTATTGAAGAATGTCTTGAATCTTGGGGCATTGATAGTAAGCTTTTTACTGTGACTGTTGATAATGCTGCCCCGAATAATACTGCATGTGATTATTTGCGAAAAATGATTGAGCGTGCGGGAGGTATTGGTAAGGGAAAGTATGTTCACATGAGATGCATTGCTCATATCATCAATCATATTGTTTGGGATGGCATTAAAGATGACCAAACATCCATCAATAGGATTAGAACTGGTGTGAAATATATTAGAAATTCTCCTGCTAGATTTCAGAGATTGAAAGATCTTGGGGAGAGACTTAATATAGATACCAAAGCTTTGTTGTCTCAAGATTGTCCTACTCGTTGGAATTCTACCTATAGCATGTTGAATGCTGCTTGTATATTGCGATGAGCAATTGATGGCATTGAATTTCCTCCTTCGGATAAATCTAATGAACAAGTTCCCAGTCATGATGATTGGGCAAAAGTAGAACAGCTAGTTGTATTTTTGAGAGGGTTTTACATTATGACAAAGCGCATTTATGGTGCTTTGTATTTGACAAGCAGTAAGGGTCTTATTGAAATTTCAGGCGCACTAAGTATGTTGAACAAGTGAAAACAAAATAGAGATGAAAAGATGCAATCTATGGCGGTTGTCATGAAAAAGAAGTATGACAAGTATTGGGGTGATTTTGATAAAATAAACTTGATGGTTTACATGGCTGTGATTCTTGATCCACATTCTAAGTTTGTAATTGTTGAATTGACTCTAGAAGACATGTTTGGGGTGGAAAAGGCTAAGCAATTAGCTAGAGATGTAAAGAAGTGTGCTTATGAGTTATATGAGGAGTATAGATCAATATACTCTCCTCTGGCTTCTCAAAGTGGCCAAAGTTGTGATGTCGCGTCCAGTTCTATTCACTTTGGTGAAGGAGAGGAGTTTAACTATACTAGAAATGTCCATGAAAGAGCTAAGAGGATGAGGGGAACAGTTGTGATTGTGAGTGAGTTTGAAAGGTACATGAGTGAACAATTAGGAGTTGAAGAGGATGATTTGGATGCATTAGATTGGTGGCGGCTTAATGGTCATCGTTATCCAATTATTTCACGGATGGCTCGTGACATTCTTGCTATTCCTTTATCTACCATGGCATCAGAATTTGCTTTTAGTGCGGGAGGTCGCACAGTTGATCAATTTAGAAGCTCTTTGAATCCATTGGTAAAGTTTTAGTTTCTTGTTATCATATGTTTATTCAATTTTTTGTTGTGAACTTTCATTCGTATTCCTTTTTTGTCATTACTAGACTGTGCAGGCTTTGATTTATACTCAAGATTGGATTCGAGCAAGGAACCGTAAAGTATTACGTGACATGGAACATAACTTGAAGGATTTGGAGGAGTTGGAAAAAATTGAAGAAGGCAGTGGTTTAATATTTATTTAGCTTGGTTTTGTTCAATTGAGTTTTGAATAAGTAGTTGTGTAATTATTGTAACTTGGAAGGGTGAAATTGAACTGTAGTATAAAAAATGAAAATTGTAGTATAAAAATGTTAGATCATTATTGGAAGGGAGGCAGCATTGACATTGGAAGGCAGCATGCATGTTTGTAATTACTGACATCATTGAAGCTATTGTAACTTAGATCATTATTGTTAGATCATTACTGAGTCTGACACCGAATGTTTGTAATTATTATTGACACCGAATGTTTGTAATTATTTAGCTTAGAATCTGCTTTTATACTCGTGCGAATGTTTGTTTGATTTTATTTTCTATCATTACAGAAATGAGAAGTGTTACACTTGACGAGGAGGACAATGTCATCTACATCGTGGAACCTTGAAGTCTTCAAGAAATGAATTAAATTTTTGTTTGAACTTTTTGAAGGACTGTTATTTTGGTTATTATTATCGGCTTGTAATAGACATTAATTTTAAATACTTCGGAATTCGGATGGTGTTATTATGAAGAATATGTGGACACTGGAATCGTAATTTGATGGTTAAAATGTTATCTATTGTTAGGCTTTATTTATTTTTGTGTGGAAACAATTTATTTAAAGTAGGTACAGAACAGTTATTTTTTTTAACAAAGTCAAATAGTCAACCGGGCCAAAACAGGTCCAGCCCGGACCGACCCGATTTTACCGGATCCGGACCGGGCTTGACCCGGTCCAAACAGGTCCTGGCTTCGAGTCCAAAAAGTCTAACCCTTTATCTTCCGGTCCATTCCGGACCGGGTCGATCCGGGCCGGGTCAGACCCGATGCTCAGTCCTATTGGCTGGTAAGGAGAAGGAGCTCCATCAGGGTTCAAATCCCTCCTCCTGCATTTAAATTTTTGAAGATTAAAAAAAAGTGGCGGATACGGATAATATCCGTATCCGAATAGCATCCGCCGGATATTATCCGTATTCGATCCGTCCGGATATTTCCGAATCCGATATGGATTCAGATACCTTTACTAAATACCGGATCCGGAAACGGATATGGCCATATGTGGCCCCGTATTATCCATTTGACAGCCCTAGCGCCACGCCCCTCTATCATCTTGTGCACAAGGGAGGTGATTTGAAATGCTTGGATAAAATACGAGGAATTGATCTGCAATTGTTTGAGAATATGTACGGGTAATGTGTCTATGTAGTTTACACATAAGGATAACCGATCTATCTTTTAAAACACAAGAGGATAATAGGACTATTCAACTTGTATAGAGAAATATATGACTCATTTTTATAGAACACATGGAATAATTTGCCAAAACCATATAATTAGTATTTTAAACAAATAATTAGTAGAGAAAAAAATTCAAATGAATTTCATTAATTAAATTTCAGTTTCAATCTTTAATTTCAGTAAAGATTAGTTTCAATCAATAAAAATTAGTTTTATTCATTAAATAATAGTATCAATTAGTTATAATCAACTTAATCCAGTAAAAAATCAATTCAACAAAAATTAGGAAAAGATAATGTTGTAATGGTAAAAAAAATATACATTAAATCACTTTATTTTATATCTATTGCAACTATTTAAAAAGAAATGACTATTAAAGGGAAATCTAAGGGTATAAAGGAAACCCATAAAAACAAAATTAAAAAAGAAAATCACATGACAACATATAAATCCAACACACACAAAAAAAAAAAAAATCCAAGAAAGCAAAAGAATAAAGGAAAAACAAACTGATCGGTCCAAGCTAATTTATTCCGCCAAACTCGAGCCCAAATCAAGACAATGAAACAATAAGATAATAAGAAAATTGGTAGGAAAAATAAATAGTAATTTTTGGGGTTATAATTTTTTTTTTTGGAAAAATTTGATTATAGATTTTGAGTGCTCATTTTTTTTATGCAATTTCCGAGTAGACCGGAGACGATCGAAACCTCATAAAAAACTCCGACGTGAAGCATTGAATAATAAAAAAACAAAAAATCAACCGGAATACTCACTTATTCTTTTTTTTTTGCAATTTATTATATCACGTTTTATGTAAAATTGAACTTAAGCATGAAATTAAAATAAAAAAATGAAAAAATAGTAGAAAAAAAAAACATAACTTATGAAATGCTGTTATTATGCTCTTATTATAATATTAGCTATTTTAAAAATTTAAAAAATTATACATTGAAGATTTATGACACCCTTATCGTGAACTAATAATTAATTAATTAAACTTATTCAAAAAATACAAAATTAAATAATATACTAAAGCCTTATAATTAGTTAATCTTTATTAGTTACAAAACAAACGTAAAACTAAAATCGAACTACTTTATCGAAGTTAGCAAAAAAAGAAAAAAAATGAAAATCGAAAACTAAGTGTACTTAAAGTTCAGATAAAAAAAGGAATAAAAATATCATTTTGCTTAAAAGGTGTTATCCCATGCTATACAAATTACAGGAAAACCGAGGGCAATATTGTAATTAACAATTACAGGGAAGAAATGGTTTGTCGAAGGGGAGATTCGATCACTGTTCCATTCATGTGGTATGTGGAGTTGGTATTTCATGAGAATCGGGGCTAAAAAAATTTATAATGAATATTTCGAGGTTAGTCGAGACTTAAAATAAAATTTTTACTGAATTTTAAATAAAAGTCGGGACTCGGAAAAAATTCTCCATTGATTTTAGAAGGTTAATCGGGGCTGACACCCACCGGTTCCGCCACTGCTTACAAGATGGGCTATTAGGTTGTTTAAAAATATGGGAACCGAGGTTTCGAGTTCGAGTCGGATTTGACAATGCATCTGCGTAAAAGTTCTACTTGTTGGGTATCGGGTCGTATAATGGCTAAAGACAGGAATAATTATACACGCGGATTAAACGAATATAACTATTACAATTATATTCTACGGGATAGGGATTAAGGATTACAGGCCAACTAATGAACCTATAATAAAAAACCAATATACTATCGCCCAGAACAAATCTGTAAATCACAAAGATCCGATTATGTTAGCCGAGATAACGATAATAATGATCGGAAATACACCAAGCAATTAAGGCAACAAAATGCAGTATATATATATATATATCACATATATATATGGAATAATACCGAAAATATATATAACAAATATATATTATATATAGTATACTGCAGATATATATTTATACATATAATAAATATATATAATATATATGTATAAACTCCAGAATATATATATATATATATATAAAACAAATATATATATGTATAATATATTGCACAAAATCACCAAGAAAAAGCAATAAAAATGGAGATAAATAAAGTTCAGGAAACCCACTTTGTTGAAAGAGATATTTAGGCTCACATCTTCCGAACTCTTTGCAATTTGACACCAAGAAAGTTTGTTTCCACAGAGGACGAACACCAAACCACCGCCGGCCGGCACAACAGCCCGGTAGCACCTTTTCTATCCCAGAAAACCTCAGAAAACTCAGGACACAATCCCGATCTCCCTCAAAGATATCACAACACATATATCACTCTCGTTTTCACTCGGATTCTCAAGGCACAAATCAATTCTCTTCTTCTCGGTGTGTTAACTCCCGTCCCCAGCGAAGTCTTTTATACCCACACGGATGGAATCGGTCACGGGATTCCATAGATATATTCAAGAGCTCACGAGGGAGAGGAGGTAGGGAGAATCGGGAGTAAAATCGCAGCGGGGGAGTTGACCGAAGGGTAGGAGAACTCACGGGAGAGAAGAAAGAAAAAGAGGGAGACGGGGTGAGAGTGGAGGCGGAGTGAAGAATGAGGGAGAGGTTAGGGTTATGGTAGAATAAATAGGATAAGATGGACGGTCCATATTATATGTATCTTAATACATCTTGATCGGAGGGCTCCTATTAATAAGGGCTGCCAAATGAGCTGGGCCAGCACTAAAGTGATATGAGCCGACTTAAATATAAGGGGAGATATAGTTACTGGGCCTGGGCCAAATATTAACACTACTGATAAAAGAATTTAAAAAAAAAATGGGGGAAGGGAATGGATCAAATTAACTACTTGTTCAGATAATTAATGCCACAGACGATGAAATTAGAAAAATTCAATCATCCCACAGACGATGAAATTAGAAAAAGGTGTTGACGTCGGTTTGGTCAACGTCACGTGTGCTGATCTGGACGAATGAATCGAAGACACGTAGAAAATAATAAACAAAATGGAAGGTGTTTGATCACTAAATTTTATTAATGACCTTAATATAGAGTAGAGCCGAGCAGGGTATTTTATGCCGGTCTATCTTGTTTGCTTGCTAATTACAAGTCTTATCTTTTTTCTCAGTCAATCTCAATTCTCTCTTTTTTCTCTCTATGTCATAAATGCTAAAAATCCAAAGATCTGCTTTCACTGCACATTTCTTCTATATATAGACAATCTGGGCCAGTAGAGAGATGACAGCTGGCGAATGTTTGGGGAATATGCCCAAAACACTTGTCAGTATGCATATATGCCTTGGACACGTGGCGGCCTCTAAGGAGTGCCTTGGGAAGGGGCGTGACTGCATGCGTTAATTGGCATGCGGGCCTGCCTCGCATGCTTCTGGCGGTGCTTATCCACTGGGGTCGGTCCTCGGGTCTCCCGCCATTCAGGTCGGCCTTGTTGCAATCTTGATTCGGAGCATTTGATCTTCTTTCTGCTCGGCCCTCCCGGGTCGGATATCGGGTCAGCTCTGATGTCTCTGCACGGTCCGGCTCCAACGAGCCCGGGAGAAAATCGGGTTTGTGCTCGGTCCGGCTTTAGGCTCTGCTCGACCGGTTCATCCGTCTGGAGTGCCTACGTGGATTCCAAGGTGGATGGGCTGCCAATAAGGGCTCCCGAGTCCAGGGCCGTGCCGGGTTGGCCGCGACTGGGGTCGTTTCATGTTGAGGCCGATCCGACTTGTGGGAGGATAAGATCTCTCGAAGGGACGCCTCTTCGAGAGTCGCATCGATTCGATTTCAGGGCCATTAAGTGTCATTATGAGGGGGATGCGTGGCACATTTTGATTTGATGGCGTCTTCACGCGCCTTCGAATTTCGCGACGGTTCAGTAGGAATCGCCGCTCCACGTGCCTCGCATTTAATGCCCCTTTTTTTCCTATAAATATAGCCTATCTCCTCCTTTCTTATTCCTTCGCCATTTTTGAGTATTTGTTGCAGAGAAGAGAGAGAGTTTTCTGGTGATATTTTCCCGATTTTTATAGAGACTTTCCCGGTAAGCTCTTTTTTCCCCCTTTTTTCATTTAAGATGTCGGAACCGAGGGGCGAGACAGAGGCGGAGTTGACTGTGTCGCCGGACCGCACGAGTGTGGCAGATCTGTCGGTAGGCAGAGTTCCTGTCGACTGGAGTGTCGAGGAAGAAGAAGGCGAAGTCGCCGGAATTTGGAGAGGTGGAGATGGCGGTGCCGTTGACGGCCGTCAGAGGAATTCAGGCGGGAGGAGTCGAGTCGGTGGTGGATTGGAGTCGCCCTCGGCCGTCCCCTTTTGTGGAGGTGGAGTGGGATTCGGCCTCGATTCGCAGCACTGTTACAGAGGAGCAATTAGCGGCTTGGCGGCTGCGATTTAAGATCCCGGCGACGGTGCGGATGTTTGTTCCGAATCCTGAGGAGAGGCCTCATACTCCGCCCGTCGGTCAGACGGCGTGTACTACCGCTCTTTCTTTGGCCGGCTCAGTTTCGCTCCGTTAGCCTTCTCCGGTGGCTAAGGCGTGGGCCTTCTGTCCCTGATCCATCCGATTCCAGGCTCGGGTGGTGGGGCTTTTCATTCTTTTCAACCAGCACGGCTGGCCCGAGAGCCCTGAGGAGTTCAACAACCTTTTTCTATGGAGGTCGGTCGAAAAATCCGGCTCCGGCTGGTTTTACCTGACGGCTCGGCATGACATGCATAAAGAATTAGTGGGTGTGCCTGAGATCATCCATAGTTGGAAGGAACAGTGGTTCTTCATAGGGGGACCGTGGAGGAGCTCGTTGGATGAGTGGGAGCCTGGTGTGATAGATGCCGAGCTTCGGGTCCCAGAGCATTTTACGGCCAAAATGAGTAAGTGCCATATTTCGTATTCCTGTTCCTTTTTTGTCTAACGCTCATCATTTATTGCCTGTGCAGAATGCATCCCGACGCAAGAGACCTCTCCCGAGTTCGACGACCGGGTTGAACAGCTTTTGGGTCTTCCTCTTGAGCAAAGGAAGTCGTATCTTTTGGTTACCGAGGAAAACCTTTGGGCGGCCGGACTTAGATCAACTGATCCGAGTATAATGTCTTCATTAGGTGGCCCCTTTTTTTTGACAAGTCTTCTCTTCCCAGCTCCTAGGCCAAGACTTCGTCCGGGCGGAAAGAGACGCCCGCGCAGCGCGTGGCAAGGCTGGCAGCTGAGGCCTCCGAGCGGAGGGAGCGGGCTGGTAAGCGGAAGAGGGTGGAGACCGGGCCTTAGGACAGCGCGACCAAGGCGGAGGGTTCGTATGCTCCTGAAGTTGTCGTGTCCGCCCCGACTCCTGTCCGGACTGGTCGTGTGGCCAGTGAGGAGCCCGTAATTGATTTAGAGGGCCATTATCTCCCGGTTAACCAGGACCGGGTGGAACCGTGCGACCAGATGAAGGGGAGACGGCCACGCTGGTTCCTTGACTACGTCCGGGCAGCTACCCCGACAGCTGAGATGCTCAACCGGGTTCCTCCTGCGGTGGCCGTCTCCAGTCATATTCCGATCAGGGGTTGGACGCCCAAGTTCGAGATGATGACTAATGACATGGATCCAGTTGAGCAGATCCAGTTTGGAAATGCTCTGGTCGGCCGTGCCATGTGCACCTATGTGAAGGCCTCCAACGAGCTTTTGGCCTTGTCTGAGAAGCATAAGAAGGCGGAGGCCGATCCAAGAAGGTGAGGGTCAGTCCTTTCAGGCGGACGGCCAGGAGGGTAGGGCCGAGTAGTTTCCTTAAATTTTGCTTCTCGCATGGCCTGCGTGCCAGTCTTTGCCTTTCTTTTGTTTTATTTCATGTACGGCCTCCGTGCCAATCCGCCTTGGTTTTCCATTGTCACCATTTGTACTTTGCAACAATGACTTGATTAAATAAAATCTTCCTTGTAGCATTTGTTGTTGCTCCTTTAGATGTTTGGGCCCAGTTGAATGGGTCGTTGCCTTTCTATCATGTTCATCACTTGTTGATTGTGCCGAGACGAGCTCGGTCTTATAGTGTCGGATGAGCCGGTCTTATGAGGTGCCGAGATGAGCTCGGTCTTATAGTGCCGGATGAGCCGGTCTTATGGGGTGCCGAGACGAGCTCGGTCTTATGAGGTGCCGAGACGGGCTCGGTCTTATAGTGCCGGATGAGCCGGTCTTATGAGGTGCCGAGACGAGCTCGGTCTTATGAGGTGCCGAGACGAGCTCGGTCTTATAGTGCCGGATGAGCCGGTCTTATGAGGTGTCGAGACGAGCTCGGTCTTATGAGGTGCCGAGACGGGCTCGGTCTTATAGTGCCGGATGAGCCGGTCTTATGAGGTGCCGAGACGAGCTCGGTCTTATAGTGCCGGATGAGTCGGTCTTATGAGGTGCCGAGACGAGCTCGGTCTTATAGTGCCGGATGAGCCGGTCTTATGAGGTGCCGAGACGAGCTCGGTCTTATAGTGCCGGATGAGCCGGTCTTATGAGGTGCATCAATATTAAAAACTGGAATAACGTCAAATTTTATTGATAATACCTCTTTAAATACATAGCATTCCACGGGTAAGTTAATCTTTGGCCGTTCAGATATTCCAGCCGGTAGGCTCCATTCTGAAGGATTTCACTAAATTTATATGGTCCTTCCCATTTGGGCTTGAGTGGTCCGGGATCCGGGTCCAATACCCTTTTAAGGACGAGGTCGCAGACCTGGAAGCTTCTAGGGTGAACCTTGGAGTTGTAATATTTTTCACTCCTTCTTTTGTAGACGGCATTTCGCATTTCTGCCTGAGCTCGTTTTTCGGCAAGGAGGTCCATGTTCACTTGGAGAGCCAAGTCGTTATCCTGCTCTTCAAAATGGGCTACTCGGTAGGTAGGTGCCCCGATTTCAACCGGGATAACGGCTTCAGAGCCGAAAGCCAAGGAGAAAGGCGTTTCTCCGGTGGCGGATCTATGCGTTGTTCTGTAGGCCCATAAGGTCCCGAGGAGCTCCTCGGGCCAGGAACCCTTGAGTTCCTCGAGGCGTGTCTTGAGATGTTGTTTCAGGATCTTGTTGACCGCCTCGACCTGCCCGTTGGATTGTGGATAGTAAGGCGTGGAAAAGTTATTTCGTATTTGGAGTCCGTCAGAGAAGGCTCGAAATTTCTTATTGTCAAATTGTTTGGCATTATCAGAGATAATAGTTTGAGGGATCCTGAACCGGCATATGAGTGACTTCCATATAAAGTCGACTATCTTCTGTTCGGTTGTTCGTGCCATAGGCTCGGCCTCTGCCCATTTCGTAAAATAATCGACTGCGACGATGGCGTGTTGTACTCCTCCCCGTCCCTTAGGCAGAGGGCCGATCAAGTCGATTCCCCACTTGGCGAATGGCCATGGACAATATACGGAGTGAGAGTTTTCGGCGGGGATCGGATCTGCGGAGTGAAGATTTGGCACCGGACGCACTTCCGTACGAGCGTGATGGCATCTTTTTTGAGATTGGGCCAATAATAGCCTTGCCGGATTAATTTGTAGGCCAATGCCTGGCCGCCGGAATGATTACCGCATATACCCTCATGCACCTCCCTGAGGGCATATTCTGCTTCTGATTCGGACAGGCATTTCAGCAGAGGAACCGAATATCCTCTTTTGTATAAGGTTCCATCTACGATGGTGATCCGGGCGGACTGAGTTCGTAATGATCTCGCTTGGGCTCGGTCCTCGGGTAAAATGCCGTTTTGAAGATATTGCTTTATCGACTGCATCCACCCTTGCGGTTCTGACTGTTCTGCTGCCCGGACTTCGGCCATTTCCAGGGCTGATGAGGCATGATACCCTATGCTGACCTCATCCATATGTTCGGCTCCAGAGCTAGATGCGAGTTTGGCCAAAGAGTCGGCTTGGATGTTCTCAGTTCTGGGAATATGTTGTATTGTTCCCCGAAAATCTTGCAGCCGGGCCCGTGCCAGGCTGAGGTACTTAACCAGTTTGGGCTCTTTGGCTTCGTATTCGCTGTTGATCTGGTTTACCACTAACTGAGAATCACTCAAGATGGTGAGGCGGGCAAGTCCGAGGGAGGTCGCCATTTCTAGACCGGCCAAGAGAGCTTCATATTCTACCTCATTGTTGGTGGTCGGGAAATCTAAGCGAATAGCCGAGCAGAACAAACGTTGGCCGGGACTAACGAGGACTATTCCTGCACCCGATCGGTCAGCGGTTGAGGACACATCTACATAGAGTGACCACTCTTCTGATCGGTCGTCCTCCTGTGCGATTGCTGGTGTGAACTCTGCAATGAAGTCCGCCAGGGCTTGTCCCTTTATGGCAGTGCGCGATTCATAAGTTATGTCAAACTGTCCGAGTTCGACGGCCCATTTGACCATCCGGCTGGAAACGTCAGGTCGGTGCATGACTTGTTTTAAAGGGTAGTTTGTTAAGACGACTACCTGATGTTCCAAAAAGTAGGGTCTTGACTTCCAGGATGCCATTACGAGCGCATAGGCCAGTTTTTCCATTGGGGCATATCTGAGCTCGGCATCGTGAAGGGCCTGACTCACATAATAGACCGGATGTTGCACTGCATTCTCCGTTCGAATCAGAGCGGCGCTGATTGCCGAGTCGGAGACCGCGAGATATAAGCTGAGAAGTTCCCCTCGGGTCGGTCTCTGCAAGGTCGAGGCTTCTGCCAGGACTTTCTTGATAGATTCGAAGGCTCTTTGGCAAGGTTCTGTCCATTGAAAATCCTTGTTCTTTTTTATCGTCTCAAAGAAAGGTTTGCATTTATCAGTTGAGCGAGAGATAAAGCGACTCAGCGCGGCTAGTCAGCCAGTTAGGCTTTGCACTTTTTTGACCGAATTTGGAGGAACAAGCTCGGTTACTGCCGTAATTTTATTGGGGTTGGATTCAATCCCTCTTTGGCTTAATATGTAGCCGAGGAATTTTCCAGAACCTACCCCAAATGAACATTTCTTCGGATTTATCTTCATCTTATACTCGCGCAAAATAGCAAACATTTTATTGAGGTCATGTACATGATCGGCCGAGCGCAAAGATTTTACTAACATGTCATCTACATATACCTCCATAGTATGGCCTATCAAGCTATTGAACATTTTATTTACCAGGCGTTGATATGTCGCGCCGGCATTCTTGAGCCCGAAAGGCATCATCCGGTAACAGTATAGGTCGCGGGCCGAGTAGAAGGAGGTGTCTTCTTCATCAGCGGGATGCATTGGGATCTGGTTGTATCCGGAATACGCATCCATAAAGCTCATTAGCTCGTGCCGGGCCGTTGCATACACCATGTAGTCGATATGGGGGAGGGGGTAGCTATCTTTCGGGTAGGCTTTGTTCAGGTTGGAGAAGTCAATGCAGAGCCTCCATAGCCCGGTCGGTTTTTTTACCAAGACCGAGTTGGCTACCCAAGTCGGGTATTGGGCTTCCCGAATAAACCCGTTATCGATTAGCTTTTCTACCTCCTATTCCAGCCCCTTCTGTCGTTCCGGCCCCATTTTCCTTCTTTTCTGAATAATCGGCTTTGAACTGGGGTCGAGATTTAGCTGGTGGCATGCAAGTTCCGGGTCAATCCCCGACATATCCAAATGGGTCCAAGCAAAGACATCCAAATTTTGTCTCAGATGGAAGATTAGCTCGGAGCGGATCGGCTCTTGGAGGTTGTGGCCGATCTTTAGTCGTCGGGTTGGATTAGATGGGTCCATGTCGACCTGGTCCAACTCTTCCGTTGGCTCAGCGTGGCGAATTTTCCCCTTCGGATTTTGGTACCGCGGGTCGACGGTGTCTTCTTCTAGGATCGGCTCCTTCCCGGGCCTACGGCCCCGGTCCGCTTCCTGTACGGTTTCCATTTCGGGGGTTTGCGCGGCCCCGGAACCTTCGGACCCCTATTCAAGTAGGGTGTTTCCCGCCAGCTGTTCGGAGCTGGTGGCCCCTATTTCTTCCGACAACTTTTCCGGGATGCCTTCTGTGGCGTTGATTTCGCGAGCCCGGATGCTGAGGTTGCATTCCCGGGCGGCCCTTTGATCCCCTCTATGTACCCCGACGCCATCCGGGGTGGGAAATTTCATGCACAGGTGATATGTAGACTGAGTGGCCCTCAGCCTTGACATCACAGGTCGGCCTATGATGGCATTATAGTCACTGTGCACATCGATGATCTTGAAGGTTGTGATCATCGTCCTTCTGATCGACCCCTGACCAAATTCCAAGGCGAGGTCGATTTCCCCCAGTGGGGAGGTGCGGCAGTTGGCAAATCCCCGAATGTCCTCGTTGCAGGGCCGGACATAAGATTGGTCTACCTTCATCCTACGAAGGGTATGAAGGTAGATGATGCTAGCATAGGCCCCGGAGTCCACCAAAACCCTGTGGACCGGGATTCCCATTATAAGCAGGGTGATGACAAGGGCGTCTGAATGGGGATGGTCCAAGCCGTCTGCATCGGACTCCTCAAAAGTAACTGCCAGCTGGGGGTTTTGGGGGGCTTCTTCGGCCACTGATAGGAACCCCTCTGCTCGGCGTTCGGTCCGTTGATAGGAGGTGGTGGCTTCTCGGATGGATTCCTTTTTCTGGCGCTTCGATCGATGATCATCGACCTCGTCGGTTCCCATAATGGTTAGAATTTCCCGAGGGGATTTGGGAGCTGGAGGCACCCGATCATTCTTGGCTCTCGTCGGGTCGGCCCGATCCTGGCGATCCCGGGGTGGGTTCCGGGTAAATTGCCTCAAGCCTGTCTCGTCGCATACCGCGATCAAGGCGGCGACGAGGTCTTGGCACTATTCGGTGTTGTGACCCACTGATTCATGATATTTACAAAAGTGGGTCTGGTCCATGTCCTTTTGATCTTTATAGATCAGTCGAGGAACTGTGAGCAGATTTTTGTCCTTTATTTGATCGAATATGGCCGCGGCTCCGACGGAATATATTTCAGTGAAATTAGCCATGAGCTCGGGCCTACGCTCCCGATAACTCTGAGTTGTGGGGACTGTCGAGGAAGAGGCGGGAGTCTTATTTTCCCGGCGGGATTCTTGTCGGGCCTCTTTGTAGTCACGTCTATCTTCTTTCTTTTTATATGATCCTTTCTGATCGGAGGGCATGACTAAAACTGGTGCCGGCATAGCTTCCTCGGCAGCTATGTGGGAGCTGGCGCGCTCCAAGAATTCCTGGTAGGTGTGTGGGACATTCTGGCACACCGTCCAGCAAAAAAAAGAATTTTTGAGAAGGTCGGTCTGGGCAATAATGGCCAGCGCATCGTCGGACATGAGTTCCGTCTCTAATATCCGTTTATTGAAACGGGATATATAATCTTTAAGGGACTCGTTCGGCCCCTGGACGACGGAAGCAATGGATGAGCGTGGGGCGACTCGCACAAGGGACCCCATGAAATGGGATCGGAACGTCGCCGAGAGATGGGCCCATGTTTGAACAGAATGGTGGGGCAGCGTCCGATACCATCTCTGGGCCCTCTCCCCCAGAGTCAGGGAGAACATTCGGCATTGGAACGCGTCCTGAGACCCGTGCAGGTCCATCCAGGAATTATAATGCCCAAGATGAGCATTGGGGCCTGTCTCCCCGTTGTACGGCGGAATTTGAGGAATCTTGAACTTCTCCGGGAGGGGTTCAGCCAAAACGCTGGGGGCCAGGGGACTCTCCTGGCTGTTAAGCCATTCCGAACTTTGGGATGGCTGGAGTTGTTTATTTTCGAGCTCCATAAGGCGTTTTTCAAGAAACTCGATCTCACTCGAGTTATCGCCCGGAGTTGGAGGCAACACTTGTGTCGGATTTAAGGACTGGTGGGGAACTCTTTCTTCCTTACGGCTCTGACTTTGGATAGTGGGAGCCGGCGCAGCTTTTTCAATTTTCTTCCCCGCCCCAAGGCGATCAAAAACGGATGTGGGGCACGAAAGCTTACTTTTTCGAGAGGGATGTGAGCTTTCGCCGTGGCTTTCCGCCCTTTCTCCGGCGACCCCAGAGGCTGTCCTCTTTTTGTTTCGTCCCGAGGCAGCTGGGCGGGTCGTCTGAGATTCCGCCTCGACATGGTCTTCGGGTTTTTGAAGGGTCCCGCCCCCTGTAACCCTCGCCATAAGGGCCGCCATGCCCTGGATGAAGGCTGGGTGTTTAAAGCACTCTACCACCTTACGGAGGTTCTCTTCCTCCGTCGCGGACTGAGGGTTTTTCGAACTGTCGTGAGACATCTCCGGTGAGCAGTATATATCTTTTTTTTTAACGAAGGTTCCCCCTTCTTCTAGCGCCAATCTGTTGACGTCTGGTTTGGCCAACGTCACGTGTGCTGATCTGGACGAATGGATCGAAGACACGTAGAAAATAATAAACAAGATGGAAGGTGTTTGATCACTAAATTTTATTAATGACCTTAATATAGAGTAGAGCCGAGCAGGGTATTTTATGCCGGTCTATCTTGTTTGCTTGCTAATTACAAGTCTTATCTTTTTTCTCAGTCAATCTCAATTCTCTCTTTTTTCTCTCTATGTCATAAATGCTAAAAATCCAAAGATATGCTTTCACTGCACATTTCTTTCATATATAGACAATCTGGGCCAGTGGAGAGATGACAGCTGGCGAATGTTTGGGGAATATGCCCAAAACACTTGTCAGTTTGCATATATGCCTTGGACACGTGGCGGCCTCTAAGGAGTGCCTTGGGAAGGGGCGTGATCGTTAATTGGCGCATGCGGCCTCGCATGCTTCAGTGGCTTATCCACGGGGTCGGCCTCTGCCTCCCGCCATTCAGGTCGGCCTTGTTGCAATCTTGATTCGGAGCATTTGATCTTCTTTCTGCTCGGCCCTCCCGGGTCGGATATCGAGTCGGCTCTGATGTCTCTGCACGGTCCGGCTCCAACGAGCCCGGGAGAAAATCGAGTTTGTGCCCGGTCCAGCTTTAGGCTCTGCTCGACCGATGCATTCGTCTGGAGTGCCTACGTGGATTCCAAGGTAGATGGGCTGCCAACAAAAGAAACACAAGTTAGGGAGTTTTGTGTCCCAAATCAAGGAGGAGAGGTATTTTTAATTATTTATTTAGCTGTATTAATGGTACTTTCTAATATTGGATAATTTGTGCCAAACATGTTCAATAATTTGCCGGCAAACAAGAAAGATTGGAGACGCCCGCACATGCATGCACCAACTAAATTATTCACTTCGCTAGCTTTTGCAGAATTCATTTTCATATTTAATTTTGAACAACCAAATATAAGGATGGGCACAAAAATTAAAATCTCGATCCGTTCCAAAGTTATCCAAGATGGTATGGGATTCAAAATTAAAAATACTAGGCTCGTTCTGTTCCATCCTATTAAAATAACTACGGGACGGGACACATGACTAAAAATCTGAGGCCCGTAAAACTCGTGCCGTTAAGTTTTTTAATCCTATTTAAAACCATATATATTATTATTTGTAACCACTTTTTTAATTTTTAACAATAAATTATTTCTATTTTTTACTATCTGTATATTATATTTATATATAAATCTAATCAATTGATATAAAGTTAGTAACTGATGTTTTTTCAAAAAGAAAATATATATGTTGTATTCAATGTTATAACTGATATCTTAAAAGTTTAATTTAGGCTATTAAATTAGTTTGCTGGATATTTTTTCCCGAATTTAGATGTATAAGATTTTAGATTATTTTTATTTTTTTTAATTTATATTTTGAACTTTTTAATGCAGGACTAAACCGGTCCCGTCCCGTCTCCCAACCGCGCGGGATGAAATTCTGAAATCACCAATCACATCCCGTCTCTTCCCGCTTGTTATTACTCGGGAGAGACGTGGGATGACCCAAGTCTATCCCATCCCGTCCCATGCCCAAACCCTAACCAAATGGAAGTAATAAATACTTCCTCGTCTCGCTTAAATAATTTACTATGCATAAATTAGGGATTGCAATAGGGCGAGTCGAGGATGGTACTTGAAGATCCAGACCCGCCCCACGAGGTGAACGGGACGGGACGAGACGACCAACGGCGGGTCGCGGGGTGGGGCAGGTCGGCCCGCATAGTGTGCAATATTGTTTTGAAGTGAATAAAATAAATATTTTAATGAGTTTTTATCTAGTATTTTATCCCTTCCCGCCTTGACCCAGCTAAAGGTAAAGGTTTCATAATACATATTATTTCAATGTTAACGAAAATATATAAAATATATTAATAAATGTATAAAGAAGTAAATAAATATAAATACTATATATATATATTTTAAATATATTTAAAATAATTAAAGAGTAGTGCGGGGCAGGACGGTGCGGGTACCCACGGGGAAAAATGATACCATGATCCGCCCGCCCGCTTCGTTGCGGGTCGCGGGGCGGGCGCCATACGCCACGGGTCAGGACGGTGAAGTGCGGATCGGGCTAAAATTGTCATCCCTGACGTAAATTACAGACTAATTTTAAAAAGAGAGAGCAAAGTCATATCCTACGGAGATTAATTTAATTATTATATTAAATACTCGACCATAGTATCTCAATTTTATCTAAACAATCGAAATTGAGACTGAATCTAAAAGTAAATTAATTCTAAATTGCAACTGAAAGTAGAATTAAACAATCACAAAAAATCAGGACAAGAGGGTTTTATCCAAAAATTATATAGGATATGTTGTAATATTATAGAAGAGTGGTTTCAGAAAAACCGAAATATTTAAATATGTGCTACTAACAAAATTTTGATTTCAAAAATTTGAGAGAAAAAAAAAAGGTCTGAATTTAGTTGATCAGATTTGCCATGTCTGGATTAGACATTGATTCACTCCAAAACAAAATTACTACAGCTCCAAAGAAAGATTAAGTTGTGGGATTAAGATTGATTCACCGCGGTTTGTGCATTATATTTTGTCTTCTTTTGAATTTTTTATTGTGGGGTTACTTTCTTTATTTGTATCTATGTTGATTAGTCGATTAAAATAAACTCCACGTGATATTGCCTTATTTAGATATAAAACTGGCAATGCAATTGTATTTATATTTTTTATTCCGCCAAAAATCTCTCCAACAGCCGGCAAAGTTTATAGGTAAAAATTATAGTGTATCCCAAAATATCCTTATTATATTTAAGGCCCAAATGAATGTAATATTATTGAGCCCAATATTTATTTTCTAATGTGTTGTTCAACCCAAAAATTGCCCTCTTCCCCAAGCCCGGTTTCTGGATATTTCGTGGCTTTTAATTTTGGGCGTCGATTTGAACGGTGCAATCGCACCCGTCCATCGCCCTTATATTAAGACTACCCAACACGAAACCCTATCTCATTTTCTCTCTCTTCTTCCTCTGACTCTCCGCCGCCGATCTGTTTTCCCTTTCGTTTCTCTCTGAACCTATTTTCATGGCTCCGATTAATAAGGAATCACAGCCCCTTATCAATCTAATGATTAGGTTGGTCGCGATTCCCTTGGTTTCAGATGTTATCGTTGGGATTTTTGGGTATTTATACCCCTTTCGCTGAGTTATTTGACATTTGAGAGAAAAACGAAAAAGTTTTGTATTGATTTCTGAGATTCTAAGTGTGTTCTTCATATCTGAGTGAAATCAGTATATTTTCTGTGTGAAAAACGTTTTCTAAGTGAAATTTCTTGAGGGTTTCTTCGGGTGCTGATCTGGTTTTGAAACTGCTTGGTTTGGGGGTTACTTTGGGCTGCTGGAGGCCTACTGCCGGTGAGTGTTGGACGTGGGTACTGAATATTGGAGGACTGAGCCGACATCTGGTTGTTTCTCACCACATTCACATCTCGTTTTCCTAAGATCGTTTCTGATCTGCTCGATTTGAATTCTTGAACTTTATTATTTAACTATGTATCTCTGTTTTTTAGTTCAGTTCACTTTCACTCCGTGTAATTTATTCGGTTTTAGGATTAATGTGTAATCCATAATCCCCGAATCCATAGTTTCTTTATTTGTATTCGTTTATTATTGTGTTTTGTAACCTTATCTATTCCGAATAGATACCCAACAATGATATCGGAGCCACTAACAGTGGTTTCTAGTCGGAAGGGCGTACGGATTTCGGTCGAGGAATCCGCTCAGGTATTGCTTCTTCCACCTTCCCTTATTTACTTTCTGTACTGTGAGATTATTGGTGTGTTGCTCCTTATCGGTAATCTGTTTACTTACATTGCTTCCGTCTGCTTTCATTTACTGTGTCTTGTCTGTGTGACTGTGACCGCTTCAATTTATTGCCTTTGTGTTGAGACTGTGGTAGTCGTGATCTCCGAGAACACCAAACCCTCACGTCTGGACCGTAAGTGTTCCTCGGATCTTGTAGGAGTTTGGGGTTACGATTCCAGTTCGTTTAATTTTAAAATCTTGTGTGATTTTTCCCTTTGTGATATCTGTGTGATCTGTGATTGTCGTCTCAGTTTTTACATTGTTAGTAGTACCGTGGTATTTTGGTTAAAATATTGTGTGATTTTTACGAACTTTTAAAATGGGTTCTCTTACGTCCTTTACTATGGCACCTTTCGATGGCAAGGGAGATTTCAGATTCTCGCAACAGAAAATAAAATTCATCCTTGTCCAACAAAAATATTTTAAAGCCATTGAAGGTACTTTCGAAAAACTTATTGTTCGACAACTTCGATACTACTCACGAATTTGTTGTCTTTGATAACATAGTTATTTTTAAACATATCAATGTCGAGTGTCGATAAATTATTTTTAAACATATCAATGACGAATGCTCACATCAAAACTGATATCATATATTTTTGCAAGTTCACTCGAAATTACAGTATATGACTCGAATTCATTCGAGTAAAGGTCAATTCCGACAATTTGGGTATCAAAAGAGTTTGTACTAAACTTGGTACAAAACCAAATAATGCTATATATAAAAGGGCAAGACAAACTATTCCCACTAATCTCACCTAAATACAACGAAACGACAATGGTCGCATGGCATTGCATATGGCAATATTTTTCACTCCTTACCAACAAAACCATACTCATGCACCATTTTTGTCGACCCATTTTCCTTTCAATGCCTTCTTCCGATGAAACAAGAGAATCCAATGTTTGGGCGTGTGGATCATGTTGTGTTTCACTCTTCAGACATTATCCCATAATTCGACCAAATTACTAAGAGAATATGTTACCATCCTTATACTCAAATTTTATTTTTCAATTCTCAACGTGCCACGTCACCAAAACACAAAACTCACCCCTACAAACTCAAAACTCATTTAACAATAAATCTTTCAAACCTACTTTTTTGAGTCCCACATATTTTCCATTAAATCTTTATTCTTTTATACTTTATTTGTTCAAAAAATATTTTTATCTATACTACTTATATATTTTTCAATATGTTTATCATAATATTTTATTTAAAAAATAGTCATCTTGATTATTTGTTTCTATATTTTTATGTTACAAGTCAAATTAAAGAAAACAACAATTTTTATTAGGAACAAAAATAAAAAATAAAACATTAATACAAATAAATTATTATTAAATTAAATAGAACAAAGAATAAAAACTGGATATAAGTGCTACTGTTGTTTAATGATTTGTTCGACAAAACTAGCTGTTTTCGGTAACTGTAACAATAGTTGTTAATTGTTAAACTAACTTTAAAAGTATGCATAATTTGAGTTTGACTGGTCTCTATAAATACACATTCGACCATTAATAATTTTAATTACATATGAACAAAAATTATAAAAAAAATAATATTTAGAAAGTACACATTAAGACAAATTTAATAAGTAATTATATGGATATATTATATTTATATAATGAGTGCAGTTTATGCAAGAAGTTTATTAATTTTAACAAAATAGTCAAAATTAACATATTTTTACGTGACGGGAGAAGTAGTTTTAGAGGTTAGCTATCATAGTAACGTTTAAAATCTAGTACTCTATAAATATAAGAATTGGTACAGATAGCGAAATGAACTATATTATTTCTTCAAAAAAGCTAATTATTTTAATTTTTTCACACTACCTCAACCATTAAAAATTACTCCCTTCGTCCCTAATTAGTTGTCCAATTTGTAAAAAAAAATTGTCCCTAAATAGTTGTCCCATTTGGTATTTCAAAGCATTTTTTCACAGATTTTTTCTAAATTACCCCTAGACTCCAAGTTCCAATATTTGACTCTACAACTGTATTAACTCAGTTCATTAATGTAAGAAACTGAATAGTCTTCTGTAAGTATTTTCCATTAATCATCCATGTATATTTTACTCGTATCTCTTTTCATCCTATACAGTCAAAATTTCAGATAAAATAGTTACGGTGAAGATGAATAACTTTGATTTAAATGAGTTGTCAGAGGAGGAAGAAGATGCTGCACAAGGCTCAAATGGTCAGCAAGGAGCCCATTTTCAAATTGATCCCAATGAATTACCCCCAGAAGAGGATGACTTTCCGGATGATTTTAAGAGTGGAGGGGATTGAAGTTTTGTTTGGAAATGAATACTCCTACTCAATCATCTCGTAATCATCATGGAGAAACATAACTGTAATCTCACCAATCTATGCAATAAATATGGGCAAATATGGAAACATATTTTAGAATGTTTTACTCCTTAATATATGTGTTTTTTTATAAAGTGGACAACTAAATAGGGACGGAAAGAGTATCTCAATACCTCAATTCATCAAACACTACTTTTTAATAATTGGAACACAAGTATATAACGAAAAATACAAATTTGAACTATACATGATACATCCTTCTTTGCACGTGGGAGACATTTGGGCATGTGACTGCGGTTGCCTTACATTCCGAAGTTGAGTCCTGTCGGGGGACATCTTCACTGTGGTCGTGCTTCTTTCTCGTCTTTCATAGACATGAGAACAAGCTGCAAACATATGCCCAAGGCCTTCTAGTCTAGTGGCACCAGGGGTTTTACCCCATAGCACAGGTCTCGAGTTCGAGTCTGGGCTGTGGCGGGTTTCCCTAAAATGGTGGAGGGTATTATTCCCTCAAGGAGTGTGGCTCTGGTGGAGGTGCGGGCATTCGAGCCTGCGCTGCCCCTGGGGTTCGGAGTCTAACCTCGCACTAACACTAACCACTAAGCCGGCTCCCGTTCAAAAAAAAAAAACTGCAAACATATATTAGTATATGCATATATTTCCCAATTTAATAATGAGTGATTTGAAAAAACAAACATTTATTAGTATATATATTTCCAATTTAATAATTAGTGATTTGAAAAAATATGCCTCTAATTTCTTCCATTCGGTCAAGATCATTTCAGCGAAGGGAGTTTTCAGGAACGCGCTAGAAGTGGCGTTCATTTCAGCGAAAGTTAGGAAAGAGAGATTGAGATGGTTTGGTCACGTCCGCATGAGGCAGACTTCTGCTCCGGGAAGGAGGGTGGAGAGTTTATTGGTTGTAGGGGGAGGAGGAGAGGCAGACCGAGAAAGACGTGGGAGGAGCAATTGAGATTAGATTTGAAGGCCTTAAACTTATTATAGACCATGACTGTTGATAAGTGCTCCTGTAGGCGCCAGATCAGAGTTGTGGATTCCTTTTTTTGGGAGCGGTTCGGCTGTGGATAGTCTCATGGTTGGATTGTCTCGGTTAGCTTTGACCTAGAGGATTGTATTTTTATTTTTATTTTTTATTTTTATTATCCTACTGCCTTTTGCGTGTGGTGTATTTTTGACAGGGAGCGGTGCGCGGAGTCAACCCCTTATGTTAGAGTGGAGTTCATCGGGAGTGAAGTAGCCAAATTCCTCTTAGGTAAGTCCCATGTGGATTAAGCCATAAGCTCAGGTATGATATTGAGCTTTTTCGAATCATATGTTCCCTTTGTATTTATCACTCAACATTTTGTTGTGCACTAAGCTGGGGGTCTTCACGGAAACAGCCTCCCTACCGTAATAAGTAGGAGCATGGTCTGCATATATCTTACCCTCCCCAGACCCTACTCTAAGCAAGATATATTTGTTTGGTTTGATTTGGTCAAAGATCATGTATCAAAATTATTGTTTCATGTTATAGAATAGAAAATATTATTATAATATACTGTTTAAAAGGGGTTCACGGATCATATGCTTGTTATTTTATTTATTTTTTATTTTTTTTTTATTTTTTTGCCATGATCTTAAAATTCGAACCTCCTACCTCTAACTTTACATAAAAGTTCATGACAAGTTTGGTACCATCAAGCTCGAGCCCTTTTATAAAGGTACAAATGGGTGTCCATCAAGAGTCTGATGGTACCAGACTTGTCATGAACTTCTACATAAATCTAGAGATACGGAGTTCGAATTCTGGAAAGAGAAAAAACTTGAGACTAGACTCAACGTAAAATTATCATTTCTCGTACCAATGCTCTAAACGTGAATACCGACCAACATATATAAACGTCCACAATCTTATATGAATAAACTCATATGAGATGGTTCCACATAAATTTTAGTTTTTCTAGTATTTGGCAGTTGACTTTTTGTATGGTTCAAATGTCAATTTTTTGATCCAAATGAAAAAAGTTAACGTGAACAATTTTTTGATATTTTTTTGAATTTTTTTGTTAATAATTATATTTATACAAAACAACCAAAAACTAACGGTATTTACCGCATACATATTACAAAGTCAAACAACTACCGCAAACATTTAGTAAAATCAGCTAGTCAAATAAGCACATTGATATTTTTAGTAGTATAATTTCGTATATACTCTTGTATTAAGTGATGATAATTAATATTAGTGAGTAACAAAATATAATTATTAAAATTAAATGGGGAATAAAAGATTTTAGTACATTCTTAAACCAAACGGACTACTGTGCGAGACAAATGAAAAATAAAGACAACCACTGTAAGTACTGTGCTTCAGTCCCTAAATAAAAGGAAAGAAAATAAATTTGTTGATAGTCCATCCGTCTTGACATCCACATAAGCATTCTCTTTCAGCTCAATCGTCTCGATTGAGAGGACCAAAAGACAAAAGAACCGGTTTGGCCGAGCAGAGCAACGAGAAGGACTGACCGAGTACGTATCAAATTTACTCCCAGGTCCGTTAAAGACAGGACCGGACAGAACCGTCGGGACCAACCCGATGACCAGGCCGAAAGGACCGACCAGATATCGGATAAATACGCTCCAAAACATTGTCATGACACGACCGATCAGAGCAGCGGGAGACCCGGGGGCTGACCCCAGAATCGACCACAACGGATAAGCATCGCCAAAAGCACGCGGTACAGGCACACATGACATGCGGAACAGGCACACAGGACAGTTAATGCATTATGTCATAGCAGTCCCAAAGGCCGCCACATGTGTAAGGCACACTCTCCCTCTAACAAGTGTTTGGACGCATTCCCAGACATCCTCCAGCTGTCGCCCGCGGATTGGCCAAGACTTTCTATATATAGGAGGAATGTACAAAAAAAAAGGACTTTTGGAATCTTTGATATATATATATATATATATATATATATATATATATATATATATATATAGAGAGAGAGAGAGAGAGAGACTTGTAATAAAACAAGCAATTAAAATAGGCCAGCTAAAAAGTTCGGCTCAGCTCTATATCAGAATAATAGGATCCATTAAATCCGGCTATCCAATTCATTTATCTTTTTTATTGTTTTCTACGTGGCTTCGACCCACCTAGTCCAGGTCAGCACACGTCACGTTGATCAAATCGGTCATCAACAAATTGACGCTGGAAGGAGGGGCCCTCGCTGCCCATAGCTACATACGTTCTCACCAGAATCCTGACAAGATTGTTCCAATAAAGATGTCTCACGGAAGTTCCAAGCACCACCAACCGCCATGGAGGAAGAAAACCCCCTTAAGGTGGCAGAGTGCTTTAAACACCCCGTGTTCATCCAGGGGATGAACGCCCTCATGGCGCGAGTCAGTGAAGGCGGAATCCTTCAGAAGCCCGAGGACCAGACGGAGGCCCAATCTCAGACAACACGGCCAGCCGCCCCTAGGCGGGGTAAAAGAAGAACTGTCTCCCGAGTTGTCGGGGAAGAGGCGAAAAGCCATGGTGAAAGCCCTCACCCTTCTTGGAAAAGTCGGCTTTCTCACCCCATATCGGTTTTTGATCGACTGAGTACAGGGAAGAGAACTGAAAAAATGGCACCGGCCCGGACCACTCAGAGTCGGGGCCGCAAAGAAGCAGAGGCTCCCCATCAATCACGAGTCCAGACGCAAACACTACCGCAAGCTCCAGGCGACAACTCGAGCGAAATCGAGTTCCTCAAAAAACGCCTCATGGAGCTTGAGAATAAACAACTCAAGCCATCTCAAAATTCTAAATGGCTCAACAGCCAGGAGAGCCCCTTTGCCCCTTGCGTTTTGGCGGAGCCTCTCCCCTAGAAGTTTAAGGTCCCCCAAATTCCCCCATATAACAGGGAGACCGACCCCAATGCCCATCTTGGACACTACAACTCATGGATGGACCTACACGGATCTCAATATGCGTTCCGATGCCGGATGTTTTCCTTGACTTTGGGGGAAATGGCTCAAAGGTGGTATCGCTCGCTACCCTACCACTCACTACGCCATAAATGGCATTCGGCAACCACATAACTGTGTTACCTTAGAACCAATTTTCTGTTGCCACAGACCCAAAATGGGCAAAGGTAACATCTTAGCTATGTTGCTCTGTGAGCAGTAACCTTTGGACTCAAAGGTAACATGTGGATCATCCTAAGCTAACATATAATTATTGGTTACCTAAGTACCCTACAGCAACATCCTAAGGACCCTACAACAACATCATATTCGTGTTGCAATAGACTTTATAATTTTGTAAAATATATAGTCAATTTAGTGGGTTCCACATGTGGAGCCCATTTTGTGGGCCCCACAGGCCGGGCTCACCGATGGGACCCACGTAGTGGGGTCAGCTGGTGGGGCCCATATGTGGGACCCACTTTTCTTGGGCCTGTTAGTGGGCCTACTTTGTGGGCCCACAGGTGGGGCCACAATTGTGCAGCAATTTTTAGTCTATTCTATATTACCAATTGCAACACACTAGGTGTTACAAATGAAAGATATTTGAAACATATATATAGTACCGAAAGTAACACCTTCATTTTAACAAAATAAAAACGTAAATTTTAAATTTAGCATTTCCCATTAAAAAAACCAACAAACCAATTCACAAAAATCAACTACATCATCCAACTACATAATCCCATCATAAAAAACAACTATATTCAATCACAAAACCAACCAACTACATATATACAAGTACTAGAAGAAAATAACTTGGTTATTTTTAACCAATTACATCAGTGGGCGTCTAAGACTAATATACAAAAAGACTCTAAGAAACTATTATGTGGAACACTTATTCAATTAGCCAAGGATTAGCCAATTTGCCTGAGTTGGTGTCCATTCACAAACTTCACCTTCTTTGAACGAGGAGGTAGAATGAAACAAGAAAGAAGAGTAAATAATTAGTGATGGTTACTAAGCTTCCAAATAGACAGCCTTAACATTAGGGATCTTCCAATTCATACCATTATGAATATATTTGATTAATATTATTATTCTTTCCTTTTTTTAGTACACATCAAATTCACCGATAATATTTTATGGATTATAATTTTGAAAATATCTTTAAATAACTACATATTGCAAGACGCTAAACATGCATTAGATTTATGGGTATTTAATTGATAATTCAATTTTCCAGGCCCTTAAGTGATAGTTTTTATCTTAAAGGCCCCGAACTGATGGCTTCTTATCTTTGGGGGGGGGGGTAATAAGGGTCATCTTAAGAGACACTAGTGCCACTGGGAGATAGGAAAGAAAAAACTGAACATTCTGCTTCAAAAACTACATTTAACCTACGAAACATATTTGAACCTACTCAGCCTTCTTTAAGATGCTAAATTGAAGCAACGAGATCAAATACAAAAAAAATAGACCACTATAAATAACACAACTGAATGACCTGTTGCAATGGTAAACAACATTGTCTTCACACAAAGCAACAACAAAAGTATATAGCTCAACTGCTTCTGCATAACGTTTAGACTGCATAGCCTTGTTACCTGTAAAAGGACAGATCGAACAAGCATAAATAAACATTTCGACATATCAAGAGTGAGGCTAAAATGCCTTAGTAAGTTCAGGGACAGTACATGACTACATTCTTTAAAGGGAAATAAGTAATAAGTCAATTTTTCTCTTTCTTTATTTTCAATTTAAGAATCAAATATTAGATATCAAATTATGCAACATAAAAATTCTCCATAATCAATGTGCTGGCAAATCATTGTTCTTTTGGATGACATTCAAGATCATGGAAAGTATACAAATACAGTGGATGAAGATATATACAGATCAAATAAACATTCACCTGGAAGCAAAAGGTTTTTCCTTCTTCACCACAATATGCAACCATGCCTAAGTCAATGGAGAGTAGAAAGAGTAAAAGACCATAGACTTTAACATTTTTGATAATAATTTGTCACATCAGATGATGGCGTAGACCTGTCAGCCGTGAAGCACGAGCACTCCACAATGAAAATGAGGAACAGTCAAAATTGTTTAAACCCATCTTTGTTGTGGCAAGACGTTTTCCGGTGACTGGGATATCATGTGATACTTTCTCTATGTTGAGCAGCCATAGTGTTCCGTCATCAAGGACTCCAAAGACACATCTACAAGAACAATGACGAGTAAAGTTGGACAGTTGATAATCAAATAGAATACAAAAGCCATTTCCAATAATGATTTAATCTATACCTCAGATGCGACAGCCAATCCACACCAAAAATAGCGCCCTAGAAATCATATCTTTCTCTAAAACTAAAACGGAAAACTGGAAAAAATAAAGTAATAGAGAAAATTAGGTAGAAGCTCTAAAGGGAAGGAGCCAGTGGTTCCAAACTTGATATATCACAACTATGCTCTAAATTCAATTCATGCACATTTATCTTCGTTTCAAACTTATGAATAGTTTCATTTCCTTAATTAAGCATCTACATACGCAGCTTTACAAACTGGTACCTCAACAAAGTTACACCACTCATTAAGCGTAAAACCTTCCAGCTAGAACCAGTCTCTAAGTCAGAATCGCTCTGCTCCCGAATATTTATGGAGAACAAGAATGTAAAAGATCCTTATGCCAAAGATGTACAAGAAAGTAGGATGAAAGTGCAGTTTAACTTAAGTAAAGTATCATAGCTGCCTTACTTATACTCTTTTGACCATTTTCCAGGCAAATGAAGGACACGAAACCATAGAACTGTAAGAATTCAGAATAGTCAACCTACAACAATGTATGTAAACTCTTTAAGAATTAGAAATATCAAACAAACTGATCCTTTGTACAAGTGTCATAATTCCCTAATCCAATCGGGACTGAACAAGATAAATTGATTTCTACTTATAAAGTCACGAGAATATTGAAAAATAGATAGATTTTTCTATTTGGATGCTTATCGACGACTGAAATTACTTAGAAAATTCAATTTCCTAAAATTTTAATGCGACATGACAGCATACCGTTAAGTCAAGCCTGGTCATGAGTTTGAAAAGTTTGTCAACTATAGACATCCTGTTGCAGATACATTAAACTATTAAAGCATTGTATAGACACTGCATATGATTGCAAAATAAAATTCTGTAGGCGGGAAAAATTATGATAAAAGAATCAACTCAATTCAGCAATACTTTGATAAGCAACTAAGGATCATATGAACACCTTAGCTAATAAACAAAACCTAACTAGCTGACTTTAGTTGAATAAAGACTGAAAAAAAATATAATTATCGATATCTTTATCCATTTTTGTTTTGCTAGTAACATAGTAAAGAATATGCAATATCTGCATACTGATAATTTTGGATTTCATCATCACCGCGTTCAGTTCTTTTCTAATTTAATTAAAAGAAGCTTGCATATAGTACTTTTTTTCTTTGTTGAAGTTCAAAAGGAAGAAGCAGCTAAAAGAAAAGATGTTGTCCATATGCATGTTATAAGAAGGGATCCATTTGGGAGGACAAAACCGTAACAGAAAAATGACTCATAACGTACTTTCCCCTTATACTACTAATGTATGGGCACATTAATATTAGCTTTAGCAAGAGAAGAAAAAAATGATATAACATATTGTCATTTAGCTATCTATCTTGTCAACATGAAAGAGAGGTGTCATCGCAACAACAACATTTAGGATCCAGTAATTAGTAATCAAACAATCTTCAAAATATCTAAGCCCTACTGAATGCATGCTAAGTTGCCAACCTTGACATGCCTTCTGGATAAGAGCACCAAGTAGGGTAGTCGGCGTCATATTATAATCGAGTTGCTTGGACCATATATGTTCTTTTACTCTTAAATTTTAAGTAACACTTTGTCCAAGAATTAACAAGGTCTAACCAAGTTTAAAAGCTGAGCTAGTGCCATCTTTGAGTATTCATTTTTTTGTAATTCATCATTCCGTCTATAATCTTCCCTTTCAAATGCTCCTGCTTTGATATCTGTCAGATGATGTCAACAAAACCAAAAATTAACAAGGTCTGCACAAACAAGATAAAAGAACAAACACATATAGTATTGTGCTTAGACACACAAACTAATGAGTAACCAGGAGAATGACTATACAGTGCAGTTACTTAGCCATTTAATTATTTTATTATTCAATTAGGCATGAGTAACACTACTAGATTTTATCATATTATCACAAGCAAGAACATGAAAAGTATAAATCAATGTATTAAATGCAAGGGCTAGGTTCCTAGAAATCTGTTACTCCGACTCTTCGGGTTTGGTCACCGTACCCGTGTCCATGACATGTTGGATCCCTTGAGTGAAATGTGGACACTTTGACCAACTAAAATACCACACACGAGATGAACATATGCAAAAAGAAAAATAATGCGACGACAGGACGAAGGAAACGAGAAAAGGAAAAACAGGAAAAAAAGACGCATAATTCGCAAAGTGTTTCACAAAATCATAAAGTTTCTTAATTAAATGGAGGAAAAATCACAGAGAGGTAAAGGAACACGGTTCAATTTCTCCCTTCTTACTAACAGATTAGATATTAGGTTGAATCAACAATAAGAACCTAACCATTGTTTGAGGCAAAGACAATTATAACGAGCAAAAGTAGAATCATTGAAATTATCTAAAAAAGACTAGAAACAAAAATCATAAAAAAAATCTTGAATTTATTCACAAAGAGATCAGTACATATGTATATATGTATATATTCGTTGAGAAATTACCAGGTCGATCTCCGAAAACCACGTATAACAGATGGGATGGTCTCCTACAAAGACACATCCGATGTGCCTCCGTTGTTAACGTCCATCTCGGCCTCGTCACCACCAATTTCAATTACAAACTTAGAACCATTGATTTCTCCTGGAGCAGAAAATAGAGGGGTGGAGCCGCAGAGGATAAAATGGTGAGTAGATGATCGTTGATGGTGGTTAACTCGCCGACGATGGTGGTGGGTAATTCATCAGTAGTCGTGTCGGAGTGAGGTCTCCGAATTTCATGTGGGAAGAAACTTCCGTATGTTTACCCTTGTAAATACCTCGAGGAAGAAGAGGAAGGGGGGGATTTGGTAAAGAGGAAGGAAAGACACCCATTAAATCGAACAATGGGTCTTTTATTTCTTACAGATTAGAGACCTGTTAAATCAAACAAGGGGTCTCTAATTTCTCTCACACAAAAAATGGCAGGCCTTTGACACCTTAAAAGACCTGTTATGTCTAATATGAGGTCTCTTATATTAAAGAGACCCGTTACCTTGACCAACATGTCTTTTATTAGTGATCTCTTTGCTTGTTTTTGTAGTGGTGTTTAATTGGACTGCTATGTGATATTCTATTTACGTTTTAAATTTAGGATACATGTTGTAAAATTTGAGGAAAATCTTGATTAGAAATATTAATTTATAAATTTATTTCCGCCGCAATTATTACCTCTTATCTATGTCATGTCGTTGCCTTAATTAATGGGCATTTATTTTAGTCAGCGTAGCGACTCGACATTATTTTTATTAAAATTTGTTATTATATGTAGACATTAAATTTGTTATTTTAATTATTTTGTAATTATTCATAGTTATTACAAGCTTTAATTTTTTTATTATTTAAATCAAAATTTATTAATTTTCAAATACTATTTTATTTTAAAACCTTTTTCAATTTAAATTTATTAAAAATATTTTATTATTTATAAAAAATATATATAATTTATTATTTGATAGAATAATTTTTTATAAAAATAGATTCAATGTTTTATTAAAATTAATTATTTTTAAAGTTAAAAATTTATTAAATCATTAATTTTATATAAAATTCAAAATTTTGTTTATTAATACTCTAAGGTAACACATGTCATGGTGTTAATGAGAGTTACACATTTTATAGCTAGAGTAACATATATTTCAGGATTTGGTAACACCATAACTCGAACGTTGTGGTAGGTCCAAAATTTCATAGCTATGGTAACATCCAAGAAGGTAACACCCCCCCTTAAGTGTTGTAGAAAGCCATCTATGGCGTAGTGACTCTATCCAGACATGGGCTCAGCTCACTGCGGCATTCCGATCCCATTTTATGGGATCTCTAGTACGCGTCGCCCCGCGGTCCTCCATCGCCTCCGTCGTGCAAGGGCCTAACGAATCCCTCAAGGATTATATATCTTATTTCAATAAACAGATACTGGAAATGGAACCCATGTCCGATGACGCGCTGGCCATCATTGCTCAGGCCGGTCTCTTAAAAAATGGAACCCATGTCACATAAGAATATATCACGAATAATTGTACACATAAATATTTATGTTCTGTTTTTACGTGTATTTCTACACGGAGTACTCGAAGCCCGGAGGCGATCTGAGCCCGAAGGCTAAATGTTCTGCGTACTGGAAGTACAATTTTTTTTCCTGTTCTGTCTGTATGACATGATAAATCACATCATAAATAATATATGCCAAATAACATGTAATATACATACGAGGCATGTAATTTGGTAGAAAATAAGTGAAAATAAAATCACACCTCAAATGCAGCGCTTGACTAAGTATGGATGCTCGACTCGGAAATCTTAGGCCCGAAAGTTCTCATCGTTATCTACAATAAAATAATTTAATATTATTATTAATGTATGAAATATATAATATCACAAACTAAATTAAAATATTTGAATTTAATTTTAAAAGATGTAATTTGAGATTTTATAAATTAAATAGGGATAAAATCAAAGGATAAAAGAATTAAGTGGTTGAATTGAAATTTGGATTAAAGGTATTGGGATATAAAATCCACACTAGATCATTCATTCTCCTCACACACGCCGCCTCTTTTTTTTTTTTTTTTTCCTTCTGCTCTGCCCCCCGCTTCTCCCCTCTCATCCCTCGACTTCTTATTCTCTCTTTTTTTTTCATTTTTTTTCTACCTCACACACACATACGGACGCGCACGTCCAAAACCACACACACCGAAGGGCTGCGCGATCGGACTCGAGGCGGACCAAAAAAAACTTCGGTCCTGCACCTCTGGCGGCGGCGGCGGCGGGCGAAAACCGCATCAGCGGGATGCGGAGAGTCGCGATCGCGGACGGACAGACCCCGAGCAGCGACAAGGGCGATGGATGGTGGTGGTTTTCGGCGATTGTTCATCGCCTGGAGAAATTGAAGCCAGATCGGGTTTGATGGGTTGTTGGCCGCTGATTTGCGGCGATGCAGCGGCGATAGTGAATCGCCGTTGTTGTTTATCTCTTTATATATATATATATATATATATATTGAAGGAAAGACATTTGGAGTGGAAAGATTCTGTAAATGAAGAAATGAAAAAAATAAATGGGGTTCTTACCTTTTGCTGGAATATTTGATTTGCAGAAGAGAGTTGTGTGTTGTGTGTTATATATTGTCAGAGAAGAATTACAAAAGGCACAAATTAATATGTCTTAATTTGGTTAATAATTGGGTGATGAATGCTATGAATAAATATTCCTATAAGAATGAAAATTAAGGCTGAGATGGAATGATCTGTTTCTGATCAGAAGAGAGAAAAGTAGGGAGGTGAAAAGATAAATGGACTGTTGGGTTGGGCCAATTAAAGATATAACTGAGTTGAAATTTAATAGATCAGTTAATATTGGGTTGGACTAATAAATGGGTTCTTTAATTAAAATTAAATATATAAATAATTTACTAATAACATTTATAATAATGTTAATAATATTTTTAATAATATATTAATACTAATAATAATATTAATACTACTACTACTACTATTACTACTACTACTAATAATAATAATAATATGTGGATATTACATTCTACCCTCGTTGAAAAATTTTCGTCCTCGAAAATTAGTATCATACATTGATTATAGAAATCAAGATAACAAGCTCGAAACTCTTCCTCGCGTTCCCAAGTAGCTTCATCTTTTCCATGACGATTCCACTGCACTTTAATCAATGTGATATCTTTGTTTCTCAATTTGTGAACTTTCTTCTCGAGTATTGCACACGGTAGCTCCTCATACGTTAAATCTCTCTTAACATCCAAATTCGCGTAGCTGATTACATGACTCGGGTCGTGCGCATATTTTCTGAGCATAGAGACATGGAATACATTGTGTACAGAAGCAAATTCGGGTGGTAAAGCGAGACGATATCCCAGATCTCCAATTCGCTCTAGAATTTCGAATGGTCCGACAAATCTCGGTCGAAGTTTTCCCTTTTTTTCAAAACAAAAAATTCCTTTTATTGGAGCCACCTTTAAAAATACTTTATCTCCCACATCAAAATGTAACTCCTTTCTACGCTTATCAGTATATGACTTCTGTCGGTCCTGAGCAATTTTAATTCTCTCTGGGATCATCTTAATTCTTCTGACTGTTTCCTCAACTAACTCAGGTCCCAATACTTTTCTTTCTCCAACTTCATCCCAATACAATGGAGATCTGCATTTTCTTCCATATAGAGCTTCATATGGTGCCATCCCAATTGTGGCTTGATAACTATTATTGTAGGCAAATTCAACCAAAGGTAGCAGTGATTCCCAATCACCATTTGCATCCAGAATGCATGCTCTCAGCATATCTTCAAGGATTTTATTCGTTCGCTCCGTTTGACCATCTATTTGAGGATGGTAAGCAGTGCTAAAATTTAACCTTGTTCCCATAGCTTCATGCAAACTTTTCCAAAACCTTGAAGTGAAATGAGGGTCTCTATCTGACACTATTGATACCGGAACTCCATGTAATCTCACTATCTCCTTGATATACATTTGTGCGTATTGATTCATCTTAAACATCATCTTAACTGGCAGAAAATGAGCAAATTTTGTCATTCTGTCGACAATCACCCAAACTGCAGTATTTCCTTTAACAGTTGTGGGTAGACCAACTACGAAATCCATGGCTACATATTCCCACTTCCATTCTGGAATTTCAAGTGGTTTGAGTAATCCTGATGGTCGTTGATGTTCGGCTTTGACTTGTTGACAAGTCAAACAACTCTCCACAAATTTTCCTATATCATTTTTTATTCCTTTCCACCAAAACATTTTCTTAAGATCTTGGTACATTTTCGTACTGCCTGGGTGGGCAGTATATGGCGTACTATGAGACTCGATTAAAATCTTTTTTATCATACTCTCATATCTGGGTACACAAATTCTCCCTTCGTACATCAAGGTACCATCAATTGCTATTCCAAAACCCTTATTGTCTGCGGAAAAGGCCGACTCTTTCATTCTACTTAATATCTCTTCTTGGGATTGAGCTCTTTTAATTCTATCCCGTAAGGTTGTTGAACCACTAGAGCTGCTAAAATTGATGTTGTTCCCTTTGGTCTAACAACTTCAATATTCAACTTCGAAAAATCTTGAATGAGTTGTTCTTGAGTAGTGAGCATATTGCACAATTCTCCTCTCGTCTTGCGACTTAAGGCATCTGCAACTACGTTGGCCTTGCCTGGAGGATATTGGATCGTGCAATCATAATCTTTTACCAACTCAAGACACCTTCTTTGCCTCATGTTTAGCTCCTTTTGAGTAAACAAATACTTCAAACTTTTATGAACGGTAAAAATTTCACACCTTCCTCCGTATAAGTAATGCCTCCAAATCTTTAGCGCATGAACTACAACGGCTAATTCTAGATCATGAGTAAGGTAGTTTAACTCATGTTGTTTAAGCTGTCTGGAGGCTTATGCAACCACCTTGCTATGCTTCATCAGAGCACAGCCAAGACCTTGCTTTGACGCATCACTGTATATTACAAAATCCTTGGTAGGGTCTGGAATCGTTAACACATGTGCCATCGTCAACCTTTTCTTTAATTCTTGAAAACTTGCTTCACACTTATCATTCCATAAGAATTTCTCCCCTTTTCGAGTCAATTTCGTCATAGGAGTTGCTATCTTTTAGAAGCCCTCGATAAATCTCCTGTAGTAACCGGCTAAACCTAGGAAACTTCAAACTTCATTCGCATTCGTAGGTGCTTTCCAACTGTTTATCGCTTTGATCTTGACTGGATCGACTTTAATCCCCTGTGCGGTCACCACATGACCGAGAAATACTACTCGATCAATCCAAAACTCACATTTCTTAAACTTCGCATACAATTTCTCATTGCGAAGAGTCTCCAATACTATTCTTAAATGTTCCTCATACTATTTCTCATCTTTATAATACACCAAAATACCATCAATGAATACAATAACAACTTTATCCAAGTATTGGTGAAATACTTGATTCATCAAATCCATAAATACGGCTGGGACATTACTTAGTCCAAAGGGCATTACTACAAATTCGTAGTACCCGTATCTTGTCCGAAAGGCCGTCTTAGAAATTGTAATATCCGGAATTTCTACTACTATTGTTTAATGTTATTTTATCCGAGTTATGTTGTACAATGTGGAATCTGTACAGTGTGGATAAAATATTTGAATGAGTGATACATCTGTATTGGTGTAATTATTGTACTTAGTCGACAATTGTAATTGAGAATATTGTGTATCATATGAGAATATTAGTGAATTGAGTATATGTATTCAGTATGTGAGTGTATGTATCCAGTATGTCGAGACAGACGAGAAGAGCTGGAAATGGATAAGTGTAACATTATTAGCGCACGCTAATAATCACAAGTAGCGCACGCTATCGTGCAGGTTTAGCACACGCTACGGACATAACTTAGCATACGCTAGTGAAGAACAGCTCAGAGGGAATCTACGCGTGGATCAGGCCACTTTCGGCGCATGTTCTGATAAGTCAACGGATGTTGTAATGTAGTGTTAGCGCACGCTAATACATGTTGATTAGCGCACGCTAACTGTATATCGGACAAAAAAGAATCTTATTCTCGTCAGCACTTTCGGCGTGTGGAGTCTTCGTAACATACAGACAAACGAGTCAACTATGAGTAGTGCATGCTACGGTTGAAGGCTTGCGTACGCTAGACAGTGTAAGTTACGTACGCTAATGCATGGGCATTACGTACGTAAGCACATGTACGAAGCCAGACAGTAGCCTATGGACTGCGATAGCGCACGCTAACAAAAGTCAGTTAGCGCACGCTAAGGCTGTTGCGCACGCTAAATATGAGATGTTAGCGCACGCTAGTAATGTATTCTATATAAGGGAACAGACGAGTATTATGAAGCATTTCGTCCATTTCTTTCCTTTCACCCGATAGAGAGAACCTTGGGAGGACATTTGGAGTTCCTAAACACTAAAGGATGATCCTCTTTAACAATATTAAAGATGGAAATCATAGATTAAAGCTTTGTTCTTGAAATCATTGGTGATTCTTGGAAATGGATTCAACCTTGGAAATCAATCCATTCCTTCATAAAGGTAATCACTCTTCATCTTTGGATTTCATTTTGGATTGAATGTTGATGTTCTTGAGTTGATTATTATTACATAAACAAGTTGACAAGCATGATTATGAGATGGATTACCAGAGTATGATGATATTAATATGATTCGTGTGGTCTGAATTATGTAGTTCGTTTTCTTGAGATAAGTTGGTGAATCCTTCTTCTCCTTTGCGGATGTTAATATCATTGTTGATGATTAATCTCTGTAATGTTAGATTAGGGGAGTGTTTTTAAGGTTATTGGTGTTCATGATGTTGATATTTGAGGAAGAAGATGATATTTGAATATAAGAATTGGATTAAGGGTTGGATGATTACTTATATGTTAAAGGATATCGGATTTCGTTGTTTTGATATCTATGAGCATGATTTAGAATCACTTAGTGTTCTTGATAATCGTCATATGTTGATCGGTATCTGAAAAACATGCATCTGTATAGCATTAGCGCACGCTAAGCTTACTGCCTAGCGCGCGCTAACGGGAGCAACTTAGCGCACGCTACGTTAAGTGATTAACGTGCGCTAAGAAGGCAGAAAGTGCAGTATTTTCGTCTTGTGGTTCTGAATTCGTGCTGGTTTGAGTTGGATTGATCCGACTAGTGTTTAATCGAGATATTGTTAAGCCGTTGGGTTTGTGATTTGGTTTTATCGATTGTTGATTGTTATCGAACTTGTTGTTTATCGATTATTGTAATAGGTTGAGATTAATGATGGGTGATTAGAACCATGCTTTGCGGTCATGTTCGAGAATGTTCGTGAATTGCATTGATCAGGGCCAAGGGACTTGTATATGATGGCAATGGAATTGGTAACGGCTTCATCGGTATCGAGGTAAGTTATTACTTGTTCAGTTTATAGTATTTAATGAATGGTTTCTGTTTCATTCGTGTATAATTCGTATAGCAATGTTTATAATCATAATCACAGGAGATTTGAGATTATAGATCGTATTCGAGTTTTGGGAATCTAAATCATAATGTATATGATTTACTTTTTTTATTGGCATACTTGTATATCGAGGATATATTGTGATAAAGACGAAGATATGAATTATCTGCAATCCGTGATACTTTGGACCGTCGAGTATTGAGGATAATGGTTCATGATGGTTTAGACATTGAGATCATTCTCGAAGGACTCGGGGCAAGTACTCTATTCATTTTTATTATTTGTGTCGATCATCTGGTGATACATTCGTGTATCGTTGTTGTCATGCATTTGTGCATTGTTGTTGTCGTGTATTGTGTACTGTTGTTTTGTGCAGTTGTGCATTGTTGTCATATGTCCACCTCGTGTTGGTCTGACGGGATCATCGGGGGATCTATGCTAGCGTGCGCTGGATCATCGGATGGGTTTTCCACCTCGGGTTGGTCTGACGGGATCATCGGGGGATCTAGGCAGTGAACGCTGGATCATCGGATTGCCATGTATTGTTGTTGTGCATATGTATATTATGGGCTTGCCATAAGTATACATTGTTGTTATTGTTGTGATCATATTGACGTTGTCATATGAGTATGCATTTGTAGGTCTTGTGTTAGGACCATGTCCGTATGTTGTGTTGATCTGATCTCGGATTAGAGTGACGTGATGGTAATGGTATTTCGTATCTTGAGGTATGTTCCATATTTCCTTGATACTTGTCTTTGATGGATAATCGATTATCGTATTGGAATTGTCGACGTTATCCGATGGATTGAATTGGCCAGAGTTGGTATAATTTCCGTATCGCGAGTTATGATAATGTTTTGAGAACCTTGGGTATTGTTGAGATACCGTACAGATATTTCGGTATTATCTTATTGTGTTGTTAAGGATACGAATCGTGGATTTTCGTAAAGTTACGACAGTAAGATTACATTGGTCGTATTCTTACTTAGTATTTCCATTGATATGTAATTATTGACGTGATGTGATGGTTATCATTATTGGATATTATGACTGACCCCGTCGTGGCCTTTCTTTTTAGGTTCTTGGATTATCAAGATTGTAGCGGTCGTGAAGAGATGAGCTTTCCGGAGGATACTGGCTAGGACATGTATTTGTGTTTTGAGTTTCTGATCAGTTGTTGTATTCCGCTGCTAGAGTATTTTAATTGTTTGTCTTTATCCGCTGCGTGAGTATTTTTAAATGACCTTTTGGTATCTGGTAACTTAGGTCACTTTGGCAACCGTTTTCTAAATCTTTTCTGTCGGTACGTGTAAGCGATAGCTTAACGTATGTTTTTAAACTGTTGAGTTTTGGCATTTCGGGCGTTGTGGTTTCAAATGAGATTTTACGACGGTCTTGATAAACGAGTTTTATAAAGTCTTCGAATGTTTTAAATAGATAATACCGTCGTTAGCCTCTTGGACGTTTGTAAATGTTTGCGAAAATTTCCTTCAGCCTTGTGGGTTCCATCTCGGGGCCCACGGCGCTGTAATATTCCCGGTTAAATCTGGGGGTGTTACAGAATATGGTATCAGAGCTTAGGTTGTGAAAACCTAGGCAGTCGGGTCGAGTTGGGTCGTACTTTTTTCGTGTCATTCAAGTTGTCGGTTGACAAGTGTGTGAGCTCTGAGTTTTTGTTGTTCACTCGGGCTTGTATGTTATGTGATTTACCAGTGTAATACTGGGGTTGTTGTAAACTTTTCCAAATGGTGTTAACGTGTTTCTTCGGATAGAGCTGTGTTGTGTTCTCGAATTGAACTGAGTTTGCAAAATGTATGTTTTAAAAATATTTGTGTCGAGTATTTTATAGAGTCGAGACATGTGCCAGTATCACGGGGAAATCGTCGGCTTCACGATCTGTAAGTATTTGGATTTTTGAATTTCATTGAGATTTATTGCCATTCTAAGTTGATATGCTTTGAGATTCAGCAGAATATTATGCATTACAGTATAAGGTGACAGAGTTGGGAAAGGATTGATGATCTTGAGAAGTTATGATTTTGGAAATCAATATGTCGAGTTTTGGAACGGAGTTGTGCATTTGGGAGAAACATTGTGGATTGTTCAGGAGAACATGTAGTCATATTAATTCATTTTGAGACATATGAACTATTTTTGAGCATTTGAAAATGATACTTTTCAAAATGAATGTTTTACGGATGTTTTACCGTAAATGATTTTTGGGCCGAGACCCAATAGATTTTTGAAATTGTTTTATAACTCAGGACATGGGGTCCGAAAAAGAGTTTTCTACTTTTTAAACTTCTTGTAATGCTGAACGAGATACGGGCTGAGACCCTAATGTTTCAAAAGGCTTTTCTGTTTTCCTTAAAACTCCCGAGATTTGTAAAACACTTTATCAATTATTTATCTACTTTATCACTACCTTTCGGTGTTTTGATTTATTGGTTCAAATGAAACCTCTCGAGAAGTCTTTCGCTGTGTTGATTTGTTTCAATGTTTTGTCATTGCATATTTGAGGTAATCCAGGAATGGGTTAATGGTTGACATTGCGAGTCATAGGTGGAAAAGGAGTTTTTGGGTCGTAGTGTATATATTGAGATTTTGGAACTCTATCGTGTGGTTTTCCGATGGAATATCAGTAGATATTGGTGACAAACCGAATTGGTATATAGGAGTATGGATGTGGTCAATCATTTGCATAGTTTTCATTTTAAAAACTTCGAAATCGTGTGGATTCGAAGGAAACTATTGTCGAATACTTGGCACCAGCGAGCCGATTTAATTTTTCGGAAATTGATTTTGTGGTCTTACCAAAATTTATGTTTTGAGTTTTGAAATTCTTGAAAGAACTTTCGAAAATTTGTCTTCTTGACAAGACTATATGATTTCAAACTGGTTTTGAAAATGTGACTGATATACATACGCATTTAGTGCATGGTGCATATCATGGTGAAGTTATGAGTGTGACTCATAAACTGTATATCATATCGATGGTACGAGAAAAAGAGATTCGAACTTTACTATGGTAGTTTGGTTATCCAGGGATGATCGATAGATTTATCAGATAATAGAAATATGTTGCGTGTTGTAGATTCATTCACAGGATGTAATTTTGGAACTTTGGATTTTGTGAAACCGGGACATAGGTGCTATGTGATTCCATTGGTACGGTAGTAGCGCAATTTTACCATAGTGATTTTTGAATGATTTCTTTGTTAGTGTAGATTTGGGGATGGTGACCCCAAACTGGTTGTTTTGGACAATGAGTGATCGTTCCCACTCCTTGTATGAATTGGTATGTTCATCGATTTGCGATTGTTGTTCGTATGAAGAGGGGAATGTTCACTAGTCGGTTGTGTTTCGTTGAGATTCACTGTATGTGATTTGTTTAATGTTTTGAGAATTTTGTTCTTTCGTATATCAGTTTCTGCGGTTCTATGTTGATCATGTTGGAGCTTACCGTGTGAGGGTATTCCCGATTTTCGTTGATCGTTCGTTGGTAATATTGGAGTTTATCATGGTGATGATATTCTCGATTGTGTTTTGACCTCTAGTTGGTCATATTGGAGTTTATCATGTTGATGGTATTCTCGGTTGCGTTTCGACCTTTGGATTGGTCATATTAGAGTTTATCATGTCAATGATATTCTTGATTAATTTATGGGTTGATCATTGCTGGTGATCATCTAAGTGTTTAGATTTTGTGTCGATAGTTCGGGATTTGTTGCTATTGTGTTGGGCAGTTGTTTCATAGATGTATCGTGTATTATCGGTTTTATCAGAATTGGGACTTAATTGTGCGATCAGGCAGACAGGTTTTGACACGGATAGATTATTTCATCCAAAGATGATATATTTTTTTTGAGACATGGAATTGTGATTGCTAGTATCTCAGAAGATCGTCGACTTTGCGCATTTGCAAGTGTACTGTTTGTTTATTCGGAAATAATGATGATTGATCGTTGTCGTGATGGTTTTGGAATATTTTGGTTGAACGGTTTGGTTGTTTTTCTATGACGGCTTGCAAGTTTCGAGGACAAAACTTATTTTAAGTGGTGTAGTATGTAATATCCGGAATTTCTACTACTATTGTTTAATGTTATTTTATCCGAGTTATGTTGTACAATGTGGAATCTGTACAGTGTGGATAAAATATTTGAAGGAGTGAGCCATTTGTATTGGTGTAATTACTGTACTTGGTCGACAATTGCAATTGAGGATATTGTGTATCATATGAGAATATTATTGAATTGAGTATATGTATTCAGTATATGAGTGTACGTATCCAGTATGTCGAGACAGACGAGAAGAGTTGGAAATGGCTGAGTGTAACATTATTAGCGCACGCTAATAATCACGAGTAGCGCACGCTATCGTGCAGGTTTAGCGCACGCTACGAACATAACTTAGCGTACGCTAGTGAAGAACAACTCAGAGGGAATCTACGTGTAGACCAGGCCACTTTCGGCGCATGTTCTGATAAGTCAACGAATGTTGTAATGTAGTGTTAGCGCACGCTAATACATGTTGATTAGCGCACGCTAACTGTATATCGGACAAAAAGGAATCTTATTCTCGTCAGCACTTTCGGCGTGTGGAGTCTTCGGAGCATACAGACAAACGAGTCAACTATGAGTAGCGCACGCTACGGTTGAAGGCTTGCGTACGCTAGACAGTGTAAGTTACGTACGCTAATGCATGGGCATTACATACGTAAGCACATGTACGAAGCCAGACAGTAGCCTCTGGACTGCGATAGCGCACGCTAACAAAAGTCAGTTAGCGCACGCTAAGGCTGTTGCGCACGCTAAATATGAGATGTTAGCGCACGCTAGTAATGTATTCTATATAAGGGGACAGACGGGTATTATGAAGCATTTCGTCCATTTCTTTCCTTTCACCCGATAGAGAGAACCTTGGGAGGACATTTGGAGTTCCTAATCACTGAGGGATGATCCTCTTTAACAAGATTAAAGATGAAAATCATAGATTAAAGCTTTGTTCTTGAAATCATTGGTGATTCTTGGAAATGGATTCAACCTTGGAAATCAATCCATTCCTTCATAAAGGTAATCACTCTTCATCTTTGGATTTCGTTTTGGATTGAATGTTGATGTTCTTGAGTTGATGATTATTACATAAACAAGTTGACAAGCATGATTATGAGATGGATTACCAGAGTATGATGATATTAATATGATTCGTGTGGTTTGAATTATGTAGTTCGTTTTCTTGAGATAAGTTGGTGAATCCTTCTTCTCCTTTGCGGATGTTAATATAATTGTTGATGATTAATCTCTGTAATGTTAGATTAGGGGAGTGTTTTTAAGGTTATTAGTGTTCATGATGTTGATATTTGAGGAAGAAGATGATATTTGAATATAAGAATTGGATTAAGGGTTGGATGATTACTTATATGTTAAAGGATATCGGATTTTGTTGTTGTGATATCTATGAGCATGATTTAGAATCACTTAGTGTTCTTGATAATCGCCAGATGTTGATCGGTATCTGAAAAACATGCATCTGTACAGCATTAGCGCACGCTAAGCTTACTGCCTAGCGCGTGCTAACGGGAGCAACTTAGCGCACGCTACATTAAGTGATTAACGTGCGCTAAGAAGGCAGAAAGTGCAGTATTTTCGTCTTGTGGTTCTGAATTCGTGCTGGTTTGAGTTGGATTGATCCGACTAGTGTTTAATCGAGATATTGTCAAGCCGTTGGGTTTGTGATTTGGTTTTATCGATTGTTGATTGTTATCGAACTTGTTGTCTATCGATTATTGTAATAGGTTGAGATTAATGATGGGTGATTAGAACCATGCTTTGCGGTCGTGTTCGAGAATGTTCGTGAATTGCATTGATCAGGGCCAAGGTACTTGTAGATGACGGCAATGGAATTGGTAACGGCTTCATCGGTATCGAGGTAAGTTATTACTTGCTCAGTTTATAGTATTTAATGAATGGTTTATGTTTCATTCGTGCATAATTCGTATAGCAATGTTTATAATCGTAATCACAAGAGATTTGAGATTATAAATCGTATTCGAGTTTTGGGAATCTAAATCATGATGTATATGATTTACTTTTGTTATTGGCATACTTGTATATCGAGGATATATTGTGATAAAGACGAAGATATGAATTATCTGCAATCCGTGATACTTTGGACCGTCGAGTATTGAGGATAATGGTTCATGATGGTTTAGACACTGAGATCATTCTCGAAGGACTCGGGGCAAGTACTCTATTCATTTTTATCATTTGTGTCGACCATGTCGTGATACATTCGTGTATCGTTGTTTTCATGCATTTGTGCATTGTTGTTGTCGTGTATTGCGTACTGTTGTTTTGTGCAGTTGTGCATTGTTGTCATATGTCCACCTCGTGTTGGTCCGACGGGATCATCGGGGGATCTATGCTAGCGTGCGCTGGATCATCGGACGGGTTTTCCACCTCGGGTTGGTCTGACGGGATCATCGGGGGATCTAGGCAGTGAACGCTGGATCATCGGATTGGCATGTATTGTTGTTGTGCATATGTATATTATGGGCTTGCCATAAGTATACATTGTTGTTATTGTTGTGATCATATTGACATTGTCATATGAGTATGCATTTGTAGGTCTTGTGTTAGGACCATGTCCGTATGTTGTGTTGATCTGATCTCGGATTAGAGTGACGTGATGGTAATGGTATTTCGTATCTTGAGGTATGTTCCGTATTTCCTTGATACTTGTCTTTGATGGATAATCGATTATCGTATTGGAATTGTCGATGTTATCCGATGGATTGAATTGGCCAGAGTTGGTATAATTTCCGTATCGCGAGTTATGATAATGTTTTGAGAACCTTGGGTATTGTTGAGATACCGTACAAATATTTCGGTATTATCTTATTGTGTTGTTAAGGATACGAATCGTGGATTTTCGTAAAGTTACGACAGTAAGATTACATTGGTCGTATTCTTACTTAGTATTTCCATTGATATGTAATTATTGACGTGATGTGATGGTTATCATTGTTGGATATTATGACTGACCCCGTCGTGGGCTTTCTTTTTAGGTTCTTGGATTATCAAGATTGTAGCGGTCGTGAAGAGATGAGCTTCCCGGAGGATACTGGCTAGGACATGTATTTGTGTTTTGAGTTTTTGATCAGTTGTTGTATTCCGCTGCTAGAGTATTTTAATTGTTTGTCTTTATCCGCTGCGTGAGTATTTTTAAATGACCTTTTGGTATCTGGTAACTTAGGTCACTTTGGCAATCGTTTTCTAAATCTTTTACGTGATGCGTGTAGCGATAGCTTAACGTATGTTTTTAAACTGTTGAGTTTTGGCATTTCGGGCCTTGTGGTTTCAAATGAGATTTTACGACGGTCTTGATAAACGAGTTTTATAAAGTCTTCGAATGTTTTAAATAGATAATATCGTCGTTAGCCTCTTGGACGTTTGTAAATATTTGCGAAAATTTCTTTCAGTCTTGTAGGTTCCATCTCGGGGCCCACAGTGCTGTAATATTCCTGGTTAAATCTGGGGATGTTACAGAAATATCATCCTCCTTTATTTTCAATTGATGATATCCCGATCTCAGGTCAATCTTAGAGAAAATTCATGATCCTCTAAGTTGGTCAAACAAATCCTCGATCCTTGGCAACGGATACACATTAAGGATACACATCCTTAATGTACCGTCTTTCTTCTTGACAAAAAGAACTGGTGCTCCCCATGGAGAAACACTTAGACGAATAAAATTGAAGTCCAGCAACTCTTGCAGTTGAACCTTCAATTCCTGAAATTATTTTGGCGCCATCCGATAAGGAGCCTTTGATACCGGTGCTGCTTCAGGTATCAAGTCAATTGTGAACTCTACTTGTCTATCAGGTGGAATTCCTGGAAAATCTTCAGGAAACACATCTGGAAATTCCTTCACAATTGATACATCTGAGACTGACAATTCTTGTCTTTCTGTACCAACTATGTTCACCAAATATCCTTGACATTTGCCTCTTTTAAGCAATTTAATTGCTTTCATGGCGGATATAAATCTATGTGAAGTACAAGTCTTTGCTCCGAAAAATGTAGTCTCCTTATCCCTAGGCAAGACTAGGGTTATTTCTCTCTCATAACATTTAATGATAGCTCAGTACTTTTTTTAACCAATTCATCCCTAGGATTATGTCGAAATCTTTCATATTAATCACGTATAGATCTGCATCCAAGTTATTCTCATTCATATCTATAGGTGTATTTCTAACCATAGAATCAGCACATATTATTTTACCAGATGGTACGCTAACCTATAATAGTTCTTTTACTCTAATGTCTTTACTTCCAGTTAGAGCATGGAACTTCTTAGACATGAATGAATGGGTAGCGCCAGTATCAAAAAGTACTAATGCAGGTATATTAAATACTATCAACATACCTGTCATTGTATCTGGGTTCCCTTCAGCATCTTTCAGGCTCATGGCAAACACTCGTGCCCTACCCCCGGAAGTCTGACCTTCTTTTCCGACTGGGAAATCATAAGATGTATGCCTTGATTGCTTGCATCTATAGCATTTTTCCTGACCCTCCACGCATACTCCTCCATGGTTCTTTCCACAATTGGTACATGAAGGTTTCTCGGCCTTGATGTTGGGCTTCATCTTTCCTTCAATTTTGCCTTGCTTATTCTGACCTTGACTGGCATTTTGACTTCTAGTCTTACCTTGGTTATGGCCTTGCCATTTCCTCTTTCCCGAGCTCTCAACCTGTTTGCGGTCCATGTCCTGACTCGGGGAAATCTCTTGAGCTCTCTTGACAGTTTCTGCATAAGATAGATCACCGTGGCTCTTGAGAATATGCCTTATTCCTGGTCGGAGACCATCCAGGAACTTGTGAGATTTTTCCAAGTCAGTGGACACAAATCGTGTCGCAAATTGGATCATGTCGGTAAATTTCTATTCGTACTCAGTTACAGACATTCCTTCTTGCTTGAGATCCCAAAATTCCCGCTGTTTTTGTTGACGATAATGCCTCGGGTAATACTCTTCTCTGATTATAACCTTGAACTCGTTCCAAGTTAGGGCTGCACGCTCCTCTTCTGGTCGAGTCCTCCAGTAGCTCTCATACCCACGGTCGGCTCCTTCCGTAAGCTGATATTCAGCACAGATTACTCGTTGTGCATCTGTGCATCCGATCAGCCTAAAAGTTGGTTCTAATGATCGAATCCATTCTTCCACGAAAGTAGGTTCTTCCTTTCCAGTGAATGTTGGGGGTCCGAAGCGACGAAATTGTTCCACCACTTGGTATTGGTTTACAGCAGGTACCTCAGCATTGTTTTCTTGTTCTCTATGCCCTCCATTCATAGCACCTTCGTTTCCTCCTCTCCCAGTGCGTGCCTGCCTTCGTTTCCTAATGTTCAAAATTTCGATTACTGGTGAGATTCTACGCCCAGATATTATTGCAAAATTTTATGAATATAGGCCATACTCGTGACTGGAAAGAAAATAAATACACGTGAAATATAATCCCACTATAATTTGTATAATTATTTTAAGTGGAAAATAAAAGTACAATATTGTACTCATAAAGAAGATTGTTAAACACTGGGATGCCCAATCTACGACAATTAATACTAAATAGTCGTATTTTATTCTCCAATATAGATTATAACTTAGTTTGAATTCATGCCGAAGATGCTGAAGCCACACTGGCATCTTCGTTAGGATCTTATTCTTCCTTTTCATTGTCGGACATCATCCAGACCACAGAGTTCTCCGAGCCACATTCGATGTAGATCGGCCGAGAACTCCACAAAGTCGATTACTGGCGTATCCGAGGTCGGGGTAAAGTCCACCAAATTTAAGAGTAGCGTCCTCGCTCGGAGACTCCAAGCAGGGGGGAAGAGTCTCCATAAGTTTCACAATGGCAAGGTAGTTGGAAACTCCATCATGCCTAACATGTACAAATTTCCCCGCCATAGTGTTAATGTGATCGCCTACGTCGTGATGGTCTGGCCTCTGGTATTCTCGAAAAGTCCGAACTCTCGTGCGTCTCAATACCAATGAACATGAAGTTGATTTCCTAGTGGTTAATCTCGTGTGAGCCATCTACTCACATGGATTATTTATAATGTGTAAATGCATTGACCAATATACAAATAATATCGAACAATAATATTAACTTAGTAATCAAGCATATCCACAATTTACAAAAAATGAGAATAATTCAAGATATATGCATATCTGAATTTCTGAATTAAAATATGTACCTGTTGAAACTGGCGAAGTACCGTGGAATGGTATTATTGAATAATATTTCATATAGAAGAGTATGCAGAATCATAAACTTCTCTGATACCACAATGTAACATCCTAATACTAATTATAATATTTAAATCTTGATAACATCTACATATTTTAAATACTTATAATAACTTTTATTATCTTTAAAATTTTCCTTTAAATGAAATAAAAATGTGCAGAAGCTAAATAATAATATAGTATCACATAAATATCAATTAGAAGAAGAACTATATTTTTTTTTTTACAAAATTCAAAGTAAACTTTAGTGATTAAATAAATGTAATAAATTAATAAAAAACCCAATTTAAAATGCAACCAAAATATTAAGTACAGAATTTATACAATATTTAATTACGTAATATTATACCAATATTCATCAATTTATAGAAAATAAGGCAATTGCTAAAATAAAACATTCAAAGTACAATTTGAAAGATTCTTCGTAAATTAAAATGTAATTAATAATATTAAGAATTCGATAATTATATTGATACCATCTTCCACAAGTACCACGCCCGCTTCATTAACATGAAAACATTTTAAAAATTCGGGATAAGCTTGAGCTTAGTGAGGTTATACATGTCACATATGAATATATCACGAATAATTGTACACATAAATATTTCTGTTATGTTTTTACGTGTATTTCTACACGGAGTACTCGAAGCCCGAAGGCTAACTCAGCCCGAAAATGTTATGTGTATTGGAAGTACATTTTTTTTCTGTTCTGTCTGTATGACATGATAAATCACATCATAAATAATATATGCCAAATAACATGTAATATAAATACGAGACATGTAATTTTATAGAAAATAAGTGAAAATAAAACCCCACCTCAAATGCAGCGCTTGACTAAGTATGGATGCTCGACTCGGAAATCTTAGGCCCGAAAGTTCTCGTCGTTATCTACCATAAAATAATTTAATATTATTATTAATGTATGAAATATATAATATCACAAACTAAATTAAAATATTTGAATTTAATTTAAAAGGATGTAATTTGAGATATTAGAAATTAAATAGGGATAAAATCAAAGGATAAAAGAATTAATGGGTTGAATTGAAATTTAGATTAAAGGTATTGGGATATAAAATCCACACTAGGTCATTCATTCTCCTCACACACGCCGCCTCTTTTTTTTTTTTTTTTCCTTCTGCTCTGCCCCGAGCTTCTCCCCTCTCATCCCTGGACTTCTTCTTCTCTCTGTTTTTTTTACCTCACACACACATACGGACGCGCACGTCCAAAACCACACACACTGAAGGGCTGCGCGATCGGACTCTAGGCGGACCAAAAAAAACTTCAATCCTGCACCTCTGGCGGCGGCGGTGGCGGGCGAAAACCGCATCGTCGGGATGCGGAGAGTCGCGACCGCGGACGGACAGACCCCGAGCGGCGACAAGGGCGATCGATGGTGGTGGTTTTCGGCGATTGTTCGTCGCCTGGAGAAATTGAAGCCAGCTCGGGTTTGATGGGTTGTTGGCCGCGGATTTGCGGCGATAGTGAATCGTCGTTGCTGTTTATCTATTTTATATATATATATATATATATATATATATATTGAAGGAAAGACATTTGGGGTGGAAAGATTCTGTAAATGAAGAAACGAAAAAAATAAACGGGGTTCTTACCTTTTGCTGGAATATTTGATTTGCTAAAGAGAGTTGTGTGTTGTGTGTTATATATTGTTAGAGAAGAATTACAAAAGGCACAAATGAATTATGTCTTAATTTGGTTAATAATTGGGTGATGAATGCTGTGAATAAATTTTTCTTTAAGAATGAAAATTAAGGCTGAGATGGAATGATCCGTTTCTGATCAGAAGAGAGAAAAGTAGGGAGGTGAATAATTGAGTTGAAGTTTAATAGATCAGTTAATATTGGGTTGGACTAATAAATGGGTTCTTCAATTAAAAATTAAATGTATAAAAAATTTACTAATAACATTTATAATAATGTTAACAATATTTTTAATAATATATTAATACTAATAATAATAATATGCGGATATTACACGGCACTATGAATGATCGGCTCCTCCGACACTATAAGACCGAGCTCGACTCGGCACTATGAATGATCGGCTCCTCCGGCACTATGAGACCGAGCTCGACTCGGCACTATGAATGACCGAGCTCGCCTCGGCACCTTAAATTGAAAATGAAAAAGCAACGTCCGAACCAACCCGGCCCGAACATCCAGAAGAAAGCAACTAAAGAGGTACTATAAAAGAGATTTTATTCATTCAAGAAAACACTTTTACAAAAAATATTCCGAAAAAACTAAGGGAAACAAAAAGTTGAGGAGGCACGCAGGCCATATACAAAACAAAGAACTAAAGCTACTCGGTTCCGTCACCCTGGCCAGCTGCCTGAAAGGACTGCCCCTCGCCTTCGCCGGGAGGGGCCGTGCCCGGACCTCCTGCAGCCTCATCACCCTCCTCGGCCTCTTCAGCATCCATAGGCCCCACCTGCAGGTCGGACGCCCGAGCCACGATATAGGCGCGGACTTCCTCAATCGTCTTCCCTTCCTTCATGAGATCCAACATCTCATAACAGGTGGAGACGTAATTCAAGTTCAGGAGCTCTTCGTACTCGGTCTCCCCGTCATCCAGACCCTTGGCGTATCCCTCCGCTTCACAGGTACTGATTTGCTCGGTCATGCGTTCAATCCGGGCGTTGGTGTCTTCAGATAGGCCTCGTGCGCTGCCCGGATCTCTTCACACTGCTTGTGCATGGATTCCGCCGCCTCGGTTATCTCACGGGCTCGCCCCCTCCATATGTCGGCCTCACCGGCACGGCTCTCAAGAATCTCCATTTCCTCCTTCATGGAGGCTATCTCCTACTCCAAGGACTTGATCAGGGATGGGCAGAGATGATGCTCCTCCCGGATGGTTTGAAGCTCGGCCGCCATCTTCTTGTGCTTCTCGATCAGAGCCTGGAACTCCCCGACTGCCTTCACATAAGTTCCCAGCGCACGACCGAGCTGAGCATTTCCAAACTGGATCTGCTCGGTGGGATCCATGTCATTGGTCACCAGCTCCAATTTTGGCGTCCAGCCCCGAATAGGGACATGGATGGATTCGGCCACGACTGGAGAAATCCGATCTAGGATCTCGGTGGTTGGAGTGGCCGACCGGACATAGTCAAGGAACTAGCGCGGCCTCCGTCCCCTCATCTCGGCACAGGGGTCCTCCCGGTCCTTATTAACCATAAGGTAGTACCCCTACAAATCAATCGCGGTCTCTTTCTCAACCGCACGGCCTACCCGGAAAGGACTCGTCATTGTAGACAATGGAGCAGAGGGAACCTCCGCCTTGTTGACACTGCCCTCGGGCTCGGTCGCTTCCCTCTTCCGCTTAGCCACCGCTCGCTTCCTCCTTCCGGCGGCCTCAGCATCCAGTCTATCAACCCGTTGGGCGGGGGTTTCTCTCCTCTCCGACGCGGCCTTCATTTTGGGAACTAAAAGAGGAAGAGCAAATTAAAAAAAATGCAAATTACCCGAATCAGACATAGTATTCGGGTCGGTATCGAAGACCGGCAGCCCAGAGGTTCTCCTCGGTGGTAAGAAGGTGCGACTTCCTCTGCTCGGGGGAAAGCTCTAAAAGCGTTTCTATCCGGTCGTCAAACTCCGAAGATGTCTCCTCCGCTGGTATATGACCTGCAGAGGAAACAAATGATGAGCGTTAGACAAAAAAAGTGAACAAAATGAAATACTTGATACTTACGCATTTTGGAAATAAAATGCTCGGGGACCCGGAGCCGCCGTCCAAAACACCGGGCTCATACTCATTCACCTAGCTCCTCCAATCCCCCCCAACGAAGAACCACTGCTCCTTCCAGCATGTATGGTCTCCGGAGCATCCACTGCCTCCTTATGCATGGCGTGCCGGGCGGTCAGGTAGAACCAACCTGAGCCGGACCTCCCGACCGACCTCCACATAAAAAGACTATTGAACTCTTCAAAGCTGGGGTCGGGCCAACCCTGCTGATTAAAGAGAACGATGAAGCCCACAATCTGAGCCCAGGCATTAGGATGGATCTGAGCTATTGGAAGGCCCCACCTCCGCAAAAAGCGTCAGAACTAAAGGAAGCGGAAACCTTAACCCGGCCAACAGGGAACGGTAGTACACGGCCGTACACCCGAGCAGCGCCAGATGAGGCCTCTCCTCAGGGCATGGGACGAACATCCGCACCCCTTCCGGTAATTTGAACCGCCGCTGCCAGGCCGCTAGCTGTTCCCCGTTACAGTACTCTGGATCCAGGCGGAATCCCACACTGCCTCCACAAAGAGGATCGCCCGGGGCCGAGTCCAAACTTCCCCGACCTCCCCATCCGTATTCGCCGTACCACCTACCGTCGGGCTTCCTGCTTCTGCTTTCACGACTTCCGGCGGCCTCGCTACATCGCCGCCTCCTTCCTCATCACTCCAGTCGACGGGTGCCCCCCTAGGGAAAGACCCGCCATCCCCGTGCGGTCCGGCGACACAGTCAACTCTGCCGCCCTCTCATCCCCAGATCCGACATGTCGACTATTTGAAAGAAAAGAAAAAGAAGGAAACAAGAAGTGAAACTCACCGGATTTTTCTCTGCAAAAAACTCACGAAAATGGCGAAAATGAAAAGGGAAGAAGAAGAATGAAGAAACCCTTTATTTATAGAGGGAACCAAGCATTAAATACAAGGCGTGTGGCACGTCTATTCGCACTGAACCGTCGCGAGCACCAAGGGCGCGTGGACGCGTCACGAAACCGAATCCTGCCACGTGTCCCTCATCATGACACGAAGACGTGAAAATCGAACCGACACGTCTCTCGAAGAGACGTCCCTTCAAGAATCTTATCCTCCCTAACAAGCCGACTCGGCCTAACTACGAAGCGACTCCAGCCCCGGCACCCGACACGGCCCTGGACTCGGGGGCCTTTGTTGATAGCCCATCCGCCTTGGCATCCACGTAAGCGCTCCCCTCCAGCTTAACTGTCGCGATGGAGAGGACCAGAAGGCAAAAGAACCGGTTTTCGGATAGATCGGCCGAGCAGAGCAACGAGAAGGACCGACCGAGTACGTATCAAATTTACTCCTAGGTCCGTTAAAGACCGGACCAGACAGAACCGTCGGGGCCGACCCGATGACCAGGCCGACCAGATATAGGATAAATACGCTCCAAAACATCGTCATGACACGACCGATCAGAGCAGTGGGAGACCCGAGGGCCGACCCCAGAATCGACCACAACGGATAAGCATCGCCAAAAGCACGCGGTACAGGCACACAAGACAGATAATGCATTTTGCCCTCTCTCTTCTCAAAGCAGTCCCCAAAGACTGCCACGTGTCTAAGACACACTCTCTCTCTGACAAGTGTTTGGATGCATTCTCAGACATCCTCCAGCTGTCGCCCGCGGATTGGGCAAGACTTTCTATATATAGGAGGAATGTACAAAAAGAAAGGACTTTCGGAATCTTTAAGAAAATAAACAGAAAGAGAGAGAGAGAAAAACAAAAGAAGACTTGTAATAAAACAAGCAATTAAAATAGGCCAGCTAAAAAGTTCAGCTCAGCTCTATCTTAGAATAATAAGATCCACTAAATCCGGCTATCCACTAGATCCACTAGATCTACTAAGTTCAGCTCAGCTCTATCTTTTTTATTGCTTTCTATGTGGCTTCGATCCACGTAGTCCAAATCAGCACAAGTCAAATTGATCAAATAGATCATCAACAAAATTAACTCTTGATTATCATGAAATAATGGTGTTTTTTTTTTTTCCTTTTTTCTGGACAGAAGCCCCTCACCATATCATGATTCATGAGTATCTTATCCATGTCTGACACCAAATTTGTTGTGCTTTCTTTGGTACCAAATTTACTCCACGTGCGCACAGAGTAGGCCCCCCTTTCACTTTCTCTTGTATTGTCAGTCACGTGCAGGGCGTGCCCCTTCAACATCATTATTCTGTTATTCCCTAATCCCTACTGTGTACATGCATGTTACTGTATACACTAAATTTCTGGGTAGAATGGCAAGTTTGGTCCAAAATTATGGTAGGAGTGAGACGTTGAGTCCCGCGTTTATTCCACATGTGATTTTTAGTCCACAATTTTCAAAAATTGGTAAAGATGGTCCGAAATTATAATTTGTGGACTAAATCTGCTTAGCTGGCAGATTTTTGCTTAGGTGGCCAAAATTCAGATTTTGTGAACTTACTTATTTTTATTTAAAAAAATCTGCAAAATTAAATAAAAAATTCTGGAATATATTAATATTAAAAAATATTAAAAATCAGTAATCTTATTTTTAATCCTGGAATATTAATATTGAAAAATAAAAAAAAAGTTATTTTAAATTCGGAGATTAGAAAATCTAAAAGATTTTGAACAATTTAAAAAATTCGGAAATTAGTAAATTTATTAAAAAATATTAAAAAATTTCGAATATTAATATTAATATTGGAAAATATTAAGAAATTGGTAATTTTATTTTTAATTCTGGAATATTAATTTAAAAAATAAAAAAAAAAATATTTTAAATTTGGAAATTAGAAAATCTAAAAAATTCTGAATGATTTAAAAAATTATTAATATTCGGATAGCATGTGACCGTTAAAAAATTTCTAAGTTTAAAATAATTTTTTTTGTTTTTTAATATTAATATTCCAGAATTAAAAATAAAATTACCGATTTTTTATTATTTTTTAATATTAATATTAATATTAATATTTTTTAATAAATTTACTAATTTCTGAATTTTTTAAATAGTTCAAAATTTTTTAGATTTTCTAATTTCCGAATTTAAAATAATTTTTTTATTCATTTTCTAATTTCCGAATTTTTTTTTACTCACAAAGATACATTCGTTTACATACCAAACATGACTTCTAAATAATTATTTACTCATAAATGCGATTAGATCATTACTTGTTAGAAGCTTCCAATACTCTATTCCTTGTTTGAAGTTCCATGGCAATCAAATCTACAAATAAAAACAAGAAAAACAACAATTAAAAATTTAACAATGTAAATGTATAATGTAAGAGATAGTATAAGAGTTAACACAAAGTAGATACCTTTTTAACCTGTTGATTAAATTTAGGCTTCGTAAATTGTACTCGACGTTTTTTTTTTACTTCAAACTCATCAATGAATGAATCAACATCAAAATTTTGAGCAATTTCTTTCTCAATGTACATGATCAATGAACTAGCCAGAAAGTCATCTTCCATTTTATTTCTCAATCTTGTCTTGACGAATTTCATAGCAGAAAATGCACACTCCGATGTTGCAGTGGAAACTGGAAGAGTAGAATTAGTCGAATTAATCTATCCACAAGATAGTAAGTGATATTTTTCCCATCTCTGATAGTCGTTGGCACAACTCCGATATAGTTGACAAATTATGAAACATAGGATTGCGCAGAATATCAAGTTCAAAAAGTTTCAATTGATACTTTATATGCATCTTCTCTTGACTGGTGAAATCATCTGAATAAAATTTCTCAACAAGTCGGCAAATATCATCGGTATTGAAAGACTTATATCCATCTTTTGGATCCAAAGCTGAGTTGAGCCTGAGCAACTCAATTGCCTTTTCGTCAAATTGGTCATCTCGTGCAATATAGAATCTATTGTGCCAGTAAATATATCAATTCGATAATGATATTCTAAGGTAATAGGATTTCCTTTACGAACTCTTCCTCTACCTGATCAACGAGCAACATTCATGTCTGGGACTTCTATATCATGCTTTTCACAGAAACTCTTCACATTATCAAACATTTGATCCCATCCATCCTCTTTAAGTTTCTGAATAAGTTCTTTCGTATTAATACTGCATCAATTGCATTTAAAATATCTTGAGATTGATATTGTAAAATCCTACAAATATCACCAGTCATTCCCAATAGGCAATAACTAAATCATGAAATGCAATATAAAATTCTGCAAAGGAATTTGATCATTCAAAATAGTTGGAACCTCAGAAGATTCATTAATCAAATGCTCTATTGACGTTTCAAGAATAGAACTAGCATTATTTTCAACAGAATCAGTAGACCACTGCTTAGAGAAGAATTCACCAATTTTTCTATTTTTCATTATGAACCTGCATCGGTGAATTAAAAAAAAAAACTGCATCAGTGAATTTACCCACTTCGACCAAGAAATTCAACAAAAATTGTGACTATCATACCATGTAAACTCATCAATTTAACCAAAATACCCACTAATTATGTGCATTATTCGCTCAAATTATTAATACCCAAAAGTACAAATTTGCCATAAATCATAAAATAATGACAGCGAGAGAAGAACTGAAGAAAGACGAGAGGGGAGAAGGTGTGTGTTACCTGTAATGCGCGCCAACGACACGCGGAAGAAGCTCAGGCGAGGCGAACGGGGCGGAGCTATGGTGGCCGTGGTTCTCAGTGTTTCTATGATGGCCGTGGCGGTGGCTCTCAGTGTTTCTCCGCAATTTTTTTTCTCTTGAGTGGAAATAGGGTAGAGTGAGAGAGAGAGTATTAGGGCTCACATGTTATTATTATTTTCTTTAAATTATAAAATATAATAATAATAAAAAATATGAGTAAAATATTTTTTTTTGGGAGGGGGGCCACATCCCCTACCCACCCCCTCCCTCCGTCTCTGTCTATTTGGGATAGTCACTTTCTAATTTATTTCGAGTTTGGGTATACATATTCCTAATCCGGCAAGACTCTTTTCAAAATATAGTTATCAGTTATATAATATATACACTGGTGGAACAATTAAATATTGAGAATTTCAAGCGGCAGTGTGGGAGGCCAGATCTCGGTGGGACCCTGCGGTTGGATTTGAGGGGATCCAGCATGGAGCAATCACTTGGGGGACGACTCCTTGTGCGCGATAGTTGAGGATATTTAAAAATCTGGGAGCCAGATACACATATCGCGATTTAACTGGTAGCAGTACTGTGGGCCGGAGCTGTTATCCCGAGGATTAGTCAGGTGTAAACTTGGAACCTCGATATATATATATATATATATATATATATATATATATATATATATAACAATAAAAGTAAAAAGGTTATAAACTATTTTATCTATATCTTCCATCTAGGTTAGAGTACCCAAGAGCGCCTCATTTTATTTACTTGAGAATAGCATTTTAAGGACTAAACAATCATTTATTTAACTAATTGGATAAAAGAGTAACAAAACATGACAACATGTAAATATCTTATTTTTAATATTAATTTTTATTTCAAGGTTTATGTAAATAACATAACCTAAAAAATAACGTGGATACTCGTGGATAAACCGGAACGAAACCGACAACTTTGACTTTTAAGCGCTATCCGGACATATTTCCATAATTCTGCCATTCTCGAGCTGGTTCTGGGTCCAACTTTGGTCCGTAGTTCTCGAGATGAATAAAGTCTACCCAATCGGTCCCGCCTATTGCCATCCCTAGACTCGTGGATATGTAGAAATTTTTTCTTTTTTCTCCTGTTCTTCTTATTATAATAAAAATAATAGCTACATAGTATATTATTAATATTAATAGGGGATCTTGGCCAAAATAATGAGAAAATTCGGTAATTATAGAACAATAGTACAGTCCAGCCAATTTTCTTTCTTCATTATTGTCCAATATAAATGAAATTTCAAATGAGCATACTTTTAGTAAAATATTAAAAGTTTAAGGTATAATTAGGTGATGAAAGTGTTTATTTTTCTAGTAAATTATTTATTGAAGGTTTGATGCAGTAATAATATAATCTTGTGGAAGTGGACAAAATGCTTATCCCTTGTTAGTGTTTCTTGTTAGGAATTAGGATCCACTCTGGACCTAGTTGGATCCGTTTTCATTCACCCAACAAGATCACACCAATCGAGCCTAAACCAAACCAGTCCAATATATAATAAGTTGGGTTTGGGCCCATGGGCCTCCAGTTAGTCATTCTGACAATTTAAGGAATTTTAAAAAAATTCTCCACACACCGACATATACACACACGCACCAGAGAGAGAGAGAGAGAGAGACAAAATGTTTCTCTCTCCAACGGTCGTTAACTGCCTCCTCTGTCGCGCCCTTCTCTTTATTCTCCAAACAGCAAGTTTCCAGCGTTTCAATCCAAATTCTCTCTTCTTCCACTTCCATAATATACTGAAGCATCAAACAATCCTCACCACCGCGGCGCTTGGTTCACACCAGGCGCCGCCACCGCCACCCCCCCCCCCCCCCCCCCCAACTGCTCAACATAAAGCTTTTATAAATGGCAGACCAAAATTCCAATATCGACGACCATCAACAATTCATCGATGCCATTACAAGCGCAGAACAATTGTTAATGTTCGACGAAAATCACGACGACAACCACCACCCCTTGCTCGATAATTTTGTAGATGACATGTTGCAGGATCCCAACGGAAATTATGGAAGTCATTTTTCAGGAACCCGGTTAGAGGAAATTAACAGTAATGAACACAGGAACTTTACTGATTTCCGACAGAATTCGGCTTTTGGGAATCCAATACAAATTCCGATATGGCCCGTCCCACCATCTCCGCACAGTTGCACTTGTTGCCAATCGCTCAGAGAATTTTACCATACAAATGGTGCGTTTTTTTTTTTTTATTTTCGTACTAATTGATTTCTGATCTATTTTGAATGCAACTGCACTCGTGGTGTCTGACAAAATGCTTGTTCCAAGATTTTTCAAATGTTCCACAATCCAAATTGTACTCTCTTCACAAAATGTGTGACGTCGTACGTTTTTTTGTAGGTACTCAAGTGCTGAAGCTTGATGTTCATGGCCGACTAGGACTAATCAGCCACGCGGTGTTGGAGAGATATAACAGTAATTATGTGTCTTCAGAGAGTCATGAGTTCCATATGTTTGAGTAAGCTTTTAGATTATCTTCTTCATTCTATATGTGAATAATAATATGTTCGAGATATGTCCCCATGGGCATAGACTCATGGTAAGTTGCAAGGTGATTGAGGTGAAAATACTCCGACATCGCGGGTTCGAATCCGTGTGGCGACAATACTTTGCTGAGATATTGCAAGGTTTGTTGCTGGGTTTGTGTCTCGTTGGTCCTCTCCCTTGCAGGGCTGCCCTTAGTGCACATCCTTCGATTTAACACCCGCCTGGTCAAGGGATATCTGATACAGGTGGGGAGAGTTTCTCGTCTCTCCCTCAACAAAAAAAAAATAATATGTTCGAGATACGATTTTTTTAATAGATTCTATTATTAGTAGTAATATATTTAAAATGACCATCTGTTTATTTTATATGTGTGGTCGTTTGTTGCAGTTTCTGCCAGGAAAGCATAAGCCGTGTGAAGCAGTTCTTACTTCAGTACTGCAATGATCGTAAAAGAGAAGGTTACGTCATGTTGCAGGATCCTTTATCCAACTTCTATGATGCCTTGTGCATTGGACTCAATGGCGACGATAGTTCAGAGGCCAACATTTTCCCTCCACAAACTTCAGGAGGTTAACAGATAAAACCCGTATTTCTTCTACTTCGAAGCAATTTGAAATTAAGACTAGTCCGAACAGTCTCGTTTTATGTATAACCGATCACGTTTTATTTGATTGAGACGAAGGAGAAAAAATCTACTTACTATAAATTTAATACCCTTAAGGTGTCACTACAGGTGACAGGCATATGAACCAAGAGGACGGTTTGAACCAACCAGAGGAAGATGGAATGGGAGCAACTAAAAGCTACCTTGCTTCACAGGTTAGTATTAAGATTCCACATAATTTTTTGTTTTGTTCGGGTGACTTGCAAAAACTACCCTTGAGGTTTGGAGTAATTGCAAAAACTACACTGGGGTTTAATTGTGTGCTAATATTTAATGGGGTAACTGTAATATTTTTAGAAATGTAGGACTTGACTAATCAGACACGAAACGTGTTTTTGTTAGGATGAATTGCAAAAACTACCCTTGAGGTTTGGAGTAATTACAAAAAAAAAAGAGAAGAGTTTCATAATTACAAAAACTACCCTTTAAGGTTTGGTTGCGTGTTAAATTTAATTGCAAAGCTACCCTTGAGGTTTGGAGTAATTACAAAAAAAATGAACATAAGAGTTTCAAAATCACAAAACTGTCCCTGGGATTTGATTGAGTATCAAATTTAATGGGGCAGCCTAATATTTTCAGAAATGTAGGGGGGTGTTCTAGCATGAAGAGGGTAGTTTTTGTTGTTCACCCTTTTTGTTATGATATCCCGACTTTCTAATGCTAGAATTTCTTGACTGCGCTTATGACGAGTAGAGCAGAGGGAAAGAACTGGAAAGATGAAACTGAGTGATTTGGCAGGGTACTTTCATCTTCCGATCAATGCTGCGTCTAATGAAATGAAGATTTGTCCGTCTGCTTTAAAGAACATATGCCGCAAAGAAGGCTTATCGAGGTGGCCTTACAGAAAGGTGCACCCCTTGGCCTCATGTTATCTATATGTATGTATTCGACGGTGAGAGTAATACATGATCTTGAATTGTGCCTCTTTGTGTAGATAAAGAGCATTGAGGGTAAAATAGCAAAGAAAAAGCAGAGTTTAAATTCAAGTGATGCCAACGAAAGAGCACGTGCGGAGGTGGAGATACAAGAGCTTCAGAAAGGACTTGCCAAGTTTTATGGAGCATATGTTAGCTGATACTATATTTATTTTAACCTAACCCCTAACAGAAATACTAATCAAATAAGTATTTCCCTTTATATATTTCTGTTGTTATGACAAGGTTTTTGTGCTGGATATGACTTTGAAAAACTTACTGCATTTTGTATTTTATAATTCTGTCTCGTATTTGTCTCATATTACATGTCATTTTCTATTTTTTCATGCAAAGTTGTAAAAAAATTTCAAGAATACTTTTAATTTATTATGGACTCTTCAACTTCAACATAAAAAACACATTAATTAATATATCTGGGTAGGGGTATAAACGAGACGAGACAACTCGCGAGCTATTCGAGATCGACTCGGTCAAAACTCGGTCAACACTCGACTCGAGTGGGCTCGACTCGAACTCGGGCTCGAATCGCCATACTAACGAGTTGAGTCGAGCTACCCAATACTCGACTCGATAAGCTCGTGAGATACTCAAATTTTTTTACATATATATAATTAGTTTTATAATATAATTTATAAAATATAACATAAAAAAATTATTAATTGGACAAAGTAAAAAAATATTAATACATACTAGATTTCTATTTTTAATAAAAGAAATAACAATTTTATTGGTCAAAATTAAAATTACTAGCCACATAATAAAAAATTAGATCTTATTCTATATTGATTAAGGGAGTTTGAAGTGTTCACACAAGTTAAAAGCAAAATAGCTTCTCCCACATCGGTTGCGTCTTTCTTCCACAAGTGGATAGTAAATTTAAGTCAAATCTATTGTCCGACATCGCCCATGTAATTATGATTGTGACTCAAATGAGACTATTAAAGGAGGTTAGAAGGCTCTCCTTTAATATACCTGGCTATGGGCCCTTGTCCAAGGATATTATGTAGTGGTGTAAATGAGACGAGACAACTCGCGAGCTACTCGAAATCGACTCGGTCAAAACTCGGTCAACACTCGACTTAAGTAGACTCGACTCAAACTTGAGCTCGACTCGACATACTAATGAGTCGAGTCGAGCTTGTATTTTAACTACTCGAGTGTTTTCGAGTCGAGTTCGAGCTTGAGAAATGACTATCGAGTTCGAGTCGAGTGTACCAATACTCGAACTCGACTCGCATCATTTACACCTATTAAATTAATGTAATTAATAAGGACAAATATAAAATTAGCTAATTATCATTAAATTTTCTTAATATTTGTATAATTTTAAAACAAGACTAGTATTAAGGGATGGATGGAGTAATATTTAAGGAGATTTTCATAAAATTGTCATTTAATACATTGATATTTTTGGAGACTCTTAAAAGTTTTTATGAATCTCAATTGAATATATATGGATTTTTGAAAGAGTTTCACAAAACTCAAAATTGAATACATAGGTAAAAAAGACCAGCAAGATTCCGCCACCTCACACGACGGGGATATAGGAGTACAATGATCGCCGCGGCCACCGCCCCTCGCCACATCCACAAACCCCTCGCTCATCTGCTCCACGAATCTCTCTCTGTCATCCCTACCATAAAATCCCTCCTCCACTCCCTAAACCCTCAAAACCCTCAATTCCATCAAAACCCTGATCCTTCTATCCTCGATCAGTTCTCTCCTTACTTGACCCCTAATTTAGTAATCGAAATTGTCAACAACCAAACAAACCCTTACCATTCCCTCTTCTTCTTCACCTGGGCTTCAAGTCCCAGTCCAAACCCGAACCGTTATCGCCACTCCCACTTCTGTTACATTGCCATCACCGACAAACTCCTCTCCCACAAATTATTTTCATTAGCAGCTGATTTACTGAAAGCCCACGACAAGTTTTCAGATTTTATGGTGGGTAAGTTCATCAAAGCTCATGGTGACTTGGGACATCTGAAATGGGCTGTCAAGCTTTTCCATCAAGTGAAAAATAGGGAATTGGAGGGATGTTTGTTCTCTTACAATGTTTTGTTAGGTGTTCTGGTTAAGGCGAACAAGGTCAGACTTGCTTGGTGTTACTTTGGCCATATTGTTATTAAAGCAGGTATTGTGAAACCTGACGCTTCCACTTACACGACGATGATCAGGGGTTTATGCAAAGTGGGCATGACTGGGGATGCAGAGAAATTGTTTGATGAAATGTCTTGTACGAAAAACTTGACGACTTATAATGTTATGATTGATGGGTTCTGCAAGAAGGGTTTATGCAGATTTAGATATCCATAGTTTACGGAGATGTTGTACAAGCTTTAAACTTCGTAAGGGGAGAAGTTTCGTAGTTGTATTGAAGTAATTCTGATGCAAGCACGGGCAAGACGAGAGTCCATGCTGTTTGCCAATTTTCTTTTTGCTTAAGGGCAGGCGGGTGCCGATTAATTTTCGAAACCAATATTTTTGCTAGAAATATTTCCTAGCAAAGTAATTTGATAATTAATTATTTTAATTATGACACCGCTGCTACTGCTATTGTGACGTTGTGACACGAGTTTTTTCTAATCTATCATATAAAAAAACAGTGGTATTTTTGCACCTAAAATTAAAAGGACAATTTACCCCTTTCTTCTCAACAACATATTTAATTTTGAATAAATTAAAGAACAACTAATTCAATATTTTGAATTAAATGAGAGAACAACTAATTAAATTTTTCCGATGGGACCGCCACGGCAGTCCGACATACCTCCAGCGACTGATCAGTTTTTCTTCACCGCCAGGATTGTTGGACGGCTCTCCGGCCAGAATTGCTGAGCTGCTTTCCGACTAAAACGCCAGGATTGTTGGACGGCTCTCCGGCAAGAATTGCTGAGCTGGTTTCCGACGGACCACAGTAGACTGGTAATTTTTTTATACCACATACCCACCGACCTACTTTCCGATGAATGGTCCCTTTTTTTTCCGGTATGGTTTTGACGGTACGTCAATATTCTTTTTCCTTATTTTTGAAGAGCAGGACGATCGACCGACGATAGACTTTTAAGAACTAATATTTTTTTCTCTAAAAAAATAATCTAATTATTTTATTATTTAATTCAATTATAACGCCATCTTCCGTACTAGGGGTGTCGGATATCCGAAATTTCGGATACGAATATCGGATATCCGACTATCTGGAAAAAAATATGAGTCATATTCGGATATCCTTATATTTGAAAAAAAATATTCAGATTTGAATATCAAATATCCAAATATCCGAAAAAAAACTTCAGATATGGATATCGGATATCCGAATATCCGAATACCTTCTATTATTTAAAATATAAAAAAAATAAAATTTTTAGAATTTTTCGGATATTTCGGATATCCGAATATCCGATTTTCCTGAAGAGTACTATCCGAATCCGAAGTTCCGGATATCCGAATCCGAAGTTCCGGATATCCGAACTTCGGATATCCGAATTTTCAGATATCCGAAACTTCGAATTTTCGGATATTTTTGAACACCCCTATTCCGTACCACAATGAGTTTTCTCTGGTGTAAACATAAACCACGCGCATTAAAAAAGAAGAAAAGACTTCTTCAACTGCACAAACAAAAGCAAATTAATTACAACATTTTATTAATTACAATTTACAACATTTTATTACATGTGTCCCTCCACTCCGGGATCGATCCTCCTAATCCTGTTTGATCCCACCTTCGCAATGGCTCCCTTCACTCTCAGTCTCATGCCAATTCCCAGTCTTCACCTCCTGACTACTACTCCCTTCTCCTCCCCCTCCTCCACGATGCTCGCCGCTGCTACCGCTGGTCTTCACCTCAATCACCTTCGGCTTCTTCGGCTGTGGCGGCGGATTCTTTTCCACCGTCACCGTCAACACACCGTTTTCACAAACGGCCGATAATTTCTCCTTATCCGCATTTTCCGGCAACACAAACTTCTTGAGCAATTTCCCGAACCTCCTCTCCATTTTCAAATACTTCAGCCCTTCTTCCTTCTCCGGTCGGCGCCGCTCGCCGCTGACGACCAAAACGCTGTCGTCCTCGAGGTGTACTTTTATCTGGTCGGGTTTCAGACCAGGCATGTCCACCATGAGGATGTAGGAATTCGGGGTCTCGATGATGTCCGCCGGGGTCGATTTCATGGCCTTGGTGTCGCGGAGGAAGGCCCGCGAAGGATGGTGGGGTTTGTCGGCCGTGTCGGGATCAATGAATTCGAGCATGTCATGGATTGCTGATATCATGGCGTTGTCTAAGCCCATGTCCCTTAAAGCTACATCCATGGTGTTTTTTTTTGTTTTTTTTTTTTCCTTCAGTGGTTGCGCAAATTTGAGTTCTTGCCCGTGGTTTATATTGGATTCTCTCACAGAGAAAGGGGTGTTTAAGCGGTGATAGAAGGGAGGTGGCACTTCCATGAGACACGTGGCGACGCTAGGAGGAATGCGATGCCATGATCATGTAGGTGACACCTATGACTACGTGTCTTCACGTCTGGTAAGGACGTAGCGGGAAGATCGATTTTGTTTAATTTGAACCTGACTCGGCCCATTAGCTCGTTTAGGAGGGGAACAGATCTTTTACTTAAGTAGTCTGTATTTATGCCCTGACTCGGCCCATTAGCTCGTTGCCCTGACTCCCCTCTATTAGGCCTTATAAGCATAGTTAAGAGGGCTAATACAGCATTTGGCAATCCACACAAAATAAATTAAAAGCCCGTCCTAATTTGGAGGCCCTCCGTGCACTCAAGTAAGATGAACACATATCTCGATTTTCCTAGTTTATCGGCCGGTGTGGATATTGTTGGGTTTATTTGGGCCAAATGAATAAAATTGTGAGGGCCCAAATATTAATTCTCCTGCAGTCCACTTCAAAATTGACCCAGCCCGGAACTTTTGGAAGCAGCCCATTATGACCGGATTAATCCTGGCCATTTATTTGGCTCCTTTTAATCCTTGCCGTTGGTTTTATAATACCCCTAATATAAAACTTACCCCCCAGCAAACCCTACCCTCATTTTTCTCTCTTTCTGTTTCCGCCTCCACCCCCTTATCTCTCCCGATTCTGTTTCCCCTTTCTCCTCGGTTGACTTCGCTCCTCCGATATGGAAACCAAATCTGGTCCGATTTTCTCTCTTTATTTGTTGTTCCGATTCTCCTATAAATATCATTTCCGTGTGAGATGAAAGAACAATAAAACGAATTGAGAGCAAGTGATTTTGTTTACCTCGATTTTTTCTCTGTGAAATAAATTGAGTGCTTTGTGGGTGAGGCTTGTGAGAAAAATCCGGGATCTGAGTTTCCTGGGGGTTTTCGGTTGAATCCTGCTAAGTGCTTCGATTCCTCCGGTGGTAGCTTCCGGTCCGGTGGTGGGTTCCGTTTTCTAGTGCTGGTTGCGGGTCATTTGAGTCTTGGACGTGGCTACGGAGACGGAGGACTGAGCCGGGCTGTTTTCAACAGTGACATCACTTTCGATCGGTTTCGGCCGTTTGGTTTGCGTTTTCTTTACTCACTGTTTTTATTTTCAGTATTTTAGTTTAATTTATTTAAATAAAAGTTGTGTAATCCCTAAACCCTATCCCGAGTAGATTTGTGTAATAGTTATATTCGTTATAATTATTGTAATAATTCGTCACCCGATTCGGACCAATTCTCAACATTGGTACCGGAGCTTTGGTTCGGATCTGTCTGAATCGGGTCAAACTGGATCGCTCAGGTATATCGGCTTTACCCTCTCCTTTACTGTCTGTTTTTTCTTGCTCGTTGTTCTTTGTGATATTTTTTCCGATCGTTGTTCTTGGTGATATTTTTGGGGCTCACTGTTCCTTGTGATATTTGTTGGACTCGCTGTCCTTCGTGATATCTTGCGACCCACTGTTCTTCGTGATATTATTTTTGGGGGTTGACTGTCTCGGCCCTGTTGTTATTGCTTCTGCTGCGTATGTTGTTCAACGCATTGCTGGTAATATTCTGTGTGTTTATTACTGCGATATTACTTCGTGTTCATTTTGAATCTGGAATTTTTCATAATCGGGCATTAAAACCCTGCTGCCTGGACCGCTTAAGTGTCCTCGGATCTTGTAGGGGCCTGGTATTGAATTTTTCGGATTCGTTTGATTTTATTTATCTGTGTGATTTTATTGATTACTTTGTGTTCCTGAGTTTTGATAAAATTAACCGTTTCCTTCTTGTTTGTGTTTTTCACAAATTTTCAAAAACTTTGTTCATTTTGGAAATTAAAATGGGAACGATTTATGCCTTCTCTGTGGCCCCATTTGATGGAAAAGGTGATTTTGCCATTTGGCAACAGAAAATGAAAAGCATACTCATTCAACAAAAATGTTTCAAAACTATTGATAATTCTTTCGCTTCTAATGTGACTGCGGATAAAAAGGCTGAACTTGATGAGTTTGCTTATTCTGCGATTATCTTGAACCTATCTGACTCTGTGATAAGAAAATTAGGTAAATACGGTTCGGCTAAAGAATTATGGGAAAAATTAGAAGAAATGTATACTGAAATTTCGTTGCCCAATAAACTGTTTCTTCTCGAAAAATTTTCCGCTACAAGCTCGATCTAAACAAAGACATCGATGCTAATTTAGACGTGTTTACAAAACTGGTTCAAGATATAAAGTTAACGGGAGATAAAAACATCGATGATTACACTCCGATTGTTCTTTTGAATGTTATTCCTGATTCTTACAGTGATGTGAAATCTGTCATTAAATATGGTAGAGATCAAGTGATTTTGGATATTGTTGTTAACGGCTTGAAAAGCAAAGAATTAGATTTGAAAAACAATAAAGGTGCCGCTCTGAGAAACCTTGGCGAGGTTAATTTTGTCAAAGGAAGACCACAAAACCGTTTTAAAAATAAAAAGTCTTCCAACAGTCAAAATAACCAAGCCAACAAGAAAAAGGGCAATGAAAAATTTCGGTTTAAACCTAGACCTACTAATCGTAAATGTTACAATTGTGGTGAATACGGTCACTACATTCAAGACTGCACTAAACCTAAGAAGAACCAGCAATCTGAACAGGCTAACTTAGCTGTCGGTGAAAATCTAGGTGATGCGTTTATGATTTCTGATGCTATGCATGCTTCTGTGAACTCCGTGTTAGCTGACCTTGGTGAAAATGATTGGCTGGTTGATTCTGGATGCACATTTCACATGACTCCATACAAACAACTTTTTTCTAGCTATCGCGATTTGAAAAATCGATATGTGTCTATGCCTGATCATGTAAAACGAGACGTTGCTGGAATAGGAACCGTGTGCCTTAAATTTGAATCTGGAAATTCAATAACGTTGGAAAATGTTAGGCACGTTCCTCACTTAGCCCATAATTTAATGTCTTGTGCATGTCTTGAAGATGATGGCTTTGAAGGTACTTGGGGTAAGGGTGCAATGAAAGTTATAAAAGGTCCCAAAACCTTTTTTGTTGCCATTCGTAAACTGAATTTATATATTTGCTCCACTGTTAGTAACTCTTCCGTAAATGCAGTCCATGGAGATAAAACTGAAATCTGGCATAAACGGTTAGGTCACATCAGTGGTAAAGGTCTTGAAATACTGCACAAAAATGGTTGTTTTGGGAATGATAAAATATCTGACTTGCCATTTTGTGATAACTGTGTGTATGGTAAGCAACATCGTGCGAACTTTCCTCATTCACCTTCCCCAAACCCCCCTAAGAGTTCAAATGTGTTTGAGTATCTACATGCTGATGTGTGGGGGCCTGCCAGTGTTCCGACACATGGCGGAAACCGATATTTTTTGTGATTGATGATTATTCCAGGAAGTCTTTGTGTTTCTTCTTAAGAATAAATCTGATGTGTTTGACACGTTCAAAACCTGGAAAATTTTAATTGAAAATCAAACCGGTAAGAAAATTAAAATTTTGAGAACTGACAACGGCCTGGAATTTTGCAATAATTTGTTTGATACTTTGTGTGCGGAAAGTGGTATTCAAAGGCATAGGACGGACCTACACCCCCCAACAAAACGGAATCGCTGAGCGCATGAACCGAACCCTCCTTGATAGGGTAAGGTCTATGCTCGTCAGCTCCGGATTGTCAAATCGTTTTTGGGGTGAGGCTTTATCTACAGCTGCCTATATTATAAACAGATCTCCATCTGTCCCTTTGAATGGAAACTATCCAGAATCTGTGTGGACTGGTAGTAATATTGATTTCTCAAATCTTCGTGTATTTGGGTGTGCTGCATATGTTCATCATAAACATGATAAACTAGAACCTAGATCGATAAGATGTGTGTTCTTAGGCTACCCGGAGGGAGTTAAAGGATTTAGGTTATGGCTTAAGGGCGAACCAGGGTTTAAGGTGCTAATTAGTAGGGATGTTATATTTAATGACTTGTCTTGAACATCCTGCACCCGCACCCGTGCACATGCCTAATCCAGAATTTGTTTCTAACTACCCTACCTTGAGTGAGGTGGAGCCTGAAAATGATGAAACTTTGCATGCTGAAAATGAAAATCATTCCGAAAATTCTAGTGATGAAATAATTGAGAATGTTGATGAAAGTGCTGATCTGTCCAACTATCAATTAACTAGAGATAGGCCTAGAAGAGAGAATGTTAGGAGGCCTCATCACTTTGATGATTTTCATATGATGTCTCATGCTTGCAATGTGTTTGAATCATTAGATAATAACGAACCTAAAAGTTACAAAGATGCTTTAAAATCTGAAAATGCTTCTGATTGGTTAAATGCTATGAATGATGAAATGAACTCCCTGCATGTTAACCAAACCTGGACTCTTGTTCCAAAACCTGATCGTTGTTCTCTTGTGGACTGTAAGTGGTTATTCAAGGTTAAGAATGAAGTAGAGAATATTAGATTTAAAGCTAGGTTGGTTGCTAAAGGTTTCACTCAAAAGGAAGGAATTGATTATACTGAGATATTTGCTCCTGTTGTGAAATTCACTACCGTGCGTGTCATGCTTGCTTTAGTTGCTCACTTCAATTGGGAATTATAACAAATGGATGTTAAAACAGCCTTTCTTCATGGTGAATTAAATGAGAAAATTTATATGAGGCAGCCTGAAGGTTTTGTCGACTCTAATAAACCTGATCACGTTTGCCTTCTTAAAAAGGCTCTTTATGGCACAAGCAGATCTCAAGGCAATGGAACAAGAAATTTGACTCTTACATGCTTTCTTTAAAATTCAAACGTAGTTCGTATGATCCTTGCCTCTATTTTAAAGAAAACTCCACTGTTCCTATCTTCTTGCTTATCTATGTGGATGACATGTTACTTGTGAGCCCGTGCATGAAATTGATTGATCATGTCAGATCATGTCTTAGTGAGAAATTTGACATGAAATACCTTGGAGATGCCCAGAAAATTTTAGGCATGAACATTGTTAGAGATAGGTAAAATTGTTCTTTGTTTCTAAATCAGTCGTCCTACATTGAGAAAATACTTGAAAAATTTTCTATGACTGCTGCAAAACTTGCTTCTGTGCATCTAGCTGCTCATTTTCTATTATGCAAAGATCAATCTCCTAAAACTCGTGAAGAAGAAAAAACAATGGAAAAAATTCCCTATGCTAATGCTATAGGATCAGTCATGTATCTCATGGTTAGTACTAGGCCTGATATAGCCTATTCTGTTAGTTGTTTGGGTAGATACATGTCTAATCCTGGTATGCCACATTGGGAAACCTTGAAGTGGCTTCTCCGTTATTTGAAATCCTCTGTGGATGTTGGTATTAAGTTTTCTAAATCTGGTGATGGTGTTAAACTTGTTGGATATGTAGATTCTAACTTTGCTAATGATCGTGACAATCGAAAATCCACGACCTCTTATGTGTTTACCCTTTGTGGCTCTTGCATTAGTTGGAAATCTCAGTTACAGAATGTTGTTGCCTTATCTACGACTGAATCTGAATATGTTGCTGCAACTGAGGCGTTTAAAGAAGCCATATGGCTAAAGGGTCTTTTATCTGAAATCGGTTTTCTAAAAGAAAAAGTCGTGGTATTTTCGGATAGTCAATCTGGAATTCAGTTATGCAAAAATTCTGTCTTTCACGACCGCACTAAACATATTGATGTCAAGTTTCATTTTATTCGTGATATTGTTGAAAAAGGTGAACTTGAGCTTGGAAAAATTCCTTCAAAATTCAACCCTGCAGATATGGGCACCAAATGCTTGCCTTTGGAGAAGTTCGTGTCCTGCACCGATCTGCTAAACTTGGGAACTCAAGACTAACTCTTAGTCTTTGCCTTCTTTTGTGATGGCTTTGCATTCTTAGTGAATTATCTCGCTATCTTTGTGATAGCCCTGCTGTCTTAGTGATTGTTACCTTTCTTTGTGATTACCTGTACTTACTTTGTGTTTTGTGTGCAGGTGGTGTCCTACGGCGATGATGACCTCTGTCTCCTTTATGTACCTCGATGACTCATTTGGCCCAGGTGGAGAATTGTTGGGTTTATTTGGGCCAAATGGATAAAATTGTGAGGGCCCAAATATTAATTCTCATGCAGCCCACTTCAAAATTGACCCAGCACGGAACCTTTGGAAGCAACCCATTATGACCGGATTAATCCTGGCCATTTATTTGGCTCCTTTTAATCCTGGCCGTTGGTTTTATAATACTCCTAATATAAAACCTACCCCCCCAGCAAACCCTACCCTCATTTTTCTCTCTTTCTGTTTCCGCCTCCACCCCCCTTTATCTCTCCCGATTCTGTTTCCCCTTTCTCCTCGGTTGACTTCGCTCCTCCGATATGGAAACCAAATCTGGTCCGATTTTCTCTCTTTGTTTGTTGTTCCGATTCTCCTATAAATATCATTTCTGTGTGAGATGAAAGAACAACAAAATGAATTGAGAGCAAGTGATTTTGTTTACCTCGATTTTTTCTCTGTGAAATAAATTGAGTGCTTTGTGGGTGAGGCTTGTGAGAAAAATCCGGGATCTGAGTTTCCTGGGGGTTTTCGGTTGAATCCTGCTAAGTGCTTCGATTCCTCCGGTGGTAGCTTCCGGTCCGGTGGTGGGTTCCGTTTTCTGGTGCTGGCCGCGGGTCATTTGAGTCTTGGACGTGGCTACGGAGACGGAGGACTGAACCGGGCTGTTTTCAACAGTGACATCACTTCCGATCGGTTTCGGCCGTTTGGTTTGCGTTTTCTTTACTCACTGTTTTTATTTTCAGTATTTTAGTTTAATTTATTTAAATAAAAGTTGTGTAATCCCTAAACCCTATCCCGAGTAGATTTGTGTAATAGTTATATTCGTTTTAATTATTGTAATAATTCGTCACCCGATTCGGACCAATTCTCAACAGATACGAATGCAGGCTATCAAGTGGAAACTCTCCGGCTGAGCACTCGGAGCAAACGTCACACGCAGCACCTCGTCAATAGAGAATCAATTTCATCATCAGCGAGGTTTTTGTCATTGAAGCCATGTCGCCGACCGTCGCTCATCCGGTGAAGTAGGATGAATCGCCTTGCCAAGGTATGGTGACACGCCGATATATTGTTAGAGAGTGAAGCAACAAGTAGGGTTTCTATATATAGTGTCTTACTTTTAATTAGTTAATCGAGCCTTTAGCAGATGGCACCAAACACCAAATTTATTTATTTAACTTGAAGTCCAAACTATCCCACCAAACAAGCAAATTAAGACAAATAAACACATGGACCTAAATAAATAAACTTGAATTTATTTATCCTACTTTATTCTAACTAACTACCAAACTTGGTTATTTAAGTGTACTCTAATTTTCATATTGGGTATGGACATTATATAATTGTTTTAAACAAATACTTAAAATATATAAGTAAAATATTACTCATATGACGATGAATAGAATAGTACTTTTGTATTGGGTTAATTGCGCGAAATCCACGTGGTTTGAAAATGTTGCGCGAAATCCCTCGTAATTTGAAAATTGTGTGAGATTCCCTTGTGGTTTAATAAATCATTCACGAAATCCCCTAATCTGCTAAACTTAACACGCGTGGGTATCACTCTCCCCTTGTGCGTCTGAAATCAAGTTAATTGCGCGAAACCCCCTTGTGGTTTGAAAATGTTGCGCGAAATCCCCCGTGGTTTGAAAATTGTGCGAGATCCCCTTGTGGTTTAATAAATCATGCACGAAATCCCATAATATGTTAAACTTAACACGCGTGGGTACCACTCTCCCCTTGTGCGTCTAAAATCTGGGGTTTTCATTTCATTTAGAGTAAATTGCAAAAATCGTCCCTAAAGTTTGGCTAAATTGTATGTTTCGTCCCAAATGTTTATAAAGTGTAAGGATCGTCCCTGTGGAAAACTTTTGGGGCAAATATCGTCCCTGACCACCATCAAATGACTAAAATACCCTTGTCTTCTTCTTTTTTCTATATTTCTTTTCAGTTTCTTACACAAATGGTCCTTGTGTTTCACCAGGTTTTACAAGTTTAGTCCTGATTTTTTTTAAATTATTTATTTAACTATTAATGTTAGTATTATATTTTTATACGTTTTCGTCCATTTTTCTTACGTTTTTGTCTGTTTTTTCTTACGTTTTTTCTGTTTTCATACGGTTTTGTCTGTTTTTCTTACGTTTTTGTCCGTTTTTCTAACGTTTTTTCAGTTTACATACGTTTTTGTTCGTGTTTATACGTTTTCGCCCATTTTCTTACGTTTTCATCCGTTTTCGTCCGCTTTTCTTACGTTTTTCCTGTTTTCATACGTTTTTATCCGTTTTTATAGTTTTTGCCCGTTTTCTTACGTTTTCATTCGTATTTATACGTTTTTCTTATGTTTTTGTTCGTTTTCTTACGTTTTTGTCAGTCTTTCTTACGTTTTTTCCGTTTTCATATGTTTTGTCCGTTTTTATACGTTTTTGTCCATTTTCTTACATTTTCATCCGTTTTCGTCTATTTTTCTTACATTTTTATACATACCAAAACGGGTAAAATAGACAACAATTATAAAAAGGGACAAAAACGGACCAAAACGTATAAAAATGGATGAAAGCGTCAGAAAATCGGTGAAAACGTTTAAAAAAGATAAAAACACATGAAAACGTATAAAAAGGATAAAAACGTATGAAAACGTACAAAAACGAATAAAAACGGACAAAAACTCAAGAAAAACGGACAAAACGTAAGAAAAACGGACAAAAACTGACAAAAACCGATAAAAACGGACAACAACTTAAGGAAAACAGACGAAAATGTATAAAAACGGATGAAAACGTAAGAAAACGGACAAAAACATATAAAAACGGACAAAAACGTATGAAAATGGAAAAAGCATAAGAAAAACTAACAAAAAAAGTAAGAAAAATGGACAAAAACGGATAAAAAACGGACAAAAACGTAAGAAACACACGCGACAGATGAAAGCGTAAGAAAACCGGCGAAAACGTATAAAAACGGAAAAAACATAAGAAAAACGGACAAAAACGTAAGAAAAATGAACAAAAACTGACAAAAATCGATAAAAACGGACAAAAACTTAAGAAAAGCAGTCGTAAACGTATAAAAACAGATGAAAACGTAAGAAAACGGGCAAAAACGTATAAAATGGACAAAAACATATGTAAACAGAAAAAATGTAAGAAAAACGGGCAAAAACGTAAGAAAAAACAAGCAAAAGCGTATGAAAACGAAAAAAAAAAAACATAAGAAAAATGGACAAAAAGTAAGAAAAACGGTCGAAAACGTATAAAAAATAATACTAATAATGGGGGATTTCGTGCATGATTTATTAAGCCACAAGAGATCTCGCACAATTTTCAAACCATAGGGGGATTTCACGCAACATTTTCAAACCACAAGGGGGTTTCGCGCAACTAACCCGATTTCAGGCGCACAAGGGAGAGTGATACCCACGTGTGTTAAGTTTAACAGATTAAGGGATTTTGTGCATGATTTATTAAACCAAAAGGGGATCTCGCATAATTTTCAAACCACGGGGGGATTTCGCGCAACATTTTCAAACCATAAGGGGTTTCGCGCAATTAACTACTTTTGTATTTGGTTGTTACATAGTATTAATGGTAATCGTTGCCGAATACATGACTACTATTGTACTTATGAGGCATTATCAAACCCGTGCGATGCACAGTTTTTAGTTGAATATCTACGTGTTTTGTACGTAATGTTGGGGCAGACGGTTGAATGAGCAGAAGGCAGAATTTAAATGCCTTTTAGAGAAGTTTATATGTTTTTTTTTATTGTTATTGTCCTTTTTATTTTAGTCTATGTAATTAGTTATATGAAATGAGGCTTTACTAATCCGTATGTTGCTCCGGGGTTGTTTTTGGTTTATTCAATCCGTGCGATGCACCGTTTTTATCTAAGATTTCATAGCTATAATTTAACCATCTTGTAATTTATACTATCATTTAAAAGTTCATTTTAATCACCTTGTGTATTAGAAGGTGCATTTGTATTGTGATGTTTATCATAGCTTTTGCATTTAAATTAGTTTATTTACGAGGCCTTACGAACCCGTGCGATGCACCGGCTTTGCTTTTGGTTGAATATCTACGTGTTTTGTACGTAATGTTTGTGGAGATGTTTATATACTTTTTATCAAGGTTGCGTCAATATTTGTAATATAAGTTTTATATAATCAGTTATATGTAATGTATTAGGTTGTTTATTTTTTTTTGTTCAATAAGTCTGTGATTTGTGTTTGTTATCACGGGATGAGGCTTTAAGAACTCGTGTGATGCACCAGCTGTGTTTTGGTTTAATATCTACGTGTTTTTACGTAATGTTGGTGCACACTCTTGGCCTTCATAATTACTGTCGTAATCATCTTTCATCACCTAACAATCTGCATCATTGTTAGAAGACGATGATGGCAAATATGTAGCAACATTTGGAAAATCGATAAGACATAGAACAATAGAACTTAACTTTATCCCCCACAATTTTTTTTTTTAAGAAAACGAAATGAATGAATTTGAGTTGGCCACCCCCTCCTCATACATGAGGGGTTAAATAAAATCAAATACATTTTACGTGTGTATGTGTTTGCTTATATAAATATATTTTGTAAAAGGGAATGAAAGAAGACATACGGTTGTTGGCGAAGTATCATCTCCTACACCATCTTCTTGTCCAAACCTATCATGCAATAACAACAGCACATATAAGATTACTAATAATCAATCATTAACAATACAATCACAAACAAATATGTTTGCCAATGACGTTAATCATTTTGGAGCTGCTCATTACACACGACAACAATCAAAACTAAACTTAGTATCATATCACATTACCAAAAGAAACAATTCAAACAAATAAAATATACATCACAGCAATTTTTCAATAACCTTCTTCATCAACGACTCATGCATGCCATGATGACTAAAATGAGATGTGTTGAACTATACTATTTATACTTTGTAATGTGTAACTATTCAGGATACAAAGAGATTGTAACTACTGAAATGGTTACAACATTTACCTGTGATCAATATTCATAAATTGATTTCATAAAGGACTTCAATTCGAATTCCCAATATTTATTTGCAGCAACAATTCGCATTCCGAATCCCAACATTTATTTGCTTACAACTCTCTGTACGAAAATGGACACTGTTCAGATTTTCTAAGCCATTGTACAATGTTGTTAAGCTTCCGATGCCAATTCCCTGATTGTGTTTCTTCAAGACTCTCACGATCGTCCCCAATGGAAGCGTCAAGAAACTCAACAATACCTCCGCAAAATCGCTGTTGGCTTCTCCATATAGTTACTTCGTTTTTTGTTTATTAGTGACGACTTTCAAGTTGAACTTGACATAATTATTAGACATCTTGTATGTATAATATATATATATATATATATATGAATGTTGAAAAACAACACAACTGATGATATCTGAATCTGGCCTCGGTATTTATAGATAATAGACACAGCAATAAACCAAGGGTCGGTCTCTCCAAATCACAGTAGACCCTTCATCTTCCCAAGATCGTGACTTCAAACTTCTTCATGCGTGTCTATTAAACTGACTTGAGAAATGTACCGAAAGTGACATATGTGACCCTTCATCTTCCCCTCATTAAGGTATTGCCCTTTGGCATGGAATTTTTATCATAATAATTGGTGTCATTACCCCTCATCAATGAATTTTTTGGGTGAATCTTTCAATATATATGATATTAAAAGTTACAATTAAAATAGTCTATTCATATGTAATTCCACCCTAAAATTCCCTTCTGCAATCTCTTTGCTAAAACCAAAAATTAATAAATGAAAATATGAAATTATGATAATAAAAATTAATAAATGAGACAGCTGTTTCGTCTTACAGAACCTCCAAATACGGCCCGCCCATCTTTTGAAGTTAGGTATAATTATAATTTTTAGATCTTTTTTATGTATTTTGTTAGATTCTTTTATATTATATATTTAAATAAGTGACATAAATCCCCCTTCCACATTAAATTAAGGGGGATACGTTTTATATAGTATAGATTTGTCCAAGTTCATGACCTATTATTTTTATAATTCGTGTAATGCTACATGTATATATATGAGTACACATATTTATATACATATTATTTTATCCATACCGTTCCTGTGGGACCACAGTAAATAAATGGGTCCCACAGTAAATAAATGAATAAGATATGTGTGTTTTAGTATATAAATATGTATGTGTATATACGGGTGTTCAAAACTACCCGACCCGGTTGACCCGGCCCAATTACCCGACTACCCGAGAATCTTTTACCGGGTAATTTTTTTAATTACCCGGATTTAGCGGGCCGGGTAATGGGCCGGCCAAATAAAATTATTGGGTACTCGCCGACCCGGTAACTTTTTTTTAGTATTTTTATTATTTTTATTTTCTCACACATATCTTATTTTAACCATTTTAAAAATTATGTATAGAATTAGTATGTATTTACATTTTAATAATATTAACATTACATTACCTATGTAAAATTTGGTCCATATTAATCTTATGTTCTAATTTTTTTTTTCCTTTTCATGAATCATATATTTTTTATAATTTCAATCTCATTAACTATTTTAAATTATGACATCAAAATTACAAAACTGAGTATGTATTAATATAATATAGTAGTCTAATTTCAAAGTGAATAGATTAAATATTTCATATAATATCTTAATATGTTAGAACCAATGATAATAAAATGAATGTTGTAATTATTGTAAAAAAAATTTCTTACTTTTAATTTATTTTTTTGTAGAAATCAATCGAGAAAATAAATTAAATTAAAGTTAAATTTTCTTAATATTTGATTTAATCATAACGCATGACTTCAGAATTAGAATCAATTCTTGCTAATTTAAAATTAAATATTTTTGTTGAACTAAAAATTGAAAAAAAATATAGCAAAAAAATCACATATATATATATAATTATTATAATAATAATATATATGATTAGAAAAACTGAGGTACCCAAAAAAACGGATACCCGGATTTTATGGGCCAGGCCATAGGCCGCCTAAATAGGTACGGGCTATTGTTCCTTTTTTTTTTTTTTTTTTTTTTTTGAAAGCTTGTAAATAGAAGACTTAAACACCAGACCAACGGCCGTTTAAATGGAGTGATCTCAAACTAACCCATAATGTTGAGATGTTTGAAAGATAGAGTTGCTACGAAACACTATGAAAAACATGGTCATGAGTGTTAGTATTTGACCCAATCGGCCGACAAAATAAATCTCCCCTTTTATTATATAAGTCGGTCCATATCACTTAAGTGCTGGCCCAGCCCATTTGGCAGCCCTGTTGAATGGGAGCCGTTCGATCCAGATTTATTTCCTACTCCTAATCTGGACCGTCCGATCTCCCTTATAAATACCTAACCCTAACCCTATCTCTCTCATTTCTAGTCTCCGCCTCCACTCAACCTGTCTCCCCCTTTCTCTTCTTCTCTCCCGTGAGTTTTATCTCTCTCGGTCAAATCATCGACTTTATTCTCGATTCTCCTTCCTCCTCTCCCCCGTGAGCGATTGAATATCACAATGGAATCCCGTGACATCCAATTCCCTCCTTGTGTGTATATATATCGCGGCCGGGGTTGGAATTTCACACACCGAGAAGAAGAAACACGATTTGTTCCTTGAGAATCTGAGTGAAAACGAGAGTGATATCTGTGTGGTGATATCTTTGAGTGATATCGGGATTGTTTCTTGAGTTTTCTGAGGTTTTCTGGGTTGGTGAAGGTGCTACCGGGCTGTTGTGCCGGCCGGCGGTGGTTTGGTGTTCGTCCTCTGTGGAAACGAACTTTTTTGGTGTCAAATTGCAAAGGATTCGGAAGACCTAAGCCTAAATATCTCTTTCAACAAAGGGGGTTTCCTGAACTTTATTTATCTCCATTTGTATTGCTTTTTCTTGGCGATTTTGTGCAATATATTATACATATATATTTGTTATATATATATATATATATATATTTTCTGGAGTATATACATATATATATATATTTATTATATATATATATTTGCAGTATACTATATAATATATATATTTGTTACATATATTTTCGGTATTATTCCACATATATATATACATATATATATATATATACTGCATTTTGTTGCCTTATCGTTATCTCGGCTAACTTAATCGGATCTTTGTGATTTACAAATTTGTTCTGGACGATAGTACTCCTTTTGGTCAGCTTGTTCTTGGGGTTTATATCAATAATTATATTGGTTTTTATTATAGGTTCATTAGTTGGCCTGTAATCCTTAATCCCGATCCCGTAGAATATAATTGTAATAGTTATATTCGTTTAATCTGCGTGTATAATTGTTCCTGTCTTTAGCCATTATACGACCCGATACCCAACAGTGGTATCGGAGCCCATTTTGTCGGGTGTCGGGTTCTTTTGCTTCGTGGTGATACGGAATAACCCATTCGGATTTCCGCTCAGGTATACCGGCTTGAACCTCGTCTTTTATTATTGCTGCTAGCTTCGGTTCTATTGTCACATTAGCTGTCCTTAAACTGTTAGTTACTTATCGTTTTGCTTGCCGCAGTCTATTTCTGTGTTATCTGGTTAAATTCAGTTTTCGGGCGACTCGTGTTTCCTTATTAATTAAAACTCAAACAAATTAAAACCTTAAAATCCAAAACAGCACTAATCTTGCGCTGCGAGGACCGAAAGTGTCCCTCGGATCTTTGTCAAGAGCTTGAGGATCCCGATTTTAATTTAAACGGGTTTTAATCTAAAAAATCAAATCGAGTCCCCGAATTTTGATTCTCATCAGCTGTGTGCTTCCTTTTCTTTGTGATTTTTGGTTGTCTTTGTGATTACCTTATATTGTGTGTTTCAATGAGATCTTTCTCGGTCTTTAACATTGCACCTTTTGATGGTAAAGGAGATTTTCAAATTTGGCAACAAAAGATGATGGGCATTTTAATTCAACAAAAAGTTTTTAAAGCTATTGATCAATCCTTTTCTGATAATACTACTGCCGATAAAAAGGTTGAGGCAGATGAGTTTGCGTATTCATCAATTATTCTAAATCTGTCCGATTTTGTAATTCGGAAAATTGGTAAACATGATACAGCTAAGGCAGTGTGGGAAAAATTTGAAGAGACTTACACTGAAACTTCCCTGCCTAACAAACTGTTTTTACTTGAAATTTTTTTCCGGTACAAACTTGATATTTCAAAAGATATAAACGATAATCTGGATACGTTTACAAAATTAATCCAGGATATCAAACAAACCGGTGATAAAAATATTGATGAATACACCCATATTGTTCTTTTAAATGCCAACCCTGATTCATACAGTGATGTTAAATCTGCTATTAAATATGGCAGAGATAAAGTAACTCTTGATACTGTTATAAACGGTTTGAAAAGTAAAGAACTGGATTTGAAAACAATAAGGGGAATAAATCTCCAGGTGAGGTTAGAGGGGAAGGCCTCAAAACCGCTTTCAAAAACAGAAACCTTCCTCAAGCCAAAGCCATCAGAGTAATTTTTCTGAAAAGAAGAAGGGCAAATGGAAAAGTAGGTCAAAGTCTCGACCTAAGAACCGTAAGTGCTATAATTGTGGTGAATCTGGTCATTACATTCATGAGTGCACTAAACCTAAGAAAAATTATCAAAATGATATTGCCAACCTTGTGGCAGAAAATGGTCGTGTAGATGAAGTTTTTATGGTTTCTGAAATATGTGAACAAGCTAATACTGTGCATACTCTTACTTTGTGTGAAAATGAGTGGCTTGTTGATTCCGCGTGTACGTAAAGGCTATTTTCTGAATATAGAGAAGTGACAAATTGGTCTGTCTCTATGGCTAATGAAAAATGGTGTCAAGTTCATGGTTTAGGAGATATTAAAATAATGTGTGACTCCGGTTATTTGTTAACTTTAAAGAACGTGAGGCATGTTTCTGAATTGTGTCACAATCTAGTCTCTTGTGGTACCCTTGATGATGAGGGGTATGAAGGTAAGTGGGATAATGGGATTATGAAAATCTTTAATGGAAACTTATGTGTTTTCAAAGCAATAAAACGGAATAACCTCTATGTGAAAACTGCAAAATGTGATTCTTTTGTGAATGCTGTCCAAGGTTACTCAACAGATCTGTGGCATAAATGTCTAGGCCACATAAGTGATAAGGGTCTGGAAATTTTGTAAAAATAAGGGGTGTTTGGGAATGTTAAATTGTCCTCGGTGCCGTTTTGCGACTCCTGTGTGGTAGGTAAACAACATCGTGTTAAGTTTCCTAATCCCCATCCCCCTAGATCTCCTACTACTTATGACACTTTGTATTATTTGCATGCTGATGTGTGGGGGCCATCTAGTGAACCCACACATGGTGGAAATAGATATTTTCTATCTGCGATTGATGATTACTCTCGAAAGGTTTTTGTGTTCCTTCTGAAAAATAAATCTGATGTTTTTGAGAAATTTAAAAATTGGAAAACCTTGATTGAAAACCAAACTGGAAAGAAGATCAAAATCTTAAGGACCGGCAATGGCCTTGAGTTTTGCAATCAAATGTTTGATGAGCTTTGTGCTCAATCTGGTATTCTGAGACATAAGCCTGTCCCATATTCACCCCAACAGAATGGGGTGGTTGAACGTATGAATAGAACCTTGCTCGAAAGGGTCAGAAGCATGTTGACTATGTCTGGGCTCTCGAAAAGGTTATGGGGTGAGGCTTTACTCAGTGCTGCTTATCTGATAAATAGATCTCCCTCTGTGCCGTTGAATGGTAATTATCCTGAATGTGTTTGGACTGGTCGATCTATTGATTTTTCTAATCTTCGTGTATTTGGCTGCTCTGCTTATGTGCATCAGAAAAATGATAAGCTTGAGCCTCGTTCTGTGAGATGTGTGTTTCTGGGATATCCGGAAGGGGTAAAAGGCTATAGGGTTTGGCTAAAGGGCCAAATCGGTTTCAAAACTATTATTAGTCGAGATATTGTTTTCAATGAAAATGAATTTCCTTGCCTTTTACCGGATCCGGAAAACCCCCCTGCTCCAAATGAGGTGGAGCTGCACATTTCTTTAGATAATATGGATAATGTGCAAATAGAAACTAATCTTGATAATCATGATAATGCTGATATGCATGATGAAACAAAAGAAGTACTTGAAGATAATTTGCATGATTATCAACTTGCTCGAGATAGGCCTAAGAGAGAAATTAGAAGACCTTCTCACTTGAATGATAATCATATGGCATCGTATGCATTCAATATGTTTGAATCTATTTATAATTGTGAACCCAAAACATATGATGAAGCTTTGAAATCTGAACACTCAGAACAGTGGCTTAATGCAATGAATGAAGAAATGACTTCATTGCACTCAAATGAAACTTGGGCTCTCGTGCCCCGACCGCCCAACTGTTCGGTGGTTGACTGTAAATGGCTTTTCAAAGTTAAGGAAGAAAATGAGTCGGTCAGATTCAAAGCTAGACTCGTTGCTAAGGGTTTCACCCAGAAAGAAGGTATTGACTACACTGAAATCTTTGCTCCGGTGGTTAAGTTTACTACTGTGCGTATCATGCTTGCTCTAGTTGCTCAATTTGATTGGGAATTAAAATAATTAGATGTCAAAACTGCCTTTTTACATGGTGAACTTGAATAAAAACTTTATATGAGTCAACCTAAAGGCTTTATTGATCCCAAGTTCCCTAATCATGTTTGTTTGCTTAAAAAATCAATCTATGGTTTAAAACAATCACCTAGGCAATGGAATAAAAAGTTTGATGAATACATGCTCTCTCTTAAATTTTCAAGAAGTAATTATGATCATTGCTTGTATTACAAAACTGATTCCAAAAACCCTGTTTTCTTACTCATATATGTTGATGATATGCTCTTAGTGAGCCCTTGTGTGAAAACAGTTGATCATGTCATAAAATGCTTAAGTGCGAAGTTTGACATGAAACACCTTGGTGATGCTAAGCGCATTCTTGGGATGAATATCTTTCGTGATAGGAAAAACTCCACCATTGTTTTAAAACAAGATTCCTATGCGCAGAAAATTATATCCAAATTTTCTATGAGTCAGTCTAAATCAACCAATGTGCCTCTAGCTGGTCATTTTCTCTTAAGTAAAGATCAATCCCCAAAAACTGAGGATGATATCAACTATATGAAAAAGGTACCTTACTCAAATGCCATTGGCTCGGTCATGTATCTAATGGTCAGCACAAGACCTGACATAGCTTATGCTGTGAGTTGTCTTAGTCGATACATGGCTAACCCAGGGGTTTATCATCGGCAAGCCGTCAAATGGCTCTTAAGGTACTTGAAGGTCTTAACCAGGTATGGTCTTAAATTCTCTCGACACCCGCAAGGTGTAAAATTGGTTGGATATGTGGATTCTAATTATGCTGCTAATCGTGATAACCGTAAGTCTACTACTTCATATGTGTTTACTTTGTGTGGCACACCGATCAGTTGGAAGTCTCAATTACAACCTATAGTTGCTTTATCCACTACAGAATCTGAGTATGTTGCTATAACAGAAGCATTAAAAGAAGCTATATGGTTAAAAGGACTATTATCAGAAATCGGTTTTCTAAAAGATAAAGTCGAAGTTTTTTCGGATAGTCATTCCGGTATTCAACTGTGCAAGAATCCAATTTTTCATGATAGAACGAAACATATTGATGTTCGTTTCCATTTCATACGAGATGTTGTTGCTAAACGTATAATCTATCTTGAAAAATATCGTCCCAATTTAATCCTTCAGATATGGGTACTAAGTGTTTACCCGTCGAGAAATTTAAATCTTGTTTAAAGAGACAGAATTTTGATTCGGTCGAATAAATTTTTTGAACTTTGTGTTCTTAGGGGATCTCTTTGTGAGTTAGTATTCTTTGTGAATTCTTTACCTTATTTACTGTGTGTATGTGCAGGTAACGCCGGAGATAGGCGATGATGAGTCTTCTTCGAAACCCGAAAATGCAATTTGACTAGTTGGCCCAAAAGGTGGATAAATGTTAGTATTTGGCCCAACCGGCCCAGAAACTAAATCTCCCCCTTTTTTATATAAGTCGGTCCATATCACTTAAGTGCTGGCCCAGCCCATTTGGCAACCCTGTTGAATGAGAGCCGTCCGATCCAGATTTATTTCCTACTCATAATCTGGACCGTCCGATCTCTCTTATAAATACCTAACCCTAACCCTATCTCCCTCATTTCTACTCTCCGCCTCCACTCACCCCGTCTCCCCCTTTCTCTTCTTCTCTCCCGTGAGTTTTTCTCTATCGGTCAAATCATCGACTTTGTTCTCGATTCTCCTTCCTCCTCTCCCCGTGAGCGATTGAATATCACAATGGAATCCCGTGACATACGATTCCCTCCTTGTGTGTATATATATCGCGGCCGGGGTTGGAGTTTCACACACCGAGAAGAAGAAACACGATTTGTTCCTTGAGAATTCGAGTGAAAACGAGAGTGATATCTGTGTCGTGATATCTTTGAGTGAGATCGAGATTGTTTCCTGAGTTTTCTGAGGTTTTCTAGGTTGGTGAAGGTGCTACCGGGCTGTTGTGCCGGTCGGCGGTGGTTTGGTGTTCGTCCTCTGTGGAAACGAACTTTCTTGGTGTCAAATTGCAAAGGGTTCAGAAGATCTGAGCCTAAATATCTCTTTCAACAAAGGGGGTTTCCTGAACTTTATTTATCTCCATTTGTATTGCTTTTTCTTGGTGATTTTGTGCAATATATTATACATATATATATATATTTGTTATATATATATATATATATATATATTTTCTGGAGTATATACATATATATTAGGCTAAAATGCTCCTGGGGTCCCTTAACTTAATTTCAGATAACGATTTAGTCCTTTATCTTTTTTTTATCCCAACTAAGTTTATCTTTCCAATTTTAAGCAAAGTTAGCCTTTTCCGTTGGTTTCTGTTAACTGTTGTCTAGGTGGCTGTTAAGTGTAATATCCGGTATTTTTCTTTCCCTTCTATTTTCATTTTTGGTATATTTCTCGGTCATAGTGACCCTCGTGTACCTTTCAGTGTGCCCTTCCTGTCAACTGTTGAACTGTATTCTAGTTATTGTGGTGCGGAACCGCCGTTTCGGGGTTGCCGTGGATCCATTTCGTGCTATTGGTTCCCAAATATTGATTCCTATCTTTTTATTCTCTTTCCGGATCATTTTTATCATTTTGGGACCCAAAAGGGGGTGAGGGCCGCAGCACAAGATGTGTGTGCCGCGGCACACAAATTTCTTCAGTTGTTGGCCAAACAAACTGTACTGTGTGCCGCGGCACACCTATCCGGTGCCGCGGCACAATGCCAAGCTTGATGCCGCGGCACACCTATCCGGTGCCGCGGCACACTCGTGTGACATCTGCGACCAAAACCCGCTTTGTCTGGGTGCCGCGGCACACGCAGCCGTATCTGCAGACACCGCCGAACCACAGGAGTAAATTTTTGGCCTGTGCCGCGGCACACAATGCGGTCAACCCCCTATAATTGTGTCGTTTTGAGCGTCCGCTGCTCATTTCTTTCTTCTTCTTCCTGCAACGCGAGAGAGAGTGAGAGAGGGGGGAGAGTTCTTCATCATTATTCATTGGGGGGTTGATTTTCATCATTTTTCTTCGATAGTGAAGCCCGGACAATCAATCCAACGCGTGTTCTACGGATCTTAGTACTTGAATCTCCAAAGGTAATATTTCTTGAAACCCTCCCTTTTGGATAATTGGGGATTTTGGGGTTTTTGTCCGATTCTTTCCGTTTTGTTGATGGATTCTTGATGAATATGATTAATCTTGTTGATATCATTATTTTCCCTACGGATTCATGGTATATTTTCATAGTTTTGCGGAATCGGGAGGGTTTGGTTGTGGTCCGCCCTCGTTGTTATTTTGTGCGAATATACATGAATCGTAGGCGGGTTTTCGGGTGTATTCCATTTCCGTATTCGGCTAGAGTTGATTATAATTATGTTCTTCGAATCGTTAGGTTCGGTTCCGTTGATTCCTAGTGTTCGTCGGTGATTATCCTTTCCGTTCGTTGCGTCATCAAAATATTCAAGGCAAGTATTCTTGGAAACCTTTATGTTTAACGTGAAATGGTAATGTATATTGTGTGTGCTTTACTCACCTCGGGAGGGTCCGACGGGGCCTCGAGGGAATCTATGGCTTCGTCCTGGATTCATGAGTTTGATTCGCTAGCCAGCTCGGGAGGGTCCTTGGAGGCCTCGAGTGGGATTCGTGGCTTCGTCCGGTCTAGGTGACGTGTGGTGCTTGGTTTGTTTTATGAATGTGGCGGCTCGGGAGGGTCCTTAGAGGCCTCGAGTGGGATTCGTGGCTTCGTCCGGTTCTAGGCAAATTAATTGTATTTGTTTGTTTAGGAAAAGACATGTCTGGTTTTGGTTTTTGAAATAATATTGGTGCATGTACTATGAAATGTGTAAGCGATTGGTTTGCCTTGATTACTTGTACTAGCGTAATTGCTAACCCCTCTGGGGACCCGTTTTGGGGAAATTCTTGTTATGGATTTCAGGTTATGATTATCCGGACGAGCGGGCACCTGGGCAGTACGAGGACGTTGGCCAGGGTCGTTGACATGTGCATTTGGGTCTTTCTATTTCTTTCGTCCATTTCGATTTGGTTGTTCTAATAATTATAAACTTATAGAGTGTACTCGCGAGTACTTAGGCTTTTCATTTCAAACTCCGTATTGTGCTACTTTTAAATTGTTACATTGTTGGTTGATGATCATTTCGCCGGTTGCTCCGGGCGTAATTTTTATGTCTCATAATTAAATGTGTGTCCTCGCTAACAGGGATGGTTAGTCGAGTGGAGTTTTCTTGTTTGTAGCCTGGTGGGTCCCATGTGGGGGGTCCACGGCACTGTAATATACTCTGAATATCTCGGGGTGTTACAGAAAATGGTATCAGAGCTCTAGGTTTATGGATACCTAGGCTTGTTGGTTATTTGGGTCTAGTCGTGTTTTGTCTTGCACATTGTCACACCGCTGCCAGCATCCCAGTACTTCTAGTGCTCGTAAGTTTTCTTATTCGGCTCTTTTGTTTCTTGCATTGTATTTCCACTTTTGAATCGTAGTTGTTTTTCCTCCCTTACTCATCATCGATATATACATTATCTCTCAACATCGGTATGGATGCCGAGGAAACCGTGGTCGTGGTCGTGGTCGTGGTCGTGGACGCGGCCGGGACGTGGGCGGCCGGTGGCGGCCACGTCGCATTCTTCGGGAGCCGCGATGCAGGTGACCGTCACAGTCATGCTTCTTCTCAGGAGCGCGCCGATCTTGGTATTGCGGCTGTTATGCAGCAAATGGTTAACCAGATGGCGGCTATAGCTCAGGTGGTCCGGAACCCCGATCAGGCCCATGCTAATCGGGGCGGAACGGATCGCTGGCTTCAGGATGTCACCAAGATGCATCCTCCTCAGTTTTCGGGAGCTTCGGACCCGATCGGCTGGGAAGGGTGGATCAAGGAGATATCCAAAGTATTCATTTGCTACCAATCGCCCAGGGACCGTAAGGTCCCTATTGCTCAATATTTTCTCACGGGAGATGCTACAGATTGGTGGGAGGCCGTTGGTCCCAAAGATCATGTTGCTTCATGGGCCGAATTTCAAGAATTGATGGAGACCGAATATTGTCCGTGGCCGGTCAGACAGGCTCGAGTGCATGCTTTCTATGATGCTCAACCACGGGATATCCCCGTATCTCAGGCCATTGCCGACTTTAACAAGGAGTTGGGTTATGTGAAGACCCAAGTTGTCGAGGAAATCGACAAGATTTTCCATTTTCCGGGAGGATGAAGCTGTCCATTCGGGACTATATGTGCAGGCTCGTCTGTACTACCACGAAGGATTATCGAGTCGAGCCCTTGCTTATGATATGTCGGTGACCAGCTAGCGTGGCTCGTGAGAGCAAGAAGCGAAGTCGGTCGGAAATTTTCTGGTCCCAGTGGAGGCCGGCGAAATCTCAGTGCAAATATTTCTACGGGCGGTTCGGCTCGTTTCTCGAGAGCTTTGAGTGCCGCGGAAGTCGTCCGGACCCCAGATGCTTTAAGCGTGGCAAGCTGTGCCACGTGAACCGGGATTGTCTTCGTCCCACCTTTAACTTGTCATACTTGTGGTCGGTCGGGCCACAAGGCTTCTTTGCGAGAAACTCGGACGGTTTCGCGGCGCCGTTCTTCTCACCCGGCACCTATGGAGCCGAGTGTGAACCGGGGCTCATTTGCTCCGCCGCCTCCACCGAGTGTCGGCCGAGGTAGGGTCGGGGTCAACCCGCTAGAGGAGGAGCTTCCGGTGTCGGCTTCGCCCGGCCGCGTATATACGAGATGAGGAAGGCCGATGACCCGGCGGCCTTGTGGCGGCAGTACCGTTCGTATCCATTCTCATCACAGCCGGTGTACTTTTTGATTCGGGTGCTACGCATTCATTCATTTCTCTAGAGTGTGTCTGCCGTTTGAGTCTCATTGCTTGTCACCTTGCGAGCCTTTCATCGTTAAACTTCCTAGCGGTGATAGAATTGTCGGTGATCGAGAAGTCAAGGCTGATCTGTGATTATTTGTGAGAGGGCTTGGCTCTCTAATCTTATTGTTGTGAGTATCGAGGGCGAGGATTTAATTCTCGGGAATGATTGGCTCGAGCGGCATGGTGCGATCATGAACTACCGCACGAGGATCATTACCATGTTAGCCGAGGACGGCATGAACACTCTTTCGCGGGCGAAGAGAAACCAGTTTGTTATTAACGCCTTGAAGGCGGTGAAACTCTGCGAAAGGGTGTCTTGGTTATTGGTGCTACGCCTTGAAGGCGGAGAATGGTGGAGTCGAGTTTTCGTCGATTCCGGTCGTTAGTGAGTTTCTGATGTATTTCTGACGAGTTGGGATTGCCACCGGATCGTGAGGTTGAGTTTGTTATAGAATTAGAGCCGGGCGCGGCTCGATTTCAAGGCGCCGTATCGCATGGCACCTTCAGAGATGGCCGAGTTGAAGAAACAGTAGAGTGAACTTCTGGAGTCGGGGTATGTTCGACCAAGCGCCTCGCCTTGGGGCGCACCGGTCTTGTTTGTGCGTAAGAAGGATGGTTCACTACGTTTGTGTATCGACTATCGCGAACTAAACAAAGTGACCATCAAGAACAAGTACCCTTTGCCGAGGATTGACCACTTGTTCGATCAGTTGCAGGGAGCTGCGGTGTTCTCGAAGATTGATTTAAAATCGGGGTACTATCAGCTCCGGGTGAGGGAGTCCGACGTGCCGAAGACAGCTTTTCGGACGAGATACGGACATTATGAGTTTGTAGTTATGCCTTTCGGGTTAACTAATGCGCCGGCGGTGTTCATGCAATTGATGAACAAAGTCTTTATCGAGTATTTGGATAAGTTTGTCGTCGTCTTCATTGACGATATTCTTATTTATTCGAGGAATGAGGAAGAGCATGCCCATCATTTGCGGATAGTGTTAGACATTTTGAGGGCCGAGCAACTCTATGCGAAGTTCTCGAAATGTGAGTTCTGGCTGAAGGAAGTGATGTTTCTGGGTCACGTGATTTCAGCCGAGGGAGTTCGAGTGGATCCGCAGAAGATTGAGGCAGTGTTGGATTGGGCATCGCCCACAAATGTGAAGGAGGTCCGTAGTTTCTTGGGTTTGGCTGGCTACTACCGTAGGTTCGTCGAGGGTTTCTCAAAACTAGCTCGGCCACTAACACAGTTGCTCCAGAAATCCGAGAAGTTCGTCTGGACCGATGAGAGGCAGTCGAGTTTCGAGGAGCTGAAGAAGCGTTTGACTTCAGCCCCGGTTTTGGCGTTGCCGTGTGGCAACGAGGGATTCGCCGTTTATAGCGATGCTTCGGGCCAGGGTCTTGGGTGCGTATTGATGCAAAGACGGCAAGACCATTGCCTATGCGTCGATCTGATTGAGACCATATGAGCTTAACTACCCTACTCATGATTTGGAGTTAGCGGCGATGCTTTTGCGCTCAAGATTTGGCGTCACTATCTTTTCGGCTCTGCATGTCGATTTTTACCGATCATAAAAGTCTCAAATATATATTTACTCAATGGGAGTTGAATATGAGGCAGAGGAGGTGGTTAGAGCCGATTAAGGATTATGACCTCGAAATCCTTTATCATCCGGCAAGGCGAACGTTGTAGCCGACGCCTTGAGTCGAAACCGATTGCGTTGCGAACGCTTGAGGTCCTCACGTCTCGGTCCCGAGCTTCGGCGGGCTTTGATTGAGTTTGGTGTTGAGGTTTTGTTGCTGGAGTCAGTGGGCAACTTTGTGCTTTAGAGATTTCGTCGTCTTTGATCGATGAAATTAAGCTGAAACAATTAGAGGATCCGATGATTACTCAAATCCGAGAGAACGTTCTTAAGGGAAAGTCCCCTGGGTTTGTGATTCACGAGGATGGTGTTTTGAGATTCAGTCGGCTTTGTGTGCCGAACGATCCAGAGTTGCGACAGAGTATTTTATGGGAGGCCCATTCCACACCCTATTCCATTCATCCCGGTTCGAGTAAGATGTACAAGGACACGAGGAGGAACTTCAGTGGAATGATATGAAGGAGGAGGTCGCACGGTTGTGGCGAGATGTTTGACTTGCAGCAGTCAAAATCGAGCATCGGACCGGGTCAAGTTATTGCGATCACTTCCGTTCGGAATGGAAATGGGAAGATATATCGATGGATTTCATTACGAGTTTGCCGAGATCGAGATCGGGCATGAATATGGTTTGGGTGATTGTTGATCGTCGACCAAGTCGGCACATTTTCGGGCATCAAGGACACTTGGGGCCGGAGAAATCGCTCGTGTGTTTATCGCGCAGATTGTGAGACTTCACGGTACTCCGAAGTCTATTGTTTCGGATCGTGATGGCCGTTTTGTATCGCACTTTTGGCAGGCGGTGCATAAGGCGTTGGGTACCCGTTTGCATTTGAGTACCTCTTTTCATCCCCAGTCAGATGGACAGTCGAACGCACTATCCAGACATTCGAGGACATGTTGCGTGCTTGTGCCCTCGATTGGAGTAGCGACTGGGAAGAGCATTTGCCATTGATCGAATTCACGTACAACAATAGTTGGCACGCGTCGATTCGGATGGCACCGTATGAGGCACTTTATGGGCGACGATGTCGATCGCCGATTTGTTGGAATGAGGCGTCCGATTTGGTCGGGACCGAGCCGGATGTCGTTTTAGAGACGAGGCGGAAGATAGAATTAATTCGGGAACGGATGTTGACGGCCCAGAGTCGACAGAAGTCATATGCCGATGTCCGTCGTCGACCTTTAGAATTCGAGGTGGGAGACCACGTTTTGCTGAAGGTGTCGCCGACGAGAGGGGTTTTCCGTTTCGGGAAGAAGGGGAAGTTGAGTCCGAGATTTATTGGACCCTTCGAGATTCTCGAGCGGGTCGGTGGGTTAGCATACCGTTTGGCGTTACCCCCGGCCTTGAGTCACATTCATAGCGTTTTTCATGTTTCCCAGCTGAGGAAATATGTTCCGGATCCTAGTCACGTCATCGATCATGGCGAGATTGATATTGCTGAAGATATTACTTTTGAGGAGCGTCCTTTGAAGATTTTGGAGCATCGTGAGAAACGACTGAGGCATAAGACCATCCCTTTGGTCAAAGTGCAGTGGTCGAGACATGGTGTCGAGGAAGCAACTTTGGAAACCGAGGATAGCATGCGTGCTAGGTACCCTGAGTTGTTTGTTTCTTAAGTTTCGGGACGAAACTTATTTTTAGAGGGGAAGAATGTAATATCCGGTATTTTTCTTTCCCTTGTATTTTCATTTTTGGTATATTTCTCGGTCATAGTGACCCTCGTGTACCTTTCAGTGTGCCCTTTCTGTCAACTGTTGAACTGTATTCTAGTTATTGTGGTGCGGAACCGCCGTTTCGGGGTTGCCGTGGATCCATTTCGTGCTATTGGTTCCCAAATATTGATTCCTATCGTTTTATTCTCTTTCCGGATCATTTTTATCATTTTGGGACCCAAAAGGGGGTGAGGGCCGCGGCACAAGATGTGTGTGCCGCGGCACACAAATTTCTTCAGTTGTTGGCCAAACGAACTGTACTGTGTGCCGCGGCACACCTATCCGGTGCCGCGGCACACTCGTGTGACATCTGCGACCAAAACCCGCCTGTACCGGGTGCCGCGGCACACGCAGGCTGTGCCGCGGCACACTGCCGAACCCTGGGAGTAAATTTTTGGCCTGTGCCGCGGCACACCTCAGCTGTTCCGCGGCACACAATGCGGTCAACCCCCTATAATTGTGTCGTTTTGAGCGTCCGCTGCTCATTTCTTTCTTCTTCTTCCTGCAACGCGAGAGAGAGTGAGAGAGGGGGGAGAGTTCTTCATCATTATTCATTGGGGGGTTGATTTTCATCATTTTTCTTCGATAGTGAAGCCCGGACAATCAATCCAACGCGTGTTCTATGGATCTTAGTACTTGAATCTCCAAAGGTAATATTTCTTGAAACCCTCCCTTTTGGATAATTGGGGATTTTGGGGTTTTTGTCCGATTCTTTCCGTTTTGTTGATGGATTCTTGATGAATATGATTAATCTTGTTGATATCATTATTTTCCCTACGGATTCATGGTATATTTTCATAGTTTTGCGGAATCGGGAGGGTTTGGTTGTGGTCCGCCCTCGTTGTTATTTTGTGCGAATATATATGAATCGTAGGCGGGTTTTCGGGTGTATTCCATTTCCGTATTCGGCTAGAGTTGATTATAATTATGTTCTTCGAATCGTTAGGTTCGGTTCCGTTGATTCCTAGTGTTCGTCGGTGATTATCCTTTCCGTTCGTTGCGTCATCAAAATATTCAAGGCAAGTATTCTTGGAAACCTTTATGCTTAACGTGAAATGGTAATGTATATTGTGTGTGCTTTACTCACCTCGGGAGGGTCCGACGGGGCCTCGAGGGAATCTATGGCTTCGTCCTGGATTCATGAGTTTGATTCGCTAGCCAGCTCGGGAGGGTCCTTGGAGGCCTCGAGTGGGATTCGTGGCTTCGTCCCGGTCCTAGGTGACGTGTGGTGCTTGGTTTGTTTTATGAATGTGGCCAGCTCGGGAGGGTCCTTAGAGGCCTCGAGTGGTATTCGTGGCTTCGTCCCGGTCCTAGGCAAATTAATTATGACTGTTTGTTTCCGGAAAAGACATGTCTGGTTTTGGTTTTTGAAATAATATTGGTGCATGTACTATGAAATGTGTAAGCGATTGGTTTGCCTTGATTACTTGTACTAGCGTAATTGCTAACCCCTCTGGGGACCCGTTTTGGGAAAATTCTTGTTATGGATTTCAGGTTATGATTATCTGGACGAGCGGGCACCTGGGCAGTACGAGGACGTTGGCCAGGGTCGTTGACATGTGCATTTGGGTCTTTCTATTTCTTTCGTCCATTTCGATTTGGTTGTTCTAATAATTATAAACTTATAGAGTGTACTCGCGAGTATTTAGGCTTTTCATTTCAAACTTCGTATTGTGCTACTTTTAAATTGTTACATTGTTGGTTGATGATCATTTCGCCGGTTGCTCCGGGCGTAATTTTTATGTCTTATAATTAAATGTGTGTCCTCGCTAACGGGGATGGTTAGTCGAGTGGAGTTTTCTTGTTTGTAGCCTGGTGGGTCCCATGTGGGGGGTCCACGGCGCTGTAATATACTCTGAATATCTCGGGGTGTTACATTAAGTTGCTGACTATCATCTTCTTCATTTAAACCCCAGATCTCACAGTCAAAACATCACTCTTGTTTTTGCTCCAGGCGGTCTTCTGGCGGATTGGAATGGCTCCGGGGACGAGAGCTGCTGGTTGGGGAAGAACAGGAAAGATGCAACTGTAGCTTCAACATCTTTTGGAGAAACAAGAGGGTCTTGGATAGGTTCTTCTCTTATTATTTTTGTTTTGTGTTCTTCAGGTCGAAAAGCACACCCAAAACCATCAAGCACACCACAAACTACCAGCCAGAGGGTGGCGGCAATTAAGGTAATGGGGGCGGCAGTGATGGGGAATGGGTTAATGGTGGTGGGTAGCAAGGGTGTCTTATGGTAGAGAGAGAGAAGAGGAGACCGAATCATGTGGGTGTTTTTTCTAATTTATAGATGTCAGATTTTTTTTTTGTGTTGTAACTCCATGATGGTTAATATTCTCTTTGGTTGTAATTGTAGGGGTGATATAACTCCACGAACACTTCATATTCTTACATCTTTCACATTCCCTAACTTTATACATTCCCATCACAATTACACTTCCACAATAAATTAAGGTACTGAATCTTTATATATACGAGGCGTTGAGACCCGTGCGATGCACACACTTTGTATAAAGTTGTTCCTTTCGTAATGTTCAGCGTTAACCGTTGAAGTATAAATCTAATGGTGCATAAACGTGCATCGCAATTCTTAGCCAAATAATAAGTTGAGTTAACCTCGAATCTAACATAACCATTATGTGTTTGTAATACCCGTAATTTTGATTTCCGGTAATTTCTTTTTTTTCGGCGAAAGTCCGTTTTGACGACTCGCTCGTGACCGTTTCGTCGTTTCGAGAATGATTAATTCTGCACTTTTTGTCATCCGAGCTCGTTTCGGTGTCGTTTTGTTGAGTTCCGTGCTTTTTAGCGGTTTTTCCGCACTTGAGTTCGATTCTTGCGAATCTCGCCCGAAACTGTTGTTTCGACTTTCTCGTAAGTTCATTTAATGTTATTATTCATGTTGCGAGCTTTGGCTTGGTGTTTCGATCACGTATCGTGATTTTCGGGCGTTTTGGGCCATTTTCGTAATTTCCCAAAGTTTGGGGTAATTACTTCCGTTGTCGAATTTCGAGCCCTCGGGTGGTCGGAATCGTGTGTTCTCTTAGTGCTCGGATTCGTCTTTGCGAGTACTTCGTAAACGTATCTTCGATTCGTACTCAGGTTCGGGTTTCGGGGTCGTTCGGGCCGTCGGAGTTGGTCCCGGCCGAGTCATGGCCGGGCATGCTGGGGCCAGGCCAGCCCTGGCCGAGTAACGTACGGTAGTGATCGGCAGCTACGTACGTAAGGCCGGTTACGTACGTAAGGCCCTGGCCGGTTACGTACGTAACGATGCCGGCATTTCTGGGCAGAGACTTCGGCCATGGCCGGTTACGTACGTAAGGGCCCGGCCGGTTACGTACGTAAGCGTCCGGCAGTGTCCGGCTATTTAAGGCCTGGACCTAGTCATATCCGGCATTTTCCACTTTTCTTCGTTCCTTCCACGATTTTTCACCATAGATCGATGGTTTTGAGTAGAATCAACTTATATAAACATGTTTTGGAAGTTGGAATCATGGATTAACATCATCTTCCACCCGGATCGAAGGTAAGAACACCTAAACTTTTGGTTTTTGGATGTTCTTGGGGTTTCTTGGTGTTTTGGCCGATTTTCTTTGTTTTGATTGATTCTTGATGAAACTTGATTGTAAACTCGTAATCATTCAATACCCTTGAAGTTTTGTGGAACGGATTTGAGTATTTCTTTGAATAATCGATTGAATTGGACTACGCCTTCAAAGTGTCCGATAAAATGCTTCAATGGGTAGAACTTGGGAAGTTCCATACGTTTTCGTAGAATTGTGATTGAATTGATATCGTTGTGACTTAGGAACGAATTCTTGTGAAGAACTCGAGTCGGAACCCTTCCGTTCGTTACCTTCTTTGGGGTTCGAGCTTCCCGATCGAACCGTGTTCTTTGGAGCGTTTGATAGCGGTTATTAAGGCAAGTATCTTATTATACGACTTGTATCTTGTGACTAGTAATTACGTATGATATGTATGACGATTTTGCTTGCCTCCGTAAATATGTCCCGTTTGAGTTGGTTGTGTTTTCCGAAATTTGAAGGCTTTGTGATAATAGTGATATATTGGTATCCGTGTTAGGCGTTGTGCCATTTGTGCAGGATTGCGATGTACATATGAGATGGTTGTACACGTGGTTGTTCAATGTATTGTGTACCGAATGTGTGTTATGTTGGTTAAGAGTCGTTGTGATGATCATGATATTTGTGTTGTTTTGGTTTACATACTTGATTGTACATTTCATTGTAATGTGGAATGGCTTGACATTTAATGATTATGAATTGTGTCGTGTCGATGTGTGTGTGTTCCGTGGTAGGTCCGACGAGGCCTCTCCGGAGTTCGGTACATGATGTGTACGAACAAAGTGTGTGATCCGTAGTGGTCCGACGAGGCCTCGGAGTCCGGTACATGACGTGTACGGACAAGGTGTGTGATCCAGGTAGGGTCCGACGAGGCCTGCGGAGTTCGGTACATGATGTGTACGAACGATGTTGTGGCCGGTATGGTCCGTTGAGGCCTCGGAGTTCGGTACATGATGTGTACGAACAGGTGTGTGGCCGGGTAGGTCTGTTGAGGCCTCGGAGTTCGGTACATGATGTGTACGAACAGTGTGTGTGGTCCGGTAAGGTCCACGAGGCCTCGGAGTTCGGTACATGATGTGTACGAACAATGATCGTGTAACAGTGATTGTTCGGGTAACATTTTAAATATGGATCTCGGACTCATAATGATATATTATTTAGTATGTTTTGAAACGAGAATCGGGCTAAGGCCCTAATGTTTACGAAAAGGTTTTGTAAATTGGGACTCGAGGTCCAAAAGAATTTCTGCTTTAAAAATCCCCGAGATGATGTGTTCCTTTTCAAATATCTCTTATTTGAGTTCGAAATTCTAAAACTTCTCGGGAACATTTTGATAATTGATTTCCGTATTAAATTCGTAGTTGCTATTTGCTTGTTACATTTCGTATGGTTTGATACTTGCACTAGTAAAACAGTGGATTTTACTAACCCCCGAGTATTCGGGGGGTGGATGTTTGTTTTGCGTCCAGGTACATGCATTCGGGGAGCGATGTGGATTGCACAAGAGGATGATGAGTGCGATACTAATCAAGAGTCGAGAGTTGGTAGAGTTTGGTTGTATTGTTAGAGTTCTTTCGCCTTCCACTGTATTGTGTTTCACCCTGTGTGGGTAATGTTGTTAGTCGATTCATTGATAGAGTTGTATGACCTCACCTGGCCCGTGTGTTTATGTGTAAGTGACCTTAGCTCTGTATTATTATATTGTTTGACTCGGCCGGGCAAGCATTTAGTCGTTTATGGATGTTTAGCTTTGGTAGATCCTTGTGGAAAGGGTCTACGGCGTGTAATATTCCCATACGGTTTGGGGATGTTACAATTATGGTATCGAGCTTAGGTTGCGGAAACCTAGCCGTCGGGTCGAGTCGAGTCGTGGTTTGTCGAGTAATGTGTTGTCTTGTCGTTCGAGTCGTCGGTGACAAGTTGAGTTGTGCGTAGTCACAACGTGTCGGATATGTTGTCGATGAGATTAGTATCGTGGGCGATCGTCATCTCCGTGCGGCTTTGTGGACGTAAGTCTCCTCTTTTATGCGAAATACACGTGTATCATGATTGTATCTAAATGAGTTAATTGCGGTGCATAATTTTATTTACCGTGAATATAGTTGTATTTAATACGTGTGACATATAGTATATGTATAAAATCGGGCCTATTGTTGTTTTACCTTTGAACCACCGTGAGGGGTGGTATGGTGTGAAAATTGAGAACCTTGTTGGGTTTCGAATAAGGTATCGTCGATTGAGTTCGCGAGAAACTCAGGAATGGTTTTGTTATATGTTTAAACTAGATCTTGTGAGACGTATTCAATTGATTGTGCATGTTGGGTGTATTTTTTTATCCACCGCGTGAGTTATTTTGTAATGGCTTTCGGTATTTTACCGACTGAGTTTTATTTTGAAAATCGATTCCCTTAACCGAGTTTTTGGCGTTATGGCCTTGATCGTTTTGGCGAAATTCTTATGACGGTATTTAGTATTTTGTAAATGGCTTTTGTGAGTTTTGAAATATTACCGTCATCGGCCCTTTGGCATTTTTGTAAATGGTTTTTATCCTGGTGGTTCGCGCGGGACCCACAGCGCTATAATGTTCCATGTAATTACCTGAGATTTTTGGGCATTCTAGCCCATTGAATTATCTTTGAAAACCTTGAGTATCCTAGAAATAAATTTCGAGATGTACGTTTAAAATGAATTATTTTCTCGTGGTACATCCAAGGTGCCACAATATGTTTCAAAATTCTTCTACCTCGAGGACCAAAATGTTTTGAGATATTTCCAATGTTTTAGAAACACTTTTACTTAGACCCGAGGGTCGAATATTTCCGAAAGTTTTCACGAAAAGAAAGTGTCCTCATTTTTATCGAATGCGAAATAGTTTTCCAAAGTCTCGATAACGATGTTTCACGATTGTACTTTTTTTGAAGGGTGATACTCAAGATCAATCGGTGTTTCCAAAATTATTTTCAAAAGCAGGTTTTCGTTTTTAAAACCTATCCATTCCCGTTTGAGGGCTGGGTATGTATATATGATGTTCGCATTATCGTTATGATGTTGCTGCCGAGTATGGTCGAATTGGTGGCATGAACGTCGAGGCGTTGCCACGCAATTATTGTACTAGCCCTCTGTGAGAGGCGTGAACTGGTGTTTATTGTTTATCGCCTTGTGGCGATTTGCGTGTTGTCGCACGAGTGTGAGATGTTGAAGCTTGGGTTTGTACGTTTGTGTACATGTGTGATTGTTTCATAATGTTTGTAATTATGTGCTGGTTATCGTTCGGGCCGTTGAGGTCGCCGAACGATACCGTCGTTGTTGTAGTGTTTGTGTGTGTATTACTTTACGATGGTAATCGTTGTATATGATATATGTTATGATTCTTTGTTGTGCCAAGTTGGCATCTCCGGTTTGTTGTTTTGCGACGTTATATTCCATTGTACCTAGCAGTTGTATTTTCGGTATGCCGAGCCGAGGTGTTTCAACCGTGGTGTGCTGGGGGCATGCACGTACCAATTATTTTTCTCGTCACAGGATCCAGTTTTGCGAGTTGGGTTCCGAGTCTTTCGGGGCGCGAACTTCAGTACAGATATGAGGATCGGCTCTCAGAGGCCCATGGGAGATGTTTCTGTCGTTTGCTTTTTGTGTTGTCACCTTACTCCAGTTGTTGTGAGTTGCGGGAACGACATTTCTTTTATAAGAGGTCGAATGTAATGCCCGTATCGTTTTGACTTCTGTATTTCATCTTTCTCAGGTCTATCGACTCGCTCGTGTTTGTTGATACTTTCTGGACTTGTTCTGTATTTCGGTTTCATCGTTCGAACGAGCTGTGATCTTGTTTTGGGTCGATCTGGTTATTGCTGTGACATTTCCGAGTCCGGTTCGATTCTTGTGAACCTTGTTCGGAAGTAACATCTTTCGGTTCTATTAGTTCTTTTATTCGAAGTGGATCGGATTTTGAACTTCTGTATTTTCGACTCTGTCGACTAGTTTATGTTCGTTGACATTTTCTGAGCTTGTCCTGCCTCTTGCTTTTGTTGATCGAACGAGCGTGGTATTGTTTCGGAATAACTCGTTTGTTGTTGTAATTTTTCAATTTCTATTCCCTTTCCTGTGGATCTTATGTGAAGGCACATGTTGTTTTCACCGGATCATATATTGTCTCGAGTCGAGATGTGAACCTTGGAGTTGTTGTTTGAATTCTATTGTTCTTCGTGATTCGAACATGATCGTTCGATTTTTGCTGTCTCGATCTTTGTGGTTCGATCGTTTGATTGTTCGGTTTTTGTTGATCTCGTTTCGTGATTGTTGAGCATTCAGACTCCTTCCTAACTTCCTTAAGTTCGGGAAATTAGTCTCGTTTTCGATCTTCTAACCCTTGGGCGGTGGAATTCCGTATTTGTTCAGCGTTTGGCTCGCGTTTTGATTGATGAACCGTTGGGTTGGTCAATCGTATTGATTTTTGTTCGTTGTGTTTTGTGATTGTTCAGATAATCGACTCGATTGTATTATCTGTTTGATGACGCTTGTCACTTGTTGATTTTATTATGCCACCACCGGTGGCGCCGTGTTGGTCGTCGTGGAACGTGTTTTCACGCCGTATATTCCGTTGCGTTGTTTGTAACGTTTCACTGTTGGGCGTTAGTTACGCATTCTTGTGCATCTCATTGAAATATTCCTGGTGGTATATTTCCTCTCCCTACTTGTTTTAAGTTTGGACGAAACTTCTTTTAGGAGGGTAGAATGTAATACCCGTAATTTTGATTTAGTAATTTCTTTTTTCGCGAAAGTCCGTTTGGTGTAATACCCATTGTAATTCAAGAATTATCATTCAAGATTTATCATTCAAGAATTGATACTCGTAATTTCATTCATTATTGATCATTTGTCACTCATATTGATCATGGTATTCATCATTCGAGTAATTGTATCGTGTATCAATCGTCATTCATCACTAACTGATTGGAGTTTCGTGCCGTGTTTATCATCATTGTCATTTTCGTTGCGGTATGCGTGAGGAGTAGCGCACGCTACATACTCCTTTTAGCGTACGCTAATTGGGTATAGGTAGCGCACGCTACCACTCGGCTTTAGCGCACGCTAAGTTAGCTGATTGCACCCGTAAGGTACCGGATCGGCAGTGAGCATAAGGCAGCGCACGCAACGAATGGTAAGTAGCGCGCGCTAGCGAGTTGTAGTAGCGCACGCTAATTTGTGGTGTAGCGCGTGCTAAGGACAGATCAGATTGAGTCCAGTGGCTACTCGACTGCACTGGATTTATTCATAGCGCACGCTATGTGTTGTTTTTAGCGTACGCAACCGATTGTATAGCGCACGCTAAACAATGGTTGTAACGCACGCTATCGGGGTCAGATCAGAGGTCAGACAGTTTTCTGGACTCCAGTGCTGGGCATCAATATTTCGTTAGCGCACGCTAATAATGGGTCTTAGCGCACGCTGGTAGTATGGCCGTAGCGCACGCTACAAGAAGGTACGTAGCGCGCGCTACCGTGTTCGGACAGTGGGTACTGGACTACCCAAATTACTCGTTAGTGTAACACCCCCAGAATATGACCGGGAATGTCACACGCCGTAGACCCTTATCACAAGGATCTACCAGGCTAAACTCCAAAAGACTACTCGATGATTGACCGACCGGGGTCAAAATTAAATAGAAAGCAGACCGACAAGGTCATAAACCAATTCAGAAACTAACGACATTCATATTACAATGACAACAATAAACTTGAACACAGAAAAGAATGACAACTCAATTTAATAAATGATAACTACACCCATGCAAGGGTGAATACTCGAACGACAGAGAAATACCGACCAAAATGATACAAAAGAAAAGACTCTGACTCTGGTGTGATTAGCATCGTCGTCTTCCATCTCCTTCCAAGCCAATCCCGTGACTGCTCCCGAGCTGCCAAAACCTGAGCGCAAAACAGGCACCCACCCCCCGAAAACTCGGGGGTTAGCAAACTGGAATTTTGCTAGTGCAAGTACATAATATACAAGATATACGAACAGTAACAACACAAAATTCAACCGCCGTGAAGCCTTAACACAAACCATACATTCCCATAGTCCACACAGAACAACACTCGCATACACAAGGTGAAAGATAATCATATAGTCATATTCTCTTTACGGAACATAACACCAATCTTTAAACGAGCCCAAGGAGTCAGAAAAATCCCTTTGTAAAAAGGAAAAGTATTTTGATAAGATAGTTTGCAAACATTATTATTGACTCGGGCCGTCTAGGGGTTTTGAAAATCGAATGGGAACACTTTTGGAAAATAATTTGAAAAGCTCTCGGGTCCTTGACCCAACATATGGAACACTGTCACAGACGAAATCATTACAACATCTCACAGGGTTCTCAACCCAATCCAAATAACATCATCACGAAATCAATCATCTCAACATTTCACAGGGTCCTCGACCCGATACACAGAATGGCACCACAATACAATCAAAGGCACAATCTCTCATTCGACATATCCTGCTCAAGACCCCCGATTAATTAACCCTCGGTGATTTCGTCAAACCTCCTTGGTTAATTAACCCTGATACCAACGCTTTAAAAACAATTTGAAACAAACTTTCAAAAACACGAATTGCGGTCTGTATCAAGACAAACATTTAAAAGTGAGTTGAAAGAATTTGAGATACGAACATCGTGCAGAACGGTCTTAGCTATCACTCAAATACCCGTAACCAATAAGCTCGCCAGCGCCTCCACTGCACACCTGTGCACCGGCGTTCACTCCACTATGTTGGCCGCTCCTTGAACATGTCACTGCGCCGGCGATCACTCCCGCAAGAGCCGCCCCTTGACACACGCATTATGTAACACCGGCGTTCACCACCCATATGGAGCCGCACATTGCAGCGTACACCAGGCCGGAGTGCACGCCCCGCCCTCAGAGGTTCCCGGATATGACGTTTCTCACAACAAGTATCCACATAGTTTCAAACATCAAGCACACGGACAAACGTCACAATAATTTTCAACTCGGTACATCAAGTCACACAATTTCACCGCCAGTCCATAACCACACAAATAAACAATAACACGCACGTTATCAATCAAACTCAATCAACACCGCACATATATCTCTATATTGCGACTCAACCGAATATATATATATATATTTATATATATATATATAGATATATATATATATATAACCTTACTATATTATAAGAATAACTATAGTTCGTCCATCAATCCAAGTTGAGTACGTCAACTAGTGTTACCATTCAACACTCGTCGATCACCGACATAAGCATATATATCAATATACGTATATACATACATACATTTAACATATAACTATATATAAACACCTACATATATATACACATACATATATATATATACACACATATATGCATCCGTATAAACTCATACACTTCGACAACAATGATTTCACGCAGTTACAATTCGTATGTCGAGGTACTTGCCTTGGTAATACGACGCGAAGGAAACGACGAAGGAATAGGTTTAGGTCCGAACAATCCCCTCAAATCCGGCCCTAACACAATAATGATATACAATTAATCTCACATCATGAATACGAAGAAATTCCTCCTAGTTCTACCCGTTGGGACAATTCATCGAACACCAAGAGTGCATAGGGAATTGAAATCGGTTAACGGTGAATTAATGGGATTTCATCCCATCCATTAACAAGGGAACCAAGGGTCACGAGTATACTATCGAAATCTAACAACAACATCGGTTAAATCGGATTAAAAGACAAGATCACGACCAAACCCTCCCCAAATACGTACTAGGGTATAAGAGATCTTACCTCTTGAAGATCCAAGCCCTTTGGTCCGAAGAACACGTGTTAGATCCACAATCCGAGCTACACGATCGAAGGAAGATGAAGAAAAACACACAATCAAACGGTAGATGGTGAAAAATCCCCCTCTCAACCCCCTCTCTCTCGCGCACGGTGGAAGGAAAGAAGAAATGAACTGCATCCGCCGAAAAGAAACGCTGATATAGCGCTGACCGCATTGTGTGCCGCGGCTCAGCTAAATGCAAGTGGCTGCAAAAATTGCGCCATGATCGGCCGACCGTCACAGCCGCGGCTCATTCGGAGTGTGCCGCGGCTCAGACTCGCATGTGCCGCGGCCTGCCGGACTGTGGCCGCGGCACGCGCATGAGGTTTTGGCCGGCAAGTGCCACACGGTGTGCCGCGCCGACAAGTGTCTCACAGATCGACTCACTGAAGCCGCGGCGCACAATCCTTGTGCCGCGGCAACCAGATACCGCTTGGCCAACAACTGGGTAATGTGTGTGCCGCGGCGCACAATCCTTGTGCCGCGGCCCACACCCCCCCTCGGGTCCCAAAAATGACGAAAAATGATCCGGAAAGAGAATAAAAGCAATAGGAATCAATATTTGGGCAACAATAACACGAAATGGAAGTATGGAACCCCAAAACGATCTGAGGTACACAACCAAAGTCGAACAAGGAACAAATTCCCTAAACTTCTAGGAAATCACAAAAACGGCCCAAACATCCGAAAATCACGATACAACGTCGGATTAACAATCCGAAACTCGCAACATGCTCTACTCAATCATACGAACTCATGGAAGTAAGAAAATGACGAAATCGAACGAGTTTAACGAGAATCGAATACACATGAGACAAAATATACCACAAGATGAAATTACGTGAAAACCTCATCGAGACCCGTCTAAGCGGAGAAACTCCAAGAACAAAAATAGGTTCAGAATTCCAAAACAGTGCCAAGCGAGTTATCCGAAACGAATATACACCAAAAATAGAAATTACTAAAAATAGAAAACGCGGATATTACATTCTACCCTCCTTAAAATAAGTTTCGTCCCGAAACTTAAAATAGAGAGCGGTGGAAAAAAAATCAAGAAAATAACTACTTGCTCAGCCCCACATCATCATGAGCAATGAGCGAATGCGAGGTTCTAAAAATGTAAGTGAACACGATAAGTCGAGGTGGAGGAGTATGAATTTCGAGACAATAACTCCAAGAGTTAAGAAAATCACAAGACGGCTCACACGTCCTGAAACCATGTTTCGAGCTCGACCAACCGCATCCAAGTTCATAACACATTCGGAAGTGTTAATTGCACGCGAGGGAATATTAGTTTTGAACAAAATTTGCAAGGATTAAGTTCAGATATGGAAGACCACAATAATCCACGGGATTTAACAAAACAGCTCCGAAATTCGTTCGGAGGACGGCAGGCTAAGTAGAACAAGATAGTTTAAAATCGTCGAGAGGATCATAATTGAATTACCAACAATGAAAAATCACACAATACTGAAAATACTAAGGAAAGTACGGGTAATACACTCCGCCATACTAAAAGATATTTCGATCCCAAACTTAGAACAACAAGAGTTGGAAACATAGAGCAATGAAATGAAGAACGATCAAAGTCACGATTGTTCAAAACAGCAACGATTAGGGCATAATACAAAATATTCATCCTCCCATGTTAGACTCTTCAGAAGGAAACATAGGGTTTCGGGACATTCTCCAGTCACTTGCTCTGTTCGCCAATAGGGTAGCATTCTTTGCCAGATCGGAAATTATCTCACAATGCTTCTCCCGATGACCTTCACACCCGCACCGGTAACAAGTCAAGAGTGGAAAGGGACAATTTGCACGAACATGTCCCTGACGATTGCAGTTGAAGCACCCGAGAGTCACCGATGCTGGCTTGGGATTCCAAGCGCTCACTCCCGATCGCGAAGACGACGCGTTCGGACGACGTGGGGGTTTGGGAGCCTTAGACTCTTCACCGCCCAAAAACTTCCCAGATATCCTCGGTCTCTTGGCTTCGCTCGTGGGCTCGACCACTGAGGAGATTTCATAGGATATCGTTTGATCAAGATACTCCTTCACCGTAGCATGAATCGTGGTCGTACGAACCACCTTGCCGCTTTTCCATCATCACGTCTACGTCCGCCGAGGCTTGACATACTAATACGGATAACACCGATCAATAGTATTAGTTTATCAGTCGTACAATATACCACAATTATCAACCCGAGTTTTAGTTAGCATCCTTAGAATAACGGTACTATCGTAAAGCATAAAGTTTTATGAAGTCAATTTCGAGTTCCTCGACGAGGACGATCATTATATGTATGCACTTAATGAAAACAAATTTTTGAAAAAGAGGGCTAGTCACGTTGCGCACAAGACTTGTAAACACTGTCTTTTATTTCGGAAGAGGAAGTTTATATAACGACTCTAAAAATTATTTTCGAGTGATGTATAAAAGAAAAAAAAGAAATCGAAAATTAGTTCGTAACTAATTTGAAATATTTCAAAAATGTTGAGTCCCAAATACCTCAATTTTGAAAATCTTTCCTCTTCTTCCAAAATGTTTATTCGAAAGAATTTTCCACCGAGGTACGTGACCATTTAATATGACGATATTAAATCATGGCTTCACACAATGTTAGAAAATTTCAAAGCATCACTTTAAAATATTCGTGTTACTATAGCGCCGTGGGCCCCGTGCCGGAACCCACCAGGCTAAAAATCATTTTAAAAAAAATGATCAAAATGCCAAAAAGGCCGAAGTCGGTAATATTCTCAAATACTCACAAAAGTCATTTATAAAATATCAAATACCGACATAAGAATACTATCAAAACATGCAAGACCAAAATATCAAAACTCGGTTTGCAAGATATCAAAAGCCATCTTAAAATACTCATGCGGTGGATAAAATTATCATTCATAAATTTATTCTAATAAAGTACTGAAATAGATAAACATGCTCGACTTCCGAAGCATACTACATAACTATTTATACTCGGACCGCATACGCATGTTATATCCTAAAACGATAATATCACCAACAAGTTCCAATTCCTAGTTCACATTAAGCATATTAGCACAATATAATCAAATACGTATATAAGGGGACTTACGATCGGGAGGCTTACCATCACGGATTGCCGGGAGATGATGTCGGAACCACGATACTAATCACAACTCTGATGCGCGCGACTTACACAAGACATGGACTTGACCCAACGGCCTAGGTTTTTCGCAAACCTAAGCTCTGATACCATAAATGTAACACCTCCAGAATATGACCGGGAATGTCACACGCCGTAGACCCTTATCACAAGGATCTACCAAAGCAACTCCAAAAGACTACTCGATGATTGACCGACCGGGTCAAAATTAAATAGAAAGGCATCGACAAGGTCATAAACCAATTCAGAAACTAACGACATTCATATTACAATGACAACAATAAACTTGAACACAGAAAAGAATGACAACTCAATTTAATAAATGATAACTACACCCATGCAAGGGTGAATACTCGAACGACAGAGAAATACCGACCAAAATGATACAAAAGAAAAGACTCTGACTCTGGTGTGATTAGCATCGTCGACTTCCATCTCCTTCCAAGCCAATCCCGTGACTGCTCCCGAGCTGCCAAAACCTGAGCGCAAAACAGGCACCCACCCCCCGAAAACTCGGGGGTTAGCAAACTGGAATTTTGCTAGTGCAAGTACATAATATACAAGATATACGAACAGTAACAACACAAAATTCAACCGCCGTGAAGCCTTAACACAAACCATACATTCTCATAGTCCACACAGAACAACACTCGCATACACAAGGTGAAAGATAATCACATAGTCATATTCTCTTTACGGAACATAACACCAATCTTTAAACGAGCCCAAGGAGTCAGAAAAATCCCTTTGTAAAAAGGAAAAGTATTTTGATAAGATAGTTTGCAAACATTATTATTGACTCGGGCCGTCTAGGGGTTTTGAAAATCGAATGGGAACACTTTTGGAAAATAATTTGAAAAGCTCTCGGGTCCTTGACCCAACATATGGAACACCGTCATGCATTTAAATCATTACAACATCTCACAGGGTTCTCAACCCAATCCAAATAACATCATCACGAAATCAATCATCTCAACATTTCACAGGGTCCTCGACCCGATACACAGAATGGCACCACAATACAATCAAAGGCACAATCTCTCATTCGACATATCCTGCTCAAGACCCCCAATTAATTAACCCTCGGTGATTTCGTCAAACCTCCTTGGTTAATTAACCCTGATACCAACGCTTTAAAAACAATTTGAAACAAACTTTCAAAAACACGAATTGCGGTCTGTATCAAGACAAACATTTAAAAGTGAGTTGAAAGAATTTGAGATACGAACATCGTTCGGTAACGGGGTCTTAGCTATCACTCAAATACCCGTAACCAATAAGCCTGCCAGGCGCCTCCACTGCACACCTGTGCACCGGCGTTCACTCCACTATGTTGGCCGCTCCTTGAACATGTCACTGCGCCGGCGATCACTCCCGCAAGAGCCGCCCCTTGACACACGCATTATGTAACACCGGCGTTCACCACCCATATGGAGCCGCACATTGCAGCGTACACCAGGCCGGAGTGCACGCCCCGCCCTCAGAGGTTCCCGGATATGACGTTTCTCACAACAAGTATCCACATAGTTTCAAACATAAAGCACACAGACAAACGTCACAATAATTTTCAACTCGGTACATCAAGTCACACAATTTCACCGCCAGTCCATAACCACACAAATAAACAATAACACGCACGTTATCAATCAAACTCAATCAACACCGCACATATACACTACACCAGAATCACGTTTTTGTGACTGTCAAAAACTGTCACAAATGACAAAAATAAATACAAATGATCATCATAAAATCACCAACATAATTTTTTTGTGATCACAAAAACAATCACAAAACAGTGACAAAACCTCATTTATATGACTTTACAATACCACTTTTATGGCAGTCACAAATATCATTTATGACTGTCATTAGCAGTCACGAAATTCATCTTTTGTGACAGTCATTAGCAGTCACGAATTTTAACTTTCGTGACTTCCATGAACAGTCACAAATGTCATTTTTCTTGACCGTCTTGTGACTGTTTTTAGAAGTCACAAATGTTGAAAAAAAATACAAAAAAAAAAATAATAAAACCACATTTTTCTCGGAATGCAATCTAATTATTTTTCACAATGAATTCATAATACAATCCAAACATATTTCTCAAAGTATTCACACAACACTCCAATTAATTTTTACAAGACATAAAAATCACAATGTAATGCTCAAAATTAACACGTAAAAAAAATACGAACTCCTAAAAATCACAATATAATGCTCAAAATAATACATAAAAATTACATTGTAATGCTGAAAATTAATTTCTTGACGAAGGGTCTCAACTCTCTCTGAGCTCATCTCATCAACACTATCTATAAGATCATTTGATATAGCTATAAGAGTATCCTTCATTGCTTGCAGGTGATTTGAAGCTTCAGTACAAACTCCTAGCTGCACCAATCAGAAGCCGGAATAAGAATTAGGCAAGAACTTGAATAACTAGAAGGATTATTTTTTAAAAATTACCTTACAATTGTGGCGCACATCAAGCTCAATTGAGCCTTGTAAGAAGCCCTATTACATTTGGTCCTAAAATAGTATATATGGCAATGACCGACTCACAAAATACATATATAGTCAACTAAAGGTAGCAAGACACAAAGACACATCATTCCACAAATATCCATCATATTGTGTAAAATTAAATCGATGAATCAAATCTATGACCGGAAAAACCATGATGAATTAATGAACGCAAGTATTGAATGCCCCAAGTATGCCACCATCAAATCCACAATAGGGAGTGATTGAAGAGAAAAATAATGGAAGCATAGGAAAAGCAAGAAGAACAAAGCATACCTGTGCATCAAAACTAACGAACTAGGGTTACTGTTACCCGTGGATCGGTCAAAGTTGTGCGTAAAAGCTCAATGGAACGGCATCCTATAAATCAAAACGACGCTTGTCAAAAACAAATGCTTCCAAATATATAAAAATACGAAAAGAAAGTGAAATTGAAATCACGACTACGAACAAAAGACGATTTGACATGTAGATCTTTGTCACAAAATAAATCAACTTCTCCAAGTTTTCTCAATGAAAATCACCAATCGCTTCATCTTTTCCAAATCGCACATTGTCATGCCCGAAATAAGGGAGGCCTAGATTATAGTCACAGATACGCTTGGTTAATATTTCCGTTTCTCCTTCCCTTCGATCTCATGGGTTTTCATTTTAAATTACCGCTCATGACAAATATAGAGAGTGGAGACATTTGAGGACCAGTGGTTACTAGTTACTGATTACCTTAAGTAAAGCTACAAAGTATATTCGCCTTGGGAAGTTTAACAAAGATCCTGGATAAACATCACCCACCGCATATACACGCTACATTTACAATAGAAATGATTAGATGAGAGAAAACCAAAGACAGCATGGGAACCAAATTAGAATAAAGAGTAGGATTGTTTGGTGATAATGCAAGTATGATTGGAATTTTTTATGTACAAAAATTATCTGAAACATAAAACCACAGTGCACAAATGATTATTCTTATTTTCCTATTTGGATATGCAAAATTAGACCAACAGTAGTAGTAATTTTCAAAATGCAGTTTGTGTACCCAGTCGATGTGGATGTCTCTATTAATCAAAAATGATGGTATATCCAGTTAACCTTCATCAAGATTCCAAGTGCAAGAGCAATTGATAAAAAAATATTCACGAGGAATGCATTATGATCTCACTCTATTTACAATGTGTACAATGAGTATAAGTTTAAGACTTTATTATGATAAATGGAGAAAGAACATCCTCTTTGTGGTGAGCATATTTAAAAAAAATTAAACAAGAAAAGAGAGCCACCCATTTGCAATAAAGAAAGCGAGGGCCAAGTGTTGAGCAAAATAAACTGATTACGCTAACTAAAAAACAAGGCCACTCACCTTGTTTGTATCTGATACCATATAAAAATGAGACTCAAATTTATTGTCATATACTCTGTTTTTCAGTAATGTGATATGTGGCTTTATTTAAGCACAATCTTCAAGATTGAACTTGTAACTACAAAGATCACGTAAAAATTTGATCAACTATTTTCATAAGCACAACCGGATAACACAGGATAGACAATCCGGTACCAAAGTAAAACCCACGTTAATAAGAGTGTCAATATCTGTTTGCACGAGGGCGCTTGTCCCAGCGCCGTAAGCGTGCTAAGTTTAGCATCAACAGACGATAAGGGATTCTAACCTGCAAGAGTTTTATGCATGAAAACATGAGCAGCAGTACAGAATAAGAACAAAGAATAAAGTTTAAATAATAATAATAATAATGATGATATATATATATGTGTGTGTGTGTGTGTGTGATAACTAAAGCTGGCCAATAATTCTCACTTTATTTAACACTGCAGTTTGGGTAAGATTCTCCAATGAAAGAAGAGCCTCGGCATCAATGCGCACAGGTGCTTCACTTCCATCAAGTACAATTTCGTCTTTGTTAATGTTGATGCCATGAAACGCAATCTGAAAATTTGCATTGAAGTCCATGCAGAAGATAAACTTTTCCACATTTCGGAATTAAATAACAGAGCTCCAACTTATCATTAGATATCTGATGGATAACCATTTTCCTATGAACTCATGACACGAAGTAAGGAGATACTAAAGAAAAAATAAATAAAATAATATAGACGACAATAAAATAAAAAGTAATACATAAAATACAACATACAACTAACTGAAGATGCATAGCATCATAAATATATATATATATGATAAAAACACTACCATTGTGTTATTCACTGATTGAAAAAAAAAAATCAGAACCTAAACGTAAGTACACTTACTGATCGATATTTCATTTTCAGAAGCTTAAATTAATTTCATTGACTCAGTAAATTATATAGAGTCAGAACACCATCATTGATCAATCAAGTAAGAAAAAAAATATGAATCTAAACCAGACCTTAAACAATAAATGAGTCATATGAGTAACTTGAACAATAATAAGGAAGAGAATCATAAAACCCTCTAAGTTAACAAGGATATATCACAATTTCCTTCTCATAAGTGTACTTAAATGGCTTGCATCTTGGAATAGGTCCATCTTCACCAGTGGTTATTGAGGTGCATCTACTCAACCTGGAATGTTAACAATGAGTTTCGACTGATCAAGAAAACTTATACACAAAACACAAAAGGAAGAACTTTCAATGATTTTATCCAAGCTCTATTATGTCTTTCTTTCAGAACCGTTAACAACATATTACCGGGCAATGTCACCTCTTAATATGTTTACGAAGCTTTTACTATGTAAATGCATTATGCCGTTACTAGCTTGTCTACTTTTAAAAGTGTAGCACCACGGTCGAGGGCCTTAAAACACCGATTTACCAATGTTAGATTTGCCATACTAATTTCCCTAAATGACGATTCGAAATCCACAAGATCTTACCAAAAAGAAATGCTAACTAAAAGTTTGAAAAGCGTAAATGACCACGATTAGAACCAGAAACCAAATTCATCTTCAAACATTCAATAGCAGAAACCAATTCATCTTCAAACATTCATACACACACACATAAATGTCAGAACCAGGAAACCAAATACCCAAATTATTCAACAGCACAATCCCATATTTTTGTTTAGAACCGAAATAAAAAACTAAAGGAATTCAAACCTGAGATTTTATTCGGCTACTACAAACTCAATCCTCATCCACTCCTCCACTAACCCTCATTTCTAGATTCGAAACATCGTCGCCGCCTCCAAGCTCTACCGAATCGAAGACTGCGACTTCTTTTTTCTTTTGCCGGAAAATTCAAAGGGCGACTCTTGGAGATCTGACCCGAGTCCCAGAATCATGGAGAGTCCAATCGCTGCTCTTATCGTGTAATTCGACCACCGGTTCTGCGGGTCGCTGGAAGAAGTATTCCGCGTGACTGACAGAGAGAGACCAGCTATCGGGGGAGAGTCAGAGAAGTCACATAGAGAGAGGAGAAGTAAGAATGGGAACTGGGGACTTTATACCGGTTTTGCCGTATTACCCTTATTTCAGATGTGACCGTCCCATCCCATGTACTAAGGGTTTGCCAAGATGTATTTATACATAAAATTGAAAGGTTATGACTGCTCAAGACAATCATAAATATTTAGATTTGTGACTGCTAAAGACAGTCAGAACACTTGTGACAGTCATTAACAGTCACAAATATTTGGATTTATCACTGTTTGGTCTTTATGATCAAGTATTGGCAAATATAAAATTGTGTTGTCATTGATCCACAAATCCAACAAGGTTCAATGTCACAAAATCCTGTTTTTGGTGTAGTGATATCTCTATATTGCGACTCAACCGAATATATATATATATTTATATATATATATATATAACCTTACTATATTATAAGAATAACTATAGTTCGTCCATCAATCCAAGTTGAGTACGTCAACTAGTGTTAGCATTCAACACTCGTCGATCACCGACATAAGCATATATATCAATATACGTATATACATACATACATTTAACATATAACTATATATAAACACCAATATATATATATATATACATACATATATATATATATATACACATATATGCATCCGTATAAACTCATACACTTCGACAACAATGATTTCACGCAGTTACAATTCGTATGTCGAGGTACTTGCCTTGGTAATACGACGCGAAGGAAACGACGAAGGAATAGGTTTAGGTCCGAACAATCCCCTCAAATCCGGCCCTAACACAATAATGATATACAATTAATCTCACATCATGAATACGAAGAAATTCCTCCTAGTTCTACCCGTTGGGACAATTCATCGAACACCAAGAGTACATAGGGAATTGAAATCGGTTAACGGTGAATTAATGGGATTTCATCCCATCCATTAACAAGGGAACCAAGGGTCACGAGTATACTATCGAAATCTAACAACAACATCGGTTAAATCGGATTAAAAGACAAGATCACGACCAAACCCTCCCCAAATACATACTAGGGTATAAGAGATCTTACCTCTTGAAGATTCAAGCCCTTTGGTCCGAAGAACACGTGTTAGATCCACAATCCAAGCTACACGATCGAAGGAAGATGAAGAAAAACACACAATCAAACGGTAGATGGAGAAAAATCCCCCTCTCAACCCCCTCTCTCTCGCGCACGGTCGAAGGAAAGAAGAAATGAACTGCATCCGCCGAAAAGAAACGCTGATATAGCGCTGACCGCATTGTGTGCCGCGGCTCAGCTAAACTGTGCCGCGGCACAGGGCCAAAAATTGCGCCCAGTGATCGGCTGACCGCTCGTTGTGCCGCGGCTCATTCGAAGTGTGCCGCGGCTCAGACTCGGCATGTGCCGCGGCCCTGTCGGATCAGCCGCGGCACGCGCATGCAAGAGGTTTCGCCGGCAAGTGCCACACGGTGTGCCGCGGCCGGACAAGTGTGCCGCGATCGACTGGCCAGAAGCCGCGGCGCACAATCCTTGTGCCGCGGCACCAGTACCGCTTGGCCAACAACTGGGTAATGTGTGTGCCGCGGCGCACAATCCTTGTGCCGCGGCCCACACCCCCCCTCGGGTCCCAAAAATGACGAAAAATGATCCGGAAAGAGAATAAAAGCAATAGGAATCAATATTTGGGCAACAATAACACGAAATGGAAGTATGGAACCCCAAAACGATCTGAGGTACACAACCAAAGTCGAACAAGGAACAAATAACCTAAACTTCTAGGAAATCACAAAAACGGCCCAAACATCCGAAAATCACGATACAACGTCGGATTAACAATCCGAAACTCGCAACATGCTCTACTCAATCATACGAACTCATGGAAGTAAGAAAATGACGAAATCGAACGAGTTTAACGAGAATCGAATACACATGAGACAAAATATACCACAAGATGAAATTACGTGAAAACCTCATCGAGACCCGTCTAAGCGGAGAAACTCCAAGAACAAAAATAGGTTCAGAATTCCAAAACAGTGCCAAGCGAGTTATCCGAAACGAATATACACCAAAAATAGAAATTACTAAAAATAGAAAACGCGGATATTACAGTTAGCGCACGCTACGCACAAGGGCTAGCGCACGCTAACCTGGACTGACTATAAATTGGACAGTTTAGTCAGAGTTCGTCATTTATTCATCTCATTTCATTCCTTCGGTAATTTTGGGCGATTTCGAGCGATTCGGAGAGGATTCTTCGAGGTGTAATCATCAATCATCATCTTCAAGCTCATCTTTCGGATTAATCATCATTTCATCATCTTCATCGTATCGAATCAAAGGTATTAATCTCTTGGATCTAGAATTTCGGATTTTTGGGTTTTTCCTCCCGATTTCTTCGTGTAAGCTTGGATTATCATTGGAATATGTTGGATATGGATTATTTACCTTGGATAAGTATTCTTACGGATTTAATGGTTATTTTCGGAATTATTTCAAGAACCCTTGGGGTTGACTTCGGTTATTTTGGGGATTTCCGATTGTCGTTATTATAAACTTGAATTGTGGATTTCTATGAGATTATTGACGTCATTGATAATGTTTTGCTGGTTTGAATCAATCATGTTGGAGTTGGTTCGATAATTCGGGTTTGGTTTTAACCAACGAGTATCTCAACGTTTTCGTTAGAGTACATCTACGAGTTCGGATATTGTTGTATCGACGTTTGGGTCGGTTATGATCGTATTTGATTCGTGTATTGATCGGTTGTTGGTAATTATTGTTGTTCAAGGTTGTTCGAGCGACCGACATTTCATTTAGGACGTTGTTCGTGGAAGGACATTCTTCATCGGTATTGTGTAAGTTAATTCTTACTCGGTTAAAAGGATATTCATTCCTTTTGTCGTTGTTCATTCATAATCGTAACTCATTCATCATTGTATTAACCGTATCAAAACTTGTCATTGTCAATTAATCACCTCGACCATAAGGAACGACGGTTCCGATCATTTCATTGAGCTATCATTCATTTCACCATCATTTAATCTTGGTGAGTCATTATTCATTTTCGTTGTCACTTTTGTCATATTGTGGCATTCGGGTCATCTTGGCGTGCCGTTGGTATGTGTAGGATTTTCATGTCGGGCATATTATAGTCGTGTGTTGGTTGGTGGCCTCACATTGATCGTGCACACGAGTTGATGGCTTCGTGAGATCGACAGGTACAAGACCACACGTGTATTCGATCGATAATCGTTGGTGTATTTTGCACGGACACATTTCCATCCTGACGTAGTGTGGCGCCATTCCTTTGAGCTGCATCGATAGTCGATTCATATAGCATGTTTGATTGCGTATGTTTCGACAGATAATTCATAATTTCGTATATATCATGATTGTGTATTTTCAACCCTTGAGGATTGTTGTTCTCAGAATCGATTTCCCGTTGGGGATACTGCTGTGTCATGGCAAGGCTAAGGCATGGGAGAGCACGGTGACGGCGAGGAGTCCAAGTGATACCGGTAGGGGGCCCACTTTTTCGGTCATTATGTTTCTTTTATTTTATTCCACGCAGACATTCCGTTTGAATATTCATTTCACTCATTGTTGTATATTTTATCTCCATATAAAATATACTTGTATTGATATCATCTGGTGTGTTGTATAAAACTCCTCATCGGAGTAATTGATGTTGTAATGTGGTTCGGTACTACATTTACCTGTGTAATTCATTCATTTTCATTCGCCTGGTGGGTCCCAGTCGGGGGTCCACGGCACTGTAATATCCGCCTAGTTTGGGGTGTTACAGAGTTGGTATCGGAGAGTGTTTTTGAATACTACCTTCCGAGTCATGTCTCATTTGAAATCATCGTCATCAGACTAGTATCATTGGACTTTCGCGTCACGTGTGACCTGTGCAGATGCCGAGCCAATCGCATCCGAAAGAAGCGTAAGACTTCTAACGCCATGGTATAATTTCTGGCAATTATCATTCATTCATAATTCATCAGTTAACAATCCTCAAACATCATTTTCATTTTGACCAGGACGGTCATTTTAACTCATTAATCACTCAATTCATTTCATTACTCGATTGTTGATCTGGATGATCATATCATTAATCTTGTTAACTTGTTCAAGATAATCATTTCAATAGTTTCATCAGATAATCATGTCACCTCAGTTAATCATTCATATAATCATTGTGTTAGAACGTGTATGCTCATTTTCATCATTTAATGACGTAATCATAACGTGATATTCATGTGGGAGATTTAATCATCATATGACTTTCCACTTCAGTATGGAAAGGGCTGGCAGAGGACGTGGAGGACGAGGCCGTGGAGCAGGCCGAATCCCGAGAACTCGTGCGAATACACGTGCAAATGCCAGGAATAATGCTAATTCATCAAGCAGCGACGCTGCCACTCATTCACCTGGACGCGATCATTCACTATCGGGGAGTCGTACCCGGGACACGGCTCAGTCAGAGGGTGTCCGGGTTGACCCACTCGCTTTTATGCAGGGCATGATGGCCCAAATGACCCAGATGGCTCAGTTGATGGAGACGATACATAACTCCGTCAATCAAAATCAGCAGGCTCCTCCGCCGCCACCTTAGAGGCAAGAGAGGAATGTGAGTAATATCATCGGCGATATCTCTCGTCAGAGGCCACCTACTTTCGAGGGCTCGTCTGAGCCGGCAGATATCATTCATTGGCTCGAGCATTTCGAGAAGTTGTTTGCTATGGTAGAGTGTCCCGAAGGACACAAAGTTTCTGTTGCGGCTTACTATCTGGGTAAGAGCGCACATTCTTGGTGGTTGTCGTTGAAGCCCACCGAAGGATCTTGTACTTGGGATCAGTTCAAGACTCTCATGATGGAGAGGTATTATCCGGCCCCACTCAGAGAGGCCAAGCTGTCAGAATTGCTCACCCCCGACCCCTCATCAGACGAGGATGTTCTCGCCATTGCCGAGAAATTTCAGGAACTTCTTCCTTTCGCTTCATCCATCATTCATTCAGAGGCGGATAAGATCAAGTATTTCAGCAAGAGGCTGAAACCCCGTATGAGACTTCAGTTACTTAATCATAATTGCGCCACGTTGGCCGAATTCATTGAGAAAGCTCTCACCTACGAGCTTACTGCTAAGGAAATTGCTAAGCAGCAACCTTCGTCTGCTAGCAAGAAATCGAAGAACCGTAATCAGTCTGACGGGAGTCAGGCCACTTTCAAGAAACCACGTGCGGGCTCTGCTTTTTCTGAGCGACCTCCTGTGTCGTCTAAACCCGCGGAATCTCAGTCTCGAGCGGCCAGTTCGGCCATCACCTGTTTTAACTGTGGGGAACTTGGTCACCTCAGTACCAAGTGTCCGAGGCAGACTATCACATGTCATAATTGTGGAATTTCTGGGCATAAGGCCCGTTTTTGCCGTAGGGACTCCAAACCTACTCAGACGTCATCTCAGGCACCTAAGCAATCAGCCATTCAGAATCAGGCCACTCAATCAGCGTCGTTTAAAACGACAAGAGCGACTAAAGGTGGAGCTTTTAGCCAGCAGACGGGAGCGTCCGGCGCCGGGACTAGCAAGCCCCGGATTTATGAGATGAAGAAGACCGATGATCCGGAGGCCCGAATGATCTCAGGTACACTCGATATTCTATCTCAACCTGTGTGTACCCTTTTTGATACTGGTGCATCGCATTCATTCATTTCCGAGTCATGTTTGAGTAGACTACGTCTGGGTAGTGCTACTAATTGTGAGCCTTATGTCATTGGCCTACCTGATGGTAGACGAATTATCGGAAATCGTGAGATTCAGAATTGTCCGATCTGGGCCATGGTCGTGTATGGCCAGCGGACCTAATCGTGGTAGATTTGCCGAGGGACGACATCATCTTGGGTATCGATTGGATGGATCGTCATGATGCCATCATTAGTGTCCGTAAGCGTATGGTCACTATCATTTCAGACGATGGGGTTGAATGTGTGTTTCAGGGAGGTAATCCCGGCTGTTCTGGTAAAGTCATTAATTTGATGAAAGCAGTAAGGTTACTCAATCAGGGATGTGTCGGTTATTGGTGCTATATGGCCAAAACCGAGAAATCATCAGTAATATTGACGGATATTCCGGTAGTGAGGGAATATGCCGATGTTTTTCCAGACGAGTTACCTGGTTTGCCTCCACAGAGGGATGTGGAATTCACGATTGAGTTGGAGCCTGGTACGTCCCCGATATCGAAGGCACCGTACCGGATGGCCCCGACCGAAATGCAGGAATTAAAGAACCAACTTGAGGAGTTGTTCGAGAAAGGTTATATCCGACCGAGTGCGTCCCCGTGGGGAGCACCAGTGTTGTTTGTCAAGAAGAAGGATGGTTCATTCCGCTTATGTATTGATTATCGGGAGTTGAACAGGGTGACGATCAAGAATAAGTATCCCTTACCCCGTATTGATGATCTCTTAGATCAACTCCAGGGAGCTTCAGTATTTTCCAAGATCGACTTAAGATCTGGATATCATCAGTTGCGGATTCGAGAGTCGGATATCGCGAGGACGGCGTTTCGAACACGCTATGGTCATTATGAGTTTGTGGTTATGCCGTTCGGATTGACTAATGCACCTGCGGTATTCATGGAGTTAATGAATCGGGTCTTCATCGACTTTTTGGATCGGTTTGTTGTTGTCTTCATCGATGACATTTTGATTTATTCTCGTGACCGGGAGGAACACGAGTTTCACCTTCATCAAGTGCTCGACGTGTTGAGACGAGAACAACTTTTTGGGAAGTTTCCCAAATGTGAGTTCTGGATATCCGAAGTGACTTTTCTCGGACATGTAATTTCATCAGACGGAGTTCGTGTCGATCCTCATAAGACGGAGGCTATTCGGGATTGGCTACCTCCGAAGAACGTTAAGGAAATCCGAAGTTTTCTCGGATTAGCGGGTTATTATCGGCGGTTTGTGGAAGGATTTTCTAGAATCGCTCAACCCTTAACGAACCTTTTGCGGAAGGATAAGAAATACACGTGGTCCGATGCGTGTCAACGGAGTTTTGAGGAACTCAAGAGCCGGTTAATGTCAAGACTGCATTTCCTTGCCGCAGGGACGGAAGGATTTGTGGTCTATAGTGATGCGTCGGACAGGGTCTCGGATGTGTACTCATGCAGAACGGGAAAGTTATTGCCTATGCTTCACGACAATTGAGACCTTACGAGGTTAATTATCCGACCCACGACCTGGAGCTAGCAGCCGTGGTGTTCGCTTTGAAAATTTGGCGTCATTATCTTTATGGCGTTACTGCCGATATTCACCGATCATAAGAGTTTAAAGTATATATTTACTCAGAAGGAGTTAAATATGCGCCAGAGACGGTGGTTGGAATTAATCAAAGATTATGATATCGAGATCCTCTACCACCCGGGCAAGGCGAACGTTGTCGCCGACGCCTTGAGTCGTAAGTCCGTTCAGGAGCAGATGCTTGCTCGTTTAATAGTTCAGAAGGAGCTTCAGCAGGAATTCCTTAGATCCGAGATCGAGGTCTGGCTTCAGCGAGTTCAGGGGCAGCTTTGTATGTTAGAGATTTCATCGTCACTCGAGGAGGAAATCCGAGAGAATCAGGGTTCGGACCCATCATTGTTGCGCATCCGAGAGGATGTGACTCAGGGGAAAGCCCCTGGATTTGTGGTCCACGAGGATGGACTTTTGCGGTTTAAGAATCGGTTGTGCGTGCCGGCGAATGACGAGTTGAAAAACTCGATTTTGAAAGAAGCTCATGCTACCCCTTATTCTGTGCATCCGGGGTCTAGCAAGATGTACAAGGACTTGAAACAAAATTACTGGTGGAGTAATATGAAGCGAGAAGTCGCAGGATTTGTTTCGAGATGCTTAACCTGTCAACAAGTTAAGATTGAACATCAGCGACCGGCGGGTATGCTGAAACCCCTTCCTATTCCCGAGTGGAAGTGGGAAGACATTTCTATGGATTTCATCACGAGTTTGCCGACGAGTCGTCGTGGCATGAATACGATCTGGGTGATCGTGGACCGCTTAACTAAATCAGCTCATTTCCTTGAGATCAAGGAGACATGGGGTCCCGAGAAACTTGCTCAACTGTTCATCAAAGAGATAGTCGACCGCACGTACTCTAAAAGTATCGTTTCCGATCGTGACGGACGGTTTGTGTCGCATTTTGGAAATCACCATCGTGCTATGGGAACCCGGCTTAATCTCGCATCCGCTTTTCATCCTCGCCTGACGGACAATCGAGAGAGGACCATTCGGACATTAGAGGACATGTTGAGTGCATGCGTCCTCGATTGGAAAGACGATTGGGAAGCCCAACTACCATTGATCGAGTTCACGTATAATAATAGTTGGCATGCTTCGATCAAGATGGCACCTTACGAGGCCTTGTATGGTCGTCGTTGTCGGTCTCCGTTGTGTTGGGACGACTTATCGTAATCATTGGGCACCGAGCCCGACATGCTTATAGCCGCCCGGAGAAGGTAGCTTTGATCAGAGTCGCTTGTTGACCGCCGAGTCGATGTAAATCATATGCGTATAACCGTGCCGACCATTAGAGTTCGAGGCCGGTGACCATGTGTTGGTCAAGGTATCCCAGTCGTGGTATCTTCCGCTTTGGGAAGAGGGGAAAGTTGAGTCCGAGATTCATTGGACCGCTTTGAGATTTTGGATCGAGTAGGCGAGTTAGCTTATCGATTGGCTTTACCTCCGGCGTTGAGCCGAATTCATAATGTGTTTCACGCCTCTCGATTGCGGAAGTATGTTGCCGACCCGAGTCACATACTTCGCTCGACGAAATCGAGATCGCCGCGATCATTCATATGAGGAACGTCCTATACGAGTTTTAGAGCGAATCAAACAGCTTGAGGAATAAGACGATTCCTTTGGTTAAAATTCGGGTCTAGACACGGAGTCGAAGAGGCTACTTGGGAAACCGAGGATAGTATGCGGAGAGTTATCCCGAGTTGTTTGACCCTTAGTTTCGGGACGAAACTCTTTTAAGGGGGTGTATGTAATACCCATTGTAATTCAAGAATTATCATTCAAGATTTATCATTCAAGAATTGATACTCGAATTTCATTCATTATTGATCATTTGTCACTCATATTCAGTCATGGTATTCATCATTCAGAGTAATTGTATCGTGTATCAATCGTCATTCATCACTAATCTGATTGGAGTTTCGTGCCGTGTTTATCATCATTGTCATTTTCGTTGTGAGCTGTGCGTGAGGAGTAGCGCACGCTACATACTCCTTTTAGCGTACGCTAATTGGGTATAGGTAGCGCACGCTACCACTCAGCTTTAGCGCACGCTAAGGTGTTTTGATCGCACCCGTAAGGTACCGGATCGCAGTGAGCAGGTAGCGCACGCTACGAATGGTAAGTAGCGCGCGCTAGCGAGTTGTAGTAGCGCACGCTAATTTGTGGTGTAGCGCGCGCTAAGGACAGATCAGATTGAGTCCAGTGGCTACTGGACTACACTGGATTTATTCATAGCGCACGCTATGTGTTTTTTTTAGCGTACGCAACCGATTGTATAGCGCACGCTAAACAATGGTTGTAACGCACGCTATCGGGCCGATCGAGGTCGACAGCTTACGGACTCGATCCGGGCATCAATATTTCGTTAGCGCACGCTAATAATGGGTCTTAGCGCACGCTGGTAGTATGGCCGTAGCGCACGCTACAAGAAGGTACGTAGCGCGCGCTACCGTGTTCGGACAGTGGGTACTGGACTACCCAAATTACTCGTTAGCGCACGCTACGCACAAGGGCTAGCGCACGCTAACCTGGACTGACTATAAATTGGACAGTTTAGTCAGAGTTCGTCATTTATTCATCTCATTTCATTCCTTCGGTAATTTTGGGCGATTTCGAGCGATTCGGAGAGGATTCTTCGAGGTGTAATCATCAATCATCATCTTCAAGCTCATCTTTCGGATTAATCATCATTTCATCATCTTCATCGTATCGAATCAAAGGTATTAATCTCTTGGATCTAGAATTTCGGATTTTTGGGTTTTTCCTCCCGATTTCTTCGTGTAAGCTTGGATTATCATTGGAATATGTTGATATGGATTATCTACCTTGATAAGTATTCTTACGGATTTAATGGTTATTTTCGAATTATTTCAAGAACCCTTGGGGTTGACTTCGGTTATTTTGGGGATTTCGATTGTCGTTATTATAAACTTGAATTGTGGATTTCTATGAGATTATTGACGTCATTGATAATGTTTTGCTGGTTTGAATCAATCATGTTGGAGTTGGTTCGATAATTCGGGTTTGGTTTTAACCAACGAGTATCTCAACGTTTTCGTTAGAGTACATCTACGAGTTCGGATATTGTTGTATCGACGTTTGGGTCGGTTATGATCGTATTTGATTCGTGTATTGATCGGTTGTTGGTAATTATTGTTGTTCAAGGTTGTTCGAGCGACCGACATTTCATTTAGGACGTTGTTCGTGGAAGGACATTCTTCATCGGTATTGTGTAAGTTAATTCTTACTCGGTTAAAAGGATATTCATTCCTTTTGTCGTTGTTCATTCATAATCGTAACTCATTCATCATTGTATTAACCGTATCAAAACTTGTCATTGTCAATTAATCACCTCAGTCATAAGGAACGACGGTTCCGATCATTTCATTGAGCTATCATTCATTTCACCATCATTTAATCTTGGTGAGTCATTATTCATTTTCGTTGTCACTTTTGTCATATTGTGGCATTCCGGGTCATACTGGCGTGCGTTGGTATGTGTAGGATTTTCATGTCGGGCACATTATAGTCGTGTGTTGGTTGGTGGCCTCACATCGACCGTGCACACGAGTTGATGGCTTCGTGAGATCGATTAGGTACAAGACCACACGTGTATTCGATCGATACTGCTTGGTGGCTTGTGCACGGACACATTTCCATCCCGGACGTAGTGTGGCGCCATTCCTTTGAGTCACCGATAGTCGATTCATATAGCATGTTTGATTGCGTATGTTTCGGCTGTGGATAATTCATAATTTCGTATATATCATGATTGTGTATTTTCAACCCTTGAGGATTGTTGTTACAGAATCGGCCCGTTGGGGGATACTGTTTTTCAGGTCATGGCAAGGCTAAGGCACGGGGAGAGCACGGTGACGGCGAGGAGTCCCAGTGATACTAGTAGGGGCCCCCAGTCTTTTCAGTCATTATGTTTCTTTTATTTTATTCCGCTGCAGACATTCCGTTTGAATATTCATTTCACTCATTGTTGTATATTTTATCTCCATATAAAATATACTTGTATTCAGTATCATCCTGGGTGTGTTGTATAAAACTCCTCATCGGAGTAATTGATGTTGTAATGTGGTTCGGTACTACATTTACCTGTGTAATTCATTCATTTTCATTCGCCTGGTGGGTCCCAGTCGGGAGTCCACGGCACTGTAATATCCGTCTAGTTTGGGGTGTTACATTGACGACTCTCTCGTGACCGTTTCGTCGTTTCGAGAATGATTAATTCTGCACTTTTTGTCATCCGAGCTCGTTTCGGTGTCGTTTTGTTGAGTTCCGTGCTTTTTAGCGGTTTTTCCGCACTTGAGTTCGATTCTTGCGAATCTCGTCCGAAACTGTTGTTTCGACTTTCTCGTAAGTTCATTTAATGTTATTATTCATGTTGCGAGCTTTGGCTTGGTGTTTCGATCACGTATCGTGATTTTCGGGCGTTTTGGGCCATTTTCGTAATTTCCCAAAGTTTGGGGTAATTACTTCCGTTGTCGAATTTCGAGCCCTCGGGTGGTCGGAATCGTGTGTTCTCTTAGTGCTCGGATTCGTCTTTGCGAGTACTTCGTAACCGTATCTTCGATTCGTACTCGTGTTCGGTTTCGGGTCGTTCGGGCCGTCGGAGTTGGTCCCGCCGAGTCATGGCCGGCATGCCGGGCTGTGCCACCGGCCGAGTATCGCACGGGTAGTGATCGGCCTACGCACGTAAGGCCGGTTACGCACGTAAGGCCACCGGCCGGTTACGCACGTAACGATGCCGCATTTCGGCAGACTTCGCCATGGCCTTACGCACGTAAGGGCCCGGTTACGCACGTAAGCGTCCGGCAGTTGTCCGGCTATTTAAGGCCTCGACCGAGTCATATCCGGCATTTTCCACTTTTCTTCGCTCCTTCCGCGATTTTTCACCATAGATCGATGGTTTTGAGTAGAATCAACTTATATAAACATGTTTTGGAAGTTGGAATCATGGATTAACATCATCTTCCACCGGATCGAAGGTAGGAACACCTAAACTTTGGTTTTTGGATGTTCTTGGGGTTTCTTGGTGTTTTGGCCGATTTTCTTTGTTTTGATTGATTCGATGAAACTTGATTGTAAACTCGTAATCATTCAATACCCTTGAAGTTTTGTGGAACGGATTTGAGTATTTCTTTGAATAATCGATTGAATTGGACTACGCCTTCAAAGTGTCCGATAAAATGCTTCAATGGGTAGAACTTGGGAAGTTCCATACGTTTTCGTAGAATTGTGATTGAATTGATATCGTTGTGACTTAGGAACGAATTCTTGTGAAGAACTCGAGTCGGAACCCTTCCGTTCGTTACCTTCTTTGGGATTCGAGCTTCCCGATCGAACCGTGTTCTTTGGAGCGTTTGGTAGCGGTTATTAAGGCAAGTATCTTATTATACGACTTGTATCTTGTGACTAGTAATTACGTATGATATGTATGACGATTTTGCTTGCCTCCGTAAATATGTTCCGTTTGAGTTGGTTGTGTTTTCCGAAATTTGAAGGCTTTGTGATAATAGTGATATATTGGTATCTGTGTTAGGCGTTGTGCCATTTGTGCAGGATTGCGATGTACATATGAGATGGTTGTACACGTGGTTGTTCAATGTATTGTGTACCGAATGTGTGTTATGTTGGTTAAGAGTCGTTGTGATGATCATGATATTTGTGTTGTTTTGGTTTACATACTTGATTGTACATTTCATTGTAATGTGGAATGGCTTGACATTTAATGATTATGAATTGTGTCGTGGTCGATGTGTGTGTGTTCGGTGGTCTGACGAGGCCTCTGGAGTTCGGTACATGATGTGTACGAACAAAGTGTGTGATCCAGGTAGGGTCTGACGAGGCCTCTGGAGTCCGGTACATGACGTGTACGGACAAGGTGTGTGATCCAGGTAGGGTCTGACGAGGCCTCTGGAGTTCGGTACATGATGTGTACGAACGATGTTGTGGCCGGGTATGGTCCGTTGAGGCCTCCGGAGTTCGGTACATGATGTGTACGAACAGTGTGTGTGGCCGGGTAGGGTCCGTTGAGGCCTCCGGAGTTCGGTACATGATGTGTACGAACAGTGTGTGTGGTCCGGGTTGTAACACCCCCAATCCGCTCAGGGATATTACACGTCGTAGACCCTCTCCTCGAGGATCTACCAGGCTGATAACTAAAATCAAACACCTAAACATCGCCTTTAAGGCTAAAATGACTCAGTAGACCGATTTGGTCTTTCAATAATAACATACAACTCCATTCCAAACACATACCCACGCAGGGGTCAAAATACAATAAACTCCCGTACAACGGGGAAAGATACTGCAGCGGAAAAGAAAATACAACTAGACCAATACGACATCAACGGATCCTCGTGTGATTAGTATCGTTCATCTTTCATCATCCTTCGTGCCGACCCTGTGCTATGCTCCAAAACCTGAATGCAAAAATAGACATCCACCCCCCGAATACTCGGGGGTTAGCAAAACTCCACTGTTTTGCTAGTGCAAGTATAAATACGAAAACAAGCCATACATATCATACTCCACAAAAACAGAATAATCGCGAATATACTTCCCGAGAAAATTCACTTGATCAAACCATTCAAAACGTGAAAGGTAGGAAATAACCCAATGTCCATATTACAAAACATTTGACGATCTCGGGAGTTTAGAAAACATTTGGGATATAAGAATTCTAAAACCTTTTGAAAACATTTAGGACACAAATTTCAAAATCATTTTCCAAAATTCAAGTTCCGGTAACAATACGCAGGGTCCACAACCCATTTCACAAAACACGGGGTCCGTGACCCAAATCACAAATCACATGTTCCTAAGGATTATTCGTGTCCCGTGCTAACAAGCCACGAACCTCAGATGCTCCCGAAGAACAAACCCGAGTGAATAACCCAATAGGAAAAACATATCAAATCACATGTCTCCACGACACGAATATCACAACCAAACCACAACCATAAGTTATCCCGGCATCGCGCTAACAAGCCACGAACCTCGGAGTCCCCGCAAGACATACCCGATGATAACCCCACAAGTTATCCCGGCATCGGGCTAGCAAGCCACGAACCTCGGAGTCCCCGCAAGACATACCCGTATTGGATAACCCTACGGTTTCGCCCGACCCATACTAGCAAGTATGGATCCCGGAGATTCAACAATCCTACCCGGAGGCACATCACACACAACAAGCACACAACAATAGTCGATTATCAAGACAAGCAATATTAAGCATCACAACCTCCTTTCAAAGGAGTAACGACTAACATCACATCATGTCGAAAACCCACCGAACAAACATATAATTCAATACACAATCCTCGGCAAACAATTATGGTCTATTATATTCACTCAATGCGATTATAACGTCTCTCAACGCATTTAAACTAACACACATATTCCGAGAACATATCCATTCACGAAGTATTCGAATTATCGTTGAAAGACAATATTTATCGAGGACATACCGATCCTTTTAACGCTCATTAAACATCGATTTCGCATAAAATCATTTATCAATAATTATGCCGATGAAATATGAAATGTATGGGCAAGATACTTGCCTCGATACCACGAGCAATGGAAAAATGAACGGATACGGCCGGGTAGCCCTCAAATTCCCGAACACTATCTAGAACGCGATAAAGACCAAATTACTACGGGAAAACACCACATGAATCATCAATCACCAACGGAATTCAACATCGGAATCATCGAGCACCTATAATCCTCCGTAAGGAATAATAAAACATGATTACGACGAGAATCAAGGCCAAAAACAACGGAAATCCCAACAAACTATCAAAGGGAACTCATTCGAACATTTAATCGAACATTAAATGTTCAAGACCCTTCAAGAACAAAGAAATCACCCCTCGGGTCGAACGAACCAAAGATACGAGTATCCAATCCGTAGAACAAGTTCAAAACAACGTTTATACAACAATTAATTGATTAAAAACGGATTGGAATCGAAATCAAAAAGGAAAATCCCCAAATCTACAAAAACAAGGGTTCAAGCCAAAATACCTTGATTCGGATGAAGGATTCAAGTAGAGATCGAAAATCTACAACAAGACTTGAGGTGGATGATCTCTACAAGTTTGGGAGCACTCAAATCGCCCAAAAATCGCCCACAAATCACCCTAGATGGAAGGAGGAAGAAGAGAGGAGAAAAATGAAGTTTTCTCCTCGAAAATCTGCTAAAAACGCAGAAAAAGCCCGTGTGCCGCGGCACAGGATGAGTGTGCCGCGGCCCATGGCCAAAAAAAACGCCCAGGAATCAGCTTAGTGCCGCGGCACAGCTGAAGTGTACCGCGGCACACGGTACAGTCCACTCCAACACGAAAAAGGCACATCGTGTAGTCTTAGCTATTTCGACCATAACTCCTTCGTCTGGACTCCGATTGACTCACCGTTTGAACCATTGGAAAGCTAACTTGATGCTCTATAATGTTGAAAAAATTCAGAATTTTTGGAGTTTCCAAGAATTAATGGTGACGTTACAAAGTCGAACTCCCACGTGAAAAAGTCGATTAAGGACACGGAACTCAACAAAACGACACCGAAACGAACTCGGATGACAAAAAGTGCAGAATTAATCATTCTCAGAATGACGAAACGGTCATGAGAGAGTTGTCAAAACGAACTTCCGCCGAAAAAAGAAAATTACCAAAATTCGAAATTGTGGATATTACATTCTACCCTCCTTAAAAGAAGTTTCGTCCCGAAACTTAAAACAAGTAGGGGGAGCAATATACCCGCCAGGAAAACTCGACGAGATACACAAAAATAGAAAACTCGCGCCCAACGGCGAAACGCTGCAAGAAACGCAAAGAGACATACGGCGTGAAAATACGCTCCACGACGACCAACACTACGTCGCCGTTAGAGATATAATAAAACCAACAAGTGACAAGCGTCATCAAACGGATAATATAACCAAGTCAATTATCCGACAATCACAAAACACAACGAACGAAAGTCAGTATGATTGACCAACCCAACGGTACATCAATCGAAACGCGAGCCAATCGCTGAACTAATACGGAATTCCACCGCCCAAGGGTTGGAAGATCGAAAACGAGACTAATTTCCCGAACTTAAGGGAATTAGGAAGGAGTCTGAACGCTCAACAATCGCGAAACGAGATTAACAAAAACCGAACAATCAAACGATCGAACCACAAAGATCGAGACAGCAAAAATCGAACGATCATGTTCGAATCACGAAGAACAATAAAAATTCAAACAACAACTCCAAGGTTCACATCTCGACTCGAGACAATATATGATCCGGTGAAAACAACAACATATGCATTCACATAAGATCCACATGAGAGGGAATAGAAATTGAAAAGTCACAACGACAAACGAGTTATTCCGAAACAATACCACGCTCGTTCGATCAACAAAAGCAAGGGGCAGGACAAGCTCAGAAAATGTCAACGTACATAAACGAGTCGACAGAGCAGAAAATACAGAAGTTCCAAATCCGATCCACTCCGATTAAAAGAACTAGTAGAACCAAAAGATGTTACTTCCGAACAAGGTTCACAAGAATCGAACCGAACTCGGAAAAGTCACAGCGATAACCAGAGCGACCCAAAACAAGATCACAGCTCGTTCGAACGATGAAACCATAATACAGAACAAGTTCAGACAGTATCAACGAACACGAGCGAATCGATAGACTTGAGAAAGAGGAAATGAAGAAGTCCAAAAACAATACGGGTGTTACATTCGACCTCTTATAAAAGAAGGTCGTCCCCGCTACTCACAATAACGAAATCAAGGAGACGACACAACAGGCAATAGACAGAAACATCTTTCAAAGGCCTCTCAAAGCCGATTCCGATGACTGTGCTGAAGCGCGAACTCCGAAAGTCTCGGTAGCCAATTCACAAAACTGAATTCGGTGTCCCTCGAGTCCACACTTGAAATGTGTTACCGACGAGAAGGACAAATTTACACGTGCATGCCCCGGCACATCACGGTTGAAACGCCTCGGCTCGGCATACCGAAAATACAAATGCTAGATACAATGGGGCATAACGTCGCAAAACAACATAGCGGAGATGCCAACTCAGCACAACAAGGAATCATAATACATATCATATACAACGATTACCATCGTAAAGTAATACACACACAAACACTACAGCAACGACGGTATCGTTCGGCGACCTCAACGGCCCGAACGATAACCAGCACATAATTACAACCATCATGAAACAATCACACATGTACACAAACGTACAAACTCAAGCTTCAACAGCTCACACCCGTGCGACAACACGCAAATCACCACGAGGCGACAAACAGTAAATACCAGTTCACAGCTCTCACAGAGGGCTAGTACAACAAATGTGTGGCAACGCCTCGACGTTCATGCCACCAATTCGATCATACTCGGGAGCAAACACCATAACGACAATACAAACATCATACATACATTCCCAAACGCAAACGGGAATTGATAGGTTTTAAAAAAATGAAAACCACCTCTTGAAAATAATTTAGAAAAACACCGGTTGATCTTGAGTATCACTTTACAAAAAGTAGTGCAAACATTGTTATCGAGACTTTGAAAATCGTCTTGCGTTTGAACAAAAATGAGGACACCTTCTCTTAGTGAAAAACTTTCAGAATATCCGACCCTCGGGTCTAAGTAAAAGTGTTTATAAAACATTTGAAAATATCTCAAAATATTTTGGTCCTCGAGTTAGAAGAATTTTGAAATATATTGTGGCACCTTGGACGTACCACGAGAAAATAATTCATTTTAAAAGTACGTCTCGAATTTTAATTTTCTAAGATACTCAAGGTTTTCAAAAATAATTCAATGGGCTAGAATGCCCAAAAATTTCAGGTAATTACACGGAAATATTACACTCCCGGTTCAGCCCGGGAATATTACACGCCGTGGGCCCCGCGCCGGAACCCACCAGGCTAAAAACTATTTACAAAAATGCCAAAAAGGCTGATGACGGTATTATTTCAAAAACTTACAAAAATCATTTAGAAAATACTAAATACCGTCATAAGAATTTCGCCAAAACGATCAAGGCCATAATGCCACAAACTCGGTCAAAGGGATCGGTTTTCAAAATAAAACTCAGTCGGTAAAATACCGAAAGCCATTACAGAAGAACTCACGCAGCGGATAAAAGAAATAAAGTCAAACATGCACAAGACAGCAACACTAATGAACGAAAAATGGGAGTTAAATAATCACGTATCACGAAATCAAAATCCATAAGAGGATTCCGTCAATTAACTCATAATCAAAAAATAGCTCGTGTCACACGAGGCACAACACAAAGAAGGGAGACTTACATCCACAAGTCGCACGAAGATTATGATCGCCCCACGATACTAATCACAACAAACCAACTCAAACGACGCGTCGCGACACGACTCAGTCAGATAAAATCCGACGAGACAATAACTCAATAGACACCACTGACCCGACAGCCTAGGTTTCCACAACCTAAGCTCTGATACCATTTATGTAACACCCCCAATCCGCTCAGGGATATTACACGCCGTAGACCCTCTCCTCGAGGATCTACCAGGCTGATAACTAAAATCAAACACCTAAACATCACCTTTAAGGCTAAAATGACTCAGTAGACCGATTTGGTCTTTCAATAATAACATACAACTCCATTCCAAACACATACCCACGCAGGGGTCAAAATACAATAAACTCCCGTACAACGGGGAAAAGATACTGCAGCGGAAAAAAAAAATACAACTAGACCAATACGACATCAACGGATCCTCGTGTGATTAGTATCGTTCATCTTTCATCATCCTTCGTGCCGACCCTGTGCTATGCTCCAAAACCTGAATGCAAAAATAGACATCCACCCCCCGAATACTCGGGGGTTAGCAAAACTCCACTGTTTTGCTAGTGCAAGTATAAATACGAAAACAAGCCATACATATCATACTCCACAAAAACAGAATAATCGCGAATATACTTCCCGAGAAAATTCACTTGATCAAACCATTCAAAACGTGAAAGGTAGGAAATAACCCAATGTCCATATTACAAAACATTTGACGATCTCGGGAGTTTAGAAAACATTTGGGATATAAGAATTCTAAAACCTTTCGAAAACATTTAGGGACACAGCCCAAAAATCATTTTCCAAAATTCAAGTTCCGGTAACAATACGCAGGGTCCACAACCCATTTCAAAAAACACGGGGTCCGTGACCCAAATCACAAATCACATGTTCCTAAGGATTATTCATGTCCCGTGCTAACAAGCCACGAACCTCAGATGCTTCCGAAGAACAAACCCGAGTGAATAACCCAATAGGAAAAACATATCAAATCACATGTCTCCACGACACGAATATCACAACCAAACCACAACCATAAGTTATTCCGGCATCGCGCTAACAAGCCACGAACCTCGGAGTCCCCGCAAGACATACCCGATGATAACCCCACAAGTTATCCCGGCATCGGGCTAGCAAGCCACGAACCTCGGAGTCCCCGCAAGACATACCCGTATTGGATAACCCTACGGTTTCGCCCGACCCATACTAGCAAGTATGGATCCCGGAGATTCAACAATCCTACCCGGAGGCACATCACACACAACAAGCACACAACAATAGTCAATTATCAAGACAAGCAATATTAAGCATCACAACCTCCTTTCAAAGGAGTAACGACTAACATCACATCATGTCGAAAACCCACCGAACAAACATATAATTCAATACACAATCCTCGGCAAACAATTATGGTCTATTATATTCACTCAATGCGATTATAACGTCTCTCAACGTACGAAACTAACACACATATTCCGAGAACATATCCATTCACGAAGTATTCGAATTATCGTTGAAAGACAATATTTATCGAGGACATACCGATCCTTTTTAACGTTCATTAAACATTGGATTTCGCATAAAATCATTTATCAATAATTATGCCGATGAAATATGAAATGTATGGGCAAGATACTTGCCTCGATACCACGAGCAATGGAAAAATGAACGGATACGGCTGGGTAGCCCTCAAATTCCCGAACACTATCTAGAACGCGATAACACCGAAATTACTACGGGAAAACACCACATGAATCATCAATCACCAACGGAATTCAACATCGGAATCATCGAGCACCTATAATCCTCCGTAAGGAATAATAAAACATGATTACGACGAGAATCAAGGCCAAAAACAACGGAAATCCCAACAAACTATCAAAGGGAACTCATTCGAACATTTAATCGAACATTAAATGTTCAAGACCCTTCAAGAACAAAGAAATCACCCCTCGGGTCGAACGAACCAAAGATACGAGTATCCAATCCGTAGAACAAGTTCAAAACAACGTTTATACAACAATTAATTGATTAAAAACGGATTGGAATCGAAATCAAAAAGGAAAATCCCCAAATCTACAAAAACAAGGGTTCAAGCCAAAATACCTTGATTCGGATGAAGGATTCAAGTAGAGATCGAAAATCTACAACAAGACTTGAGGTGGATGATCTCTACAAGTTTGGGAGCACTCAAATCGCCCAAAAATCGCCCACAAATCGCCCTAGATGGAAGGAGGAAGAAGAGAGGAGAAAAATGAAGTTTTCTCCTCGAAAATCTGCTAAAAACGCAGAAAAAGCCCGTGTGCCGCGGCACAGGATGAGTGTGCCGCGGCCCAGGGCCAAAAAAAACGCCCAGGAATCAGCTTAGTGCCGCGGCACAGCTGAAGTGTGCCGCGGCACACGGTACAGTCCACTCCAACACGAAAAAGGCACATCGTGTAGTCTTAGCTATTTCGACCATAACTCCTTCGTCTGGACTCCGATTGACTCACCGTTTGAACCATTGGAAAGCTAACTTGATGCTTTATAATGTTGAAAAGATTCAGAATTTTTGGAGTTTCCAAGAATTAATGGTGACGTTACAAAGTCGAACTCCCACGTGAAAAAGTCGATTAAGGACACGGAACTCAACAAAACGACACCGAAACGAACTCGGATGACAAAAAGTGCAGAATTAATCATTCTCAGAATGACGAAACGGTCATGAGAGAGTTGTCAAAACGAACTTCCGCCGAAAAAAGAAAATTACCAAAATTCGAAATTGTGGATATTACACGGGTAAGGTCCGTCGAGGCCTCCGGAGTTCGGTACATGATGTGTACGAACAATGATCGTGTAGCAGTGATTGTTCGGGTAACATTTTAAATATGGATCTCGGACTCATAATGATATATTATTTAGTATGTTTTGAAACGAGAATCGGGCTAAGGCCCTAATGTTTATGAAAAGGTTTTGTAAATTGGGACTCGAGGTCCAAAAGAATTTCTGCTTTAAAAATCCCCGAGATGATGTGTTCCTTTTCAAATATCTCTTATTTGAGTTCGAAATTCTAAAACTTCTCGGGAACATTTTGATAATTGATTTCCGTATTAAATTCGTAGTTGCTATTTGCTTGTTACATTTCGTATGGTTTGATACTTGCACTAGTAAAACAGTGGAGTTTTACTAACCCCCGAGTATTCGGGGGGTGGATGTCTGTTTGCGTCCGGTACATGCAGTTCGAGGGAGCAACACAGGATTGGCACAAGAGGATGACGAGCTGCGATACTAATCAAGAGTCGAGAGTTGGTAGAGTTTGGTTGTATTGTTAGAGTTCTTTCAGTCTTCCACTGTATTGTGTTTCGACCCCTGTGTGGGTAATGTTGTTAGTCAGTTCTGTTGATAGAGTTGTATGACCTCATCGGTCTGTGTGTTTATGTGTAAGTGACCTTAACGGTCTGTATTATTATATTGTTTGACCTGGCCGGGCAAGCATTTAGTCGTTTATGGATGTTTAGCCTGGTAGATCCTTGTGGAAAGGGTCTACGGCGTGTAATATTCCCATACGGTTTTGGGGATGTTACAGTGTTAAGGCCCGGATCGACTTGATCAATTCACATAGTGTGATAGTTGATTTTTATAAATACTCGATAAATATAAACTTAAACAACCCAAAACGAAAATCAAACGCATACGACTTTATAAAAACTGTAATATTTTGAGTTCTCAAAATAAGTTTTAACATTATGATAAATTTACATTATTAATTAATTTCTTTTAACAAAACAATAACCATAAAAAAGTCAATCTTCTCCTCCCTCCCACATGTCTCGATCAATCTCAGAGTAGTTTATGCATCCAGCAAATTATGAACATCATATCAATCTTCCTGGTCCCCTTTGATTGAAACCCTAAAGAACTACAAATCAAGAGCAATACGAAAATCTGGTCAGGAAAGTAATTGGGTCGAAGGATTTATGCCGCCCCTCAAACCTAAATCCATATAAATCAGATCTAATTGAACCTTTTTTGCGAAGTCTTTTTAATGAAATCCTGGTATGTATTATGGTTTATGTATTATTGTTTGTAAGAGGAAATAATCACTGCATACAACTATATTGTATTCTTGCTGCTTTGTTTTTCGTCTCAAAATCTTTATTAGGAGTGGAAACCTTTGGGCCCCCCATCAATCTTTTCAGCTGCGGTTTTTCAACATCGTTATCTTCAGATATCATATCCTTACTGGAAGTTTCTTCACTGGCATTTAAATTTGCGTATCCAATTATAGGGTCAAGGGTGTTCTCGGTTGGGAACACGTTACTACATGTGAAACTCTCAAAATGCCCTAGGTCATAGTATGTGTTTGACTTTAGCTATGGGATGTGGTTGCTACACCCATATTATGTATAGTAGAAAATATGTCAATAAATGTCGGATGAACAATGTAGGAAAAATTAATCTTCTTGTGGCCACGAAGGTTCACCTGCGCTGACTTCGGGCTATCCAAAAGGGTAGTCGCCCTGGGATTAGTCGGATCGCAATATCGAGTCGGAAACCCAAGTAACCCAAAAAAAAAACAATGTAGGAAAAAGCACACACTAACCTCGTTTTCCCCATCCAAGATTGCTTTTACAGTTGCAGGGCACTATTTTTTGAGCCTATTCATATATATAAGTATTCTTGTCAATTAATAAGCAAATGTAACTGTTAAACTATTAACCTACCATGTCAATTAATAAGCAAATGTAACTCTTAAACCATTAACCTACCATCCAAGCGTTTGGTATTTTGTGTTTTATGGTATTTATAGAGGTTGTTGGTTTTCTTTTATTAATGCATCTATTGTTTGACTACTGGACTGCTGTAAGGGGCTTACTTTCTTGCTTTTCTTAATATTCACGCATTTAAGACTCAACAACCATAGCATTTGAAAGGCCTTCATTAATGAAGGGAGTCAAAAACGTTTTTTTAGGCATGATATCAAAGAGGCTAATGACATTAATTCTTAAAATCATTAAAACTCACCATTTAATTAAAGGGACTGAATCTTTATATATATAAGATTTCATTAAGGAATTAATGAGTAATTAATGCATAAAGATAAGCCATTTAATAGATGTGAATGTGGTGTGGAATTCCATCCCATTTTGAAAAAGCAAGGAAGTGTTGAGCTATTTATAAAGGATTTTCCACCATAAAGGAGCAACAAATTGTGCTCCACTATGGTGCACCCTAGTTGGCTTTAATTAGTTTTTAAGGCTAAAATACGAATCCTATGAGGAAGGTGCAAAGCACCTTCCGAGGCCGAGTATGTGCACGTCGCACTTGCCGCAACGGGCGCTTCGTAGGAGCACTTTGCACTTGTCGCTACGAGGAAGGTGCAAAGCACCTTCCGAGTCCGATGCCGAGTATTCACATTGATTCAGAACAGGGTCCTTTACAGGCTATAAATAGCCCCCTGTAGATGATGGTTGAATACACAAAATTAATCAAGATAATTAATACACTCATACTAGCATAGAATTCATACTACAAGTCCCGCGTATTCAGTAGTTCGCCCGGAATTTGATTCCTGGTCGTTTTCTCGACTTCAAGATGGTGAACAACAAAACTGTTCTTGAGCATGTGTAGGAAATACAGTTGATCCTGCATGACATTTTGGCGAAAGGAATGAGTCTGTCTGAATCTTTTCAAGTTGCTGCCATAATCGAGAAGTTGCCCCCGATATGGAAGGATTCCAAAAACTACCTCAATCACAAGCGCAAGGAGATGGGCCTTGAAGATCTTATTGTGCGACTGAGGATCGAAGAAGACAATCGGAAGACCGATGTCAAGATGAACAAGTCGTCTATGGAGGCAAAAGCAAATCTCGTCAAGTCAAGCCACAATAAAAAGCGGAAATTTAACGGGAAGAGACAAGACTCGAAGAATCAAAAGAGGATCAAAGGAGAATGCTACAAGTGCGGAAAAATCGGGCATATGGCGAAAGATTGCCGCAACCAAAGAAGGGCAAAAAGAGAGACCAAGCAAATGTTATTGAAAATAAGTATGTGCCTGTCGATTTGTCCAGTCTTGATCTGTGTGTAGTTGTAGATGAAGTCAACATGGTCGATATTCCAGTCAGATGGTGGGTGTACACCGGCGCTACCAAACACATTTGTGCCGATAAAGCCATGTTCTCCTCCTACGAGCCCGTCACCGAGGAAAGAAAGTTGTACATGGGAAACTCCGCTGCCTGAATGTTGTCGGAACTGGAGAGGTTATACTCAAGATGACGTCGGGATTGAAAATGACGCTCAAGAATGTGCTACATGTTCCGAACATCCGTAAGAATCTTGTGTCTGGATCAGCATTGAGCAAAGCTAGATTTAGGCTAGTGTTTGAAGCAGACAAAGTTGTAATAACCAAGAATGGTCACTTTATCGGAAAAGGCTACATAAATAATGGCCTTTTCAAGCTTAATGCTATCAATGTACGTGGTGATAATGAAATAAACGATAAAGTTGTTTATTTGGTTGAGTCTCCTAACTTATGGCATGATAGATTAGGACATGCAAATATAAATATATTACGTCCTTTAGTAAATCTAGATTTATTGCCAAAAATGACTTTCGATCGACACAAAAGGTGTGAAATATGTGTTTAAGAGAAAATGGAAAAATCTCTTTTTCATTCAGTGGAAAGATCGACAAAATCTCTTGAATTGATTCACACCGATCTATGCGATTTAAAACTTGTGCAAACAAGAGGTGGAAAGGATTATTTTATAACTTTTATAGACGATTGCACAAGATTTTGTTATGTGTATCTTTTGAGAAGCAAAGACAAAGCATTCGAAGCTTTCAAACCATACAAAACAGAAGTTGACAATCAACTCAACACCAAAATCAAAATGATTCGAAGTGATCGAGGTGGTGAATATGTTGCACCTTTTGAAGAATATTGTCGTGAAAATGGCATTATTCACCAAACGACTGCACCTTATGCACCCCAATTCAATGGTGTTCCAGAACGAAAGAATTGAACATTGAAGGAAATGATGAATGCTATGTTGATAAGCTCGGGCCTATCCGTTTACAAAAGGTATTAACCGTGATCAATTATATAATGCAGCAAGGGGAATGGGATTGAAATCCACACATTGAGAATTTTCATAATGGTAACTCAACCAAGAAGATTGGAGATCCCAAGAACTTCGTTCAATGAGACAACTAAGTTGTGAAAGTTCAAGTTAAGCACTTGAAAATCCATTCTCGTAGCTGCTCAAGTGCAAGCCTGCAGCTTGTGGTAAAGGATAAGCTTTTTAAAGCTTTTAATGATTCCTATAGCCTTTTATAGGTGGAGTATGACACGATGCTCTTTATAGGAGATCACCTATATAAGTGGAAGAAGTAAGGCCGCTTCATAAAATTACTAACACTTATGAATCCAAGAAATGGTCCAAGGCCAAAATGGACACAACATGAGAACGAAAGATATTAGATCTATTATTGTGTGTATGTTGTTGTCTTGGTTTACATAAAAGTTGACCGGTTCAAGACATCACGTTCACCGAGCAACGAGTAAATCCGATAGCATTACACTAAGGAAGGTTCAAGGCTAACTACTACCTATTCTGATGCAATAATAGGTCGTCGGGACTTGGTGCATATTGCATTTGCATTAATCATCATTCATGTGGGGGATTATTGTTGTATGGAATGATGTAGAAAATGACAAATAATGTAAAACCGAGGCAAGAGTTAGACTCTTTCTCCATAAGACGAAATTGCCCCGCACAGTACACACGGCTCAATGGCAAACGTCCCCGAGATACAATGATTTTCTATGAACTCGATACCTTGTACTAGGAATCGAATTCTGTGCGAACTAGTGAATACTCGGGACTTATAATATGAATTCTATGCTAGTATGAGTGTATTAATTATCTTGATTATTCTGTGTATTCAACCAGCATCTGCAGGGGGCTATTTATAGCCTGTAAAGGACCAATGTGACCTATTGGATGAACAGACACCTTGTGGTCTGGTGCGAAGGGCTGCATTGGTTCAGGCGAACCAAACAATTGTGCTGGTTCATATTGCACGGAATTGTCCGAACCATTGCACCAGTTCGGTCGTGAACCATCGCACGTGTTCCACACCCGCCAAATACGCGAAGTGCAAAGTGCGCCTACGAAGCGCCCGTTGCGACAAGTGCGACGTGCACGTGCTCGGCCTCGGGCTCGGAAGGTGATTTGCACCTTCCTCGTAGCGACAAGTGCAAAGTGCACCTACGAAGCGCCCGTTACGATGTGCACCTGCACGTGCTCGCCCGTTGTGGTCTGGTGTGAAGGGCTGCATTGGTTCAGGCGAACCAAACTATTGTGCTGGTTCAGATTGCACAGAATTGTCCGAACCATTGCACCGGTCCGGTCGTGAACCGCCGCACGTGTTCCACACCCGCCAAATACGCGAAGTGCAAAGTGCGCCTACGAAGCGCCCGTTGCGACAAGTGCGACGTGCACGTGCTCGGCCTCGGCCTCAGACTCGGACTCGGATTCGGGAGGTGCTTTGCACCTTCCTCGTTGCGACAAGTGCAAAGTGCGCCTACGAAGCGCCCGTTGCGACGTGCATATGCACGTGCTCGTCCTCAGACTCGGAAGGTGCGTTGCACCTTCCTCGTAGGATTCAGATTTTATTCTTAAAAACTAATTAAAGCCAACTAGGGTGCACCATAGTGGAACACACTTGATTGCTCCTTTATGGTGGAAAGTCCTTTATAAATAGCTCAACGCTTCATTGTTTTTCCAATGTGAGATGGAATTCCACACCACATTTCCATTTATTAAATGACTTATCTTTGTGCATTAATTACTCATTCATTCCTTAATGAAATTGAACAAGTAAATACACTAAATTCATCTACACAAAATGTAGATTTCAAATATACTATTTAATGTCATTAATTACCATAATTAATTATTATATTAATTTAAGCTACTTTTCCAACGATTTTGCATCTTTTCGTATTCTTGCGTTATCCAGCAATATGTCGCGCATTTATGTATTAATGTAGGAAGATAATTAAGGTGTTAATGGGTCAGTCAGAATAATTATTCATCTTTTCCCCATAAAAAATGGCTAATTTTTAGAATTTAGCCCTTAGAAAAAACTAGCAAGATGCATATGTAGAAGTCCAAAATAAATTTTTGAAGCGCATATATCTAAAATGCCCCTCAATTTTAATTATATTGGGATCAATGATATAGAAATTATAGTGTTAAACAATGGTCCCAATTATTTAACATCGTGAAATCATGCGAAACACAAAATAATAAAATTTTACGTCGGATGCACTTCTTGTCGCAAGTTTCATACGAAATCGAAAAAGAGATCAAATTTCATTAATTGTCATCATCATAAGTTTTTCTACTTGCGTGAAAAATATTATGAGACGACAGTGAGTTGTGATAATTGTTGTGGTCTCATGTCCAACTACAAGATTGATATTGTAAAATCAGCATGTGGCAAATATTTGCAAGACCATCTCACCGATGTATTCCGTGAAACAAACCCGTATTTTAGTTTTTAATTAGTTTTTTTACTTATTATGAGTTTTTTCTTCAGTTTTTTTAGGTGTTTTACCTTTTTAAAAAAAATCACTTTTGGGGACTTTTTTTCCAAAATTTTCTATTTGTTATTTTTATTTTTCGGATTTTATATATATATATATATATATATATACACCTTGTTTGGATGTCAACCGTTAGTTTTTTTTTTTTTTTTTTTTGACCAGCAACCGACTTAGTGGGTTAGTGTTAGAATAAGGTTAGACTTCGTACCCCAGGAGCAGCGCAGGCACGAATACCCGCCCTACCACCAGAGCCACTCTCCTTGAGGGAATAATACCCTCGGTCACCTTGGGGAAACTCCCACAACAGAGCTCGAACCCGAGACCACCGCTATGGGATAAAACCCGTATAACCATCAGGCCAAAGACCCTTTGATTTGTCAACTGTTAGTTGATTGCATCAACTGGTTTCACTAGCTAATTGTGATAGCGATTTGTATAAAAGAATTTGAACAAATGAGCTAATGCATTAATTGTTAACATTTAAAAAGAATTTTAGTAGCACCAATTATATTTTAATTTTTTGTTCTTATGATAGTATTATAGTTATAATTATATTAGAACATATATCATTAATATATATAATATTTTAATAAGTAACTAGATAATAATGTACCAATAAATATATTTAATAATAATAGTGAATATATTCAATGATAATATAGCAAAAGTATGTTTAATAGTAAAATATTTTATAATAAACAAGATACATAAATGCCAACGAATATTTAATATAATACGTAGGGAGGTTGATTGTTGAGCAGCTTGAGCTATATAAAATTTGACCCTATCAAATATATTTATAATAAAATATTCAAAAATAATAAATAGTATCAATAAATATATTATTAGTAATATACTTAATAATAATATATATAATAACAACAAATCAATAATTAGACTTAATATACTATATTCTACGTATGATGAATAGTTGGGCTATTATAGAAATTTGAAAATTCTTGGACAAAAGTTATATAAAAAAAATGCATAGCCTTTTTAAATAAAACGTTTTGAGTTAAAAAAACTCATCACACAGGGTAGGGACAGGGGCGGATGTACCCACAACCTGGTGGTGCACATGCATGCACCACCATATTTTTTTAGAATAAGACTTCCTTCCCCGATAATATCTAGTATTATTTTTTCCGTTATTTTAGTTTGATAATAGTTGAATTATCGAGGAGTTTAATTATTTTTTACTCTCGAAGTTTAATAGGTAAGGTCATATATACCTATTAAATATATTTTTTGATTTGACGTAATCTGTTTTGATAAATGCGATATTAATTAAAGTGTTAAAAATTGTTTATTCAACCTTGAAATATTTTGCAAACACTTGCTTCTTTTGAAGAATATTTATGTAATATGATGAAAAATTTAAGATGCACCCTTAATACAAAACTAGCTGAAGGGTTCCAGTTAACCAAATATTAGAAATTAATTTTAAAAGAAATGTTGAAGTCAGAAATATGGATAGCGAATAATGAGCGTACGAAACTAGGATTTAAAAGAATAGACATAATGAGATGACGTATTTATGAATAAGTTTGGAGGGACGAAGTTACATTTATGTCTTTAAAAAGTGAGGAAAACTACAAAATACAATCTATATAAAAAAATTGTCGAGATGGTCGTGGAAATTTGCCATGTGCTTGCTCCAATACTGGATACTTTTTCGTAGTTTATTTAGTGCACCAGTAATATCAAGCTCCTGGATCTGCCTATGGGTAGAGGTGTTGTGGTAAAATCAAGAATCGAATCGAACCCAATCGAATCAATCTAAATCGTAATAAATCAAATCGGAAATACCCCAGAATCAAAAAGCACAAAGAGAATTGAAACGAATTAATCTTGGTTGGATTTGAGTTCGGTGATTCCAAAACCAAAGCGAATAAAGCGAGTTGATATGTAAATTTTTATGGTTATAAATGTGCACGAATTTAAAGTAAACTATACTCTATTCTCATAAAATCAATAAAAAATGTATACAAAATTTTTATGCTTACAAAGTACATAAAAGGTCACAAAGGGTATGCTGCTTGAATTTTACAAAAATTATAATGTTCTTTCTTGTTTCCTCCTCAAAATGTATATTTATACTATTACGAGAGAACTCATACAATAAGATATTATTAAAATTCAATTTATTTGTAGTTGGTATAGGATGACATATTTAATTTCAACTAGAATAGGATAAACAATAAAAAACGAGCCAAATCCGAACCTAAAAAGTAAAAATATGGTCCGCATTTGGATCGGAGATTTTAAAAATGATGGAATCGATACAAAACAAATACTTTACATTTAGGTTGGAGTCGGGATACCCTAGTTCTCCGTCCCGATGAAAATGAAAGCACTCATAATGCGATATGTTTGGATAGCCATCTAAAGTAGATTATAATCTTGATGTAGATTAAATTTGAACAAATAATTTAATTTCATTGAAATACTGTTGTTTGGATTGTGACAATTTAATTTATAATATTATCTTGATTTGAATTAAAAATTCGAACCCTTTTAAGTATAGTGTTCCGCCAAAGCTATTCACAAACTTATCCTCACATATCAATACGCACACATCTATATATATTTAGTTAGATTTTTTTGGTGATATAAGAGACACAAACACATTATTGTTTTGACCTAAATATTTGTGCTATGAAAAAAAGAGAGGAATTTGAAATTATTGAATAGTAGATGTTTATACAAAATTTATAAAATAAGATAAGTAGAAAGAAGTGAAAAAAGCATTAAAAAAACTAAATACAAAAAAATTATGCTAATATTTTAATATAAAAAAAGAAAAATAGCATAAGAATTATTATATATTGGAATATTAGTGTTGTTTTTTTAATTTAATACTAATATAAGTAATATCCATTTATGTCGTTTTACAAGTTGCAGCTAGTATGACAGTTACTTTTGCCAAACACTTCTGCGCTTAACAACCCCCTTTCGATTGCAACATCCGGGAGGAGTTTTATGTACTGGCGCTGGTGGTGTGGCAGTGGGGCTGCCATTTGGGATGGGTTTCTTTAAAATTAAAGAAAGTTGGGGGTTAAATTGTACTCCATTCATGAATGGAAGTTCTACTCCCTTAGAAAATCATCCACGAAACAAACTCTTATTATGCTTTTTGTATATATTTACACCCTCCATTCCTTCCTATATTTTTACCCCTTGCCTCTAATGGACCCAACCATGATGTTCTAATGATGTTCTAGCATTTACATATGCCCCCCATATACAGATTTACAAATATTTATCTTACCAATTTATATATGTTAGTCATTTCTTATTTGTAATAGCATATTAATCAATTCAGTCAGCTTCATACAAGGAATTTTAGAAAATAGAGCTTAATTTTTAGGAAATTTTGTAATGGTCAGTTTCGTCACGTCAGCGTATATTTGTCAAGACTCGTCAACAACGAAGAGCAGAAAAAACTTGAAATTTCTTTTGTATTTATTAGCCTGGGTAATTATACAAAAATAAATAATAAAATTTGTCAAGAAGCATTATGTATTTTTTTTTTTGACAGAAAAAAGCATTATGTATTTATGTTAACTAAATATTACCGGATTTCCAAAATTCCCTGTCACGTTGCCACGTTGAGCAAATAAAATGTATGTGCTCCTTCTAGATTCATCGGTTTTACCAGATCACCCCAGAAACTTCTCATCTTCCCCTCTCCAGACACTTCTTCACTCTTCTCCCACAAACCATAACCAACCCCCTTATAAATTAACTTCCCCAAATCCCAGCACTCATCGCAGCATTCTCAATCAGCAATCGGCATTCAAAAATTCCCCAGAAACTATCAATTCTTCAGATCTCGGAGAAAACATGGATTTCAGATTGATGGGATTCGACGCCCCACTCATCCACACCCTCCACAACATGCTCGACTCCGATGACTCCGACGCCAACAAATCCGTCAGCGCACCGACCAGGACCTACGTCCGCGACGCCAGGGCCATGGCGGCGACCCCTGCCGACGTCAAGGAGTACCCTAACTCGTACGTCTTCGTGATCGACATGCCTGGGCTGAAATCGGGCGACATTAAGGTCCAGATCGAGGAGGAAAACGTCTTGCTGATCAGCGGCGAGCGCAAGAGGGAGGAGGAGAAGGAAGGTGCCAAGTACGTGAGGATGGAGCGGAGGATCGGCAAGTTCATGAGGAAATTTGTTCTGCCGGAGAACGCCAATACTGATAAGATCGCGGCGGTTTGTCAGGATGGGGTGCTGACCGTGACGGTCGAGAAACTGCCTCCGCCGGAGCCAAAGAAACCCAAGACTATTGAGGTTAAGATCGCCTAGGAATCTATCTACTGCTATGGAGAATTTGTCTACTGTTATGGAGAAGATCTACGCTGTGTTTTGAGTTTCTCTCTTTTTATTTTTTCATGTTGGAGTCTGGATTTCAGAGTTTGTCCTATGTTGTTCCTTTTCGAGTTTAATGAATGATAAATCGTGTTTTATGATATAATGCTGCAAGCAATTGGAAACTCATAGATCATATGTAATGGAAAATCAATTGTGATAACAAGAAATTAGTACTGAAGTCCTAATACTTAACTTAAAGCTGGTAGCAGTTGGTGCGTAATGGCCGTTCTGAAGCTGGCAACTGAAACTCTTTTATGCTTTATACAGGCAATTTTTGGCATGATTAGAAGAATTCTAGGAAATTACAGTCTTGCTAAGCATTTTGAGGGTAGATGTCTCCGATTGACATTGTAATAATATCTGTTTACAATACCTCCATGTGAGTGACTCTCACTAGTAATAAATCAACAATGAGGTCTGTATCGTAGCGCTGAGGTATCATACTTTTGAACTGCTGGTCCGAAATTGGCATTTGTTCACATCCAGCGGTCTCGAGACCATTGTTTCGATCAGGAGTGCTTTAATACTGCGAGTTTGATGCATAGGAATGTCGTTTCTTGGATTGCCCAGTCCGCCTGTCTGGACCAAATTTTTGCTTTCTATGATCTTCATTGAGAAATCTACTTCGGATAAATTGACGAGAATCTTTTTATCTCCTAATCATGAAGCTGGATCTGGATCCAAAAATTGTCGAATGAGCTCTAATCAAAGTTCTCGAGACCGTGGACTGAAAAATTAGAATCGGGGAAGGGATTTCGATATCGGTTCGTACAAACAGGCTACCATTATGTTTACAAGATGCATTTTAAGGTTTCTTTCGGCAACTTCAATCCGCTAGTCTAAGCTTATTGCGTTCTTTGTTATTTTTCAGCTTACAACAATTTATTTTATTTTCAATTTTATCGTCATTATTTTAATCATTTCTTCATTTTTATGTGTTAATTATAGATATCTGTTTACATAATTTTACTTTATAATAAGTTATTTTAATAATTAGTTTTACCAAATAGTCTAATATTATAGTTAGTTTATTCGCTATCAGCTAGCTTATCATTATATCACTGATTTTTTTGTCAGTGTCTAAACTGTTCATTTAGTGCCATGGTAAATTGATAGCGAAAAGCATTCCATAGTGAGAGAAAATGTCTTCATAATAAATGCCGGGTCTCTGTATGGTTTCTATTTTCGCATAAATAACCACCTATAATCCTCGGGTGGCACATCTTCACGTGTATAATTTTGTCTAAAAACCTATCCTAGACAGTCTGAAGTATAAGAGCGGATGAGATCTTTTCGGCATCACCGACTATTGAAACCTCTCTATTATAGTAAAATATTTATTCAAACAATTTGGAAGAACGTGATAATTAAGAAAATGAGAATAAATTGATACTAAACAGAAGAAAAATGGCACAGAACGGTGGCTTACGATTTAGGTCCTATGATCGAGTACGTTAAATGAATGATCATGATTGTGGTATACTAAGGAAAGAGAATTCGATTTGGTGAGATACAGCGACTTGGATTTCGATATTGGATAGGAAGAGTACGAGCGCAATTGTCACTTTCCTGCACTTAGATTTGTGTATTGCCGAATTTTCATGCCCTTTTGACTCTAGCTACCACCATGTTCTTTGTTAGGTCCATTTATACTTTTGATTTCAAACATTTAACACACTCAATTACACCAACTTTCAGATTTTTGGAGGGAAAACGCGCCGTTTCGCTCATCATCGCATATATGTTCCAAAATCCTAAATGCTCATTAATAACAGCAGAAAACCAAAAAAAAAAAGGTGCTTCAGAGGGAAAATGAATAAAGAAGCAATGCCATCATTTTCCTCATCATAAAGATGCCAACACCAACCTGTATGTTATTTTCTTAGAATTGTGGCTGATCGGGAATATAGCAAAGGTAGGTTATTCCATACATGTAGTGCCCCTATAGGTGGCGGCTGCAACTTATTTATATGGACAGATGAACATTAAGTGACTGGCCAAGGCATGTTTCCAGGAATAACGAGGAGAATCGACTCTCCAGTCTTTGAGAAATTGGACCAGACTCGGTGTTGGGAATTTTGGCTAGAATGAAAGAAAAGACTCGTCCGAATTCCTTCAATCCTACCAGCCATTCCTTGCTATACCTGCTCGGGATATCTTTTCTCAGGTAGGTTCCCTTCTCCTCTACGCCGCACCTCTCTATCCCATCCCCATTTGAAGAATTGTTTGTCCCACATCGGTTGAAGAATGGAAGGTGAAGGGGACTTCAAGCCTATAAAAGAGAGTCCAAGGCTTTGATTTTAATGCACCCCATAAAATACACTTTAAGTATTTTATTCTTTCTTTCTTGGTCTCTTGTTTTAGAGAGTAGAAAGATGTGAGTTAAATCTTTGAGAGTGTGGGTGTAATTGGGGGGTTGACTTGAGAGATTAGTCTATGTGATTGTAACAATTTGTCATATAGTGGAGTTTTCTCTCTGGAGGCCCGTGGTTTTTCTCTGATTTTGGAGTTTCCACGTATATTCTTGTGTTATTTATTTTTCTCTATTTTCGTTTTTTGGGAGGGTTGTTGGGGATCTTTGAGGCCGTTTTCCCAACACTCGGAAGCTAAGGGATGTAGCACAAGGGGAGAAGAATGCAGGTGAAATGGTTGAAGAAAGAGATGATTCATATAGGTGAAGAACTTTCACGGTTGAAACAGCTGAAAGCTATTATTTTTGTTGTAATAATTTTATCTTGGGTATCATCTATCTTCGCCATAGTCATGGACGAATTGACAAGAGAAATTCAAAATGATGTTCCGTGGTGTATGATGTTCGCAGATGATATTGTGTTGATTGATGAAACGAAGGTTGGAGTGCAACAGAAATTGGAACTTTGGAGGGATACTTTGGAAGCTCGAGGCTTTAGGCATAAGTAAGATCAATATATGGAGTGTAGGTTTAAAAACAAGTGATAGAGAGGCGGGATGATCACATTTGATGGGAAAGTTGTTCATGGATCCACTTTCTTTCGATTCTTGGATCTATTATCCAAAAGGATGGAGAGCTAGATGGCGATGTGGCCAATGTAATAAAGCGCAGGTGGTTGAAGTGGAAGAGTGCCACGGGTTTTATGTGATCTCGCATGACGCCTCATAGATTAAAGGGTAAATTTTACCGCACGGCAATTAGGCTCATTTGTTATATGGCACCGAGTGTTGGGTCAGAAATGCAGTGTCACGTTCAAAAGATGAATGTGGCAGAGATGCGTATGCTACGATGGATGTGTGGTCATACAAAAAGGATCGGCCGTAAATGAGGTGATCGAGAGAAGGTAAGAGTTGCGTATAGAAGACAAGATGATGGAGAATCGACACGATGGTTTGGTCATGGTAAGAAGACTATTGATGCCCGGTGAGGAGGCTAGAAAGTTGGGGAGCAAGTAATGTTGTGAAAGGTAGAGGACACTCAAGAAAACTTGGATAAAGATGATTGAAAATGATATGCGGTTTCTTGAATCGAGAAAGTATGGCGTTGGAGATAAATGCATGGAAAGAATACGGATGGTGGATGGAGTCGATTCTTTTTTTTTTTTTTTTTTTAAATTCCTATTTACTTTAATTTAATGTTATATTTTTTCTTTTTTCTATTTTTCTTTGTTTTTCTTTTTTTTTTCATTCATTCTCTTTTTTATTCGCTTTTTCTCTACTTTTTCCCTCTTTTTTCCTTTTATGTTATTTATGTAACGATTATTGACGGTTTCAAAGTTTGATTCATGTTAGCCGACCCCAAATCATTTTGGGACTAAGGCTTAGATGTTGTTGTTGTTGTTGTTGTATCATCTATCTTCGAATTTGTTCGAACCAGCAGATTTTATACATGGGTGAGCACAAAGTCCCTTCGGATTTACTTGCATTGAATGGAATGAGTCATGAATCGGTATTAGAATGAATAGATTTTGAATTGAACTATTTTCATACACATGTTTACCACAATCTGGAATGAATCAGAAATTGAAATAAAATAATCTAAATTATCATGGCATTCCTATAATTTTTTGATATTATAAAATTTTAATAGAATATTTTTGAAAGAAAAAGATGATTCCGGATGAGAAATTCCAAATACATACCTTAATGAATATCAAAATCCATCAAATAAAGGAATTAGTCCCTAATTTGGTGCTCAGCTCATTTGACTCCAAAATTTACTTTTTCCAAGTAAACACAGGAATTGAATTTAATTCCATCCCATTCTACTAAAATAAACATGCCCTGCACATTGATAATAAGCACACACACAAATGTTTTTTCTTAAAAATATTTTAATAGACTAGTCATGGACACATGCATCATACGTAAGTTTGTAATGTTATTTTAAATACTTTTATATTATAAATATCTTAAATGTCAAGTTAGTAAAGTTTACTTTCATATGTAATTAAATAACATGTTAAGCTTATATTTGTTGGACAGAATATTTTTTTTTGAACCACATATAGTTTTTATTCCACTAATCAAATGAAGTTTTTATATTTAAAATGCGCCTACTCCTTTCTATCCATATGGCATATAGAAGAACCTTCTTAAATAATCGACCAATAAATTTCCTCCCTTTTACGCGGTACTTTGCCAACTACCACAAATTTCAGAAAATACTCATTTAGGATAGGAAAGCTTGCAGCCCCGCATCAACAACAGGACAAGCAAATAATAAATGCTCTATATCCTCTATACCAGTCTGGCAAAACAGACACAAATCATCTAAAACAATCTGGAGGTGGAGCCTTCATATCAAACTTGGACGAACCAACGAACCCTGTCCCAGCACTACTTCGAGTGACCACATTTCGACACGCATTTTATGATCTTTTTGAACGTTGGATAAAATATTTAAGCAGAACAAACTTTTATGTATTGTCAATTATATCAAAAGTTTTTGTGCTGTCCATTACATCAAGACAATCAGTTTTGCAAATGATATAAACATAGCATCACGATCATAATTCGTACAATAATGTTAAATATACATACGATTAATAATACTTTCTTCTTTTCATATATCATTCGGTATATGAAAAATTATGAAATAAAATTGTTATATGATATTTAAATTATTTAGACTCCATATTACTTGGAGAGTGGATATTGCAATGTATGCATAGACCATCACATAAAAAATCTAATAACTTTATTTGGTAATTAAGATTAGAATTCTATTTTCAACATAAGCATTAGTTTTTTATTACTTCAGTCATTGTGGTATTTGTGTAGATATGGTGGAATTATATTTTACTTTAGTTTTTATACTTTTTCATATTTCCAAAACATAAAATAAATTTGCCTCACGCACGTGTTGGGAAAAACGACACAAAGACGTCACAACGAGAATGCGGAAACTCGTTTGACAATTTTCTCAATCTTAATTGCAACTTTGAGGTTACCGACGAGTAGAAAGAATCCAATACAACTCGATAAATAATACAAATGATATCCAAAATAATAAACAACGAGACACAATTTTTAGCGAAAACCCTCAAGACGAGAAAAACCAAGGACCGCTCGCTTAAATCCACTATCACCAATTCACAATACACGATTCATCCTTAGTACAAACTAGAGTTATACAACGATAATCTTCAAATACTTGGAATAAACAATCTTCAAGATTTGGAATACACAACAACAACAACAAGATCGCTTTTTTAGCATGTACTTGAAGAAAAATTATGCAAATAAAATTATGAAATAAAATTGTTATATGAAATAATGAAATAAAATTGTTATATGATATTTAAATTATTTAGACTCCATATTACTTGGAGAGTGGATATTGCAATGTATGCATAGACCATCACATAAAAAATCTAATAACTTTATTTGGTAATTAAGATTAGAATTCTATTTTCAACATAAGCAGTAGTTTTTGATTACTTCAGTCATTGTGGTATTTGTGTAGATATGGTGGAATTATATTTTACTTTAGTTTTTATACTTTTTCATATTTCCAAAACATAAAATAAATTTGCCTCACGCACGTGTTGGGAAAAACGACACAAAGACGTCACAACGAGAATGCGGAAACTCGTTTGACAATTTTCTCAATCTTAATTGCAACTTTGAGGTTACCGACGAGTAGAGTAAATCCAATACAACTCGATAAATAATACAAATGATATCCAAAATAATAAACAACGAGACACAATTTTTAGCGTGGAAAACCCCTCAAGACGAGAGTAAAAACCAAGGGACCGAAGCCGCTTAAATCCACTATCACCAATTCACAATACACGATTCATCCTTAGTACAAACTAGAGTTATACAACGATAATCTTCAAATACTTGGTAATAAACAATTTTCAAGTATTTGGAATACACAACAACAACAACAAGATCAGTTTTTTTTTAGCATGTACTTGAAGAAAAATTATGCAAATAAAATTATGAAATAAAATTGTTATATGAAATAATGAAATAAAATTGTTATATGATATTTAAATTATTTAGACTCCATATTACTTGGAGAGTGGATATTGCAATGTATGCATAGACCATCACATAAAAAATCTAATAACTTTATTTGGTAATTAAGATTAGAATTCTATTTTCAACATAAGCATTAGTTTTTTATTACTTCAGTCATTGTGGTATTTGTGTAGATATGGTGGAATTATATTTTACTTTAGTTTTTATACTTTTTCATATTTCCAAAACATAAAATAAATTTGCCTCACGCACGTGTTGGGAAAAACGACACAAAGACGTCACAACGAAAATGCGGAAACTCGTTTGACAATTTTCTCAATCTTAATTGCAACTTTGAGGTTACCGACGAGTAGAGTAAATCCAATACAACTCGATAAATAATACAAATGATATCCAAAATAATAAACAACGAGACACAATTTTTAGCGTGGAAAACCCCTCAAGACGAGAGTAAAAACCAAGGGACCGAAGCCGCTTAAATCCACTATCACCAATTCACAATACACGATTCATCCTTAGTACAAACTAGAGTTATACAACGATAATCTTCAAATACTTGGTAATAAACAATCTTCAAGTATTTGGAATACACAACAACAACAACAAGATCAGTTTTTTTTTAGCATGTACTTGAAGAAAAATTATGCAAATAAAATTATGAAATAAAATTGTTATATGAAATAATGAAATAAAATTGTTATATGATATTTAAATTATTTAGACTCCATATTACTTGGAGAGTGGATATTGCAATGTATGCATAGACCATCACATAAAAAATCTAATAACTTTATTTGGTAATTAAGATTAGAATTCTATTTTCAACATAAGCATTAGTTTTTTATTACTTCAGTCATTGTGGTATTTGTGTAGATATGGTGGAATTATATTTTACTTTAGTTTTTATACTTTTTCATATTTCCAAAACATAAAATAAATTTGCCTCACGCACGTGTTGGGAAAAACGACACAAAGACGTCACAACGAGAATGCGGAAACTCGTTTGACAATTTTCTCAATCTTAATTGCAACTTTGAGGTTCTGACGAGTAGAGTAAATCCAATACAACTCGATAAATAATACAAATGATATCCAAAATAATAAACAACGAGACACAATTTTTAGCGTGGAAAACCCCTCAAGACGAGAGTAAAAACCAAGACCGCCGCTTAAATCCACTATCACCAATTCACAATACACGATTCATCCTTAGTACAAACTAGAGTTATACAACGATAATCTTCAAATACTTGGTAATAAACAATCTTCAAGTATTTGGAATACACAACAACAACAACAAGATCAGTTTTTTTTTAGCATGTACTTGAAGAAAAATTATGCAAATAAAATTATGAAATAAAATTGTTATATGAAATAATGAAATAAAATTGTTATATGATATTTAAATTATTTAGACTCCATATTACTTGGAGAGTGGATATTGCAATGTATGCATAGACCATCACATAAAAAATCTAATAACTTTATTTGGTAATTAAGATTAGAATTCTATTTTCAACATAAGCAGTAGTTTTTGATTACTTCATTCATTGTGGTATTTGTGTAGATATGGTCAAATTATATTTTACTTTAGTTTTTATACTTTTTCATATTTCCAAAACATAAAATAAATTTGCCTCACGCACGTGTTGGGAAAAACGACACAAAGACGTCACAACGAAAATGCGGAAACTCGTTTGACAATTTTCTCAATCTTAATTGCAACTTTGAGGTTACCGACGAGTAGAGTAAATCCAATACAACTCGATAAATAATACAAATGATATCCAAAATAATAAACAACGAGACACAATTTTTAGCGTGGAAAACCCCTCAAGACGAGAGTAAAAACCAAGGGACCGAAGCCGCTTAAATCCACTATCACCAATTCACAATACACGATTCATCCTTAGTACAAACTAGAGTTATACAACGATAATCTTCAAATACTTGGTAATAAACAATCTTCAAGTATTTGGAATACACAACAACAACAACAAGATCAGTTTTTTTTTAGCATGTACTTGAAGAAAAATTATGCAAATAAAATTATGAAATAAAATTGTTATATGAAATAATGAAATAAAATTGTTATATGATATTTAAATTATTTAGACTCCATATTACTTGGAGAGTGGATATTGCAATGTATGCATAGACCATCACATAAAAAATCTAATAACTTTATTTGGTAATTAAGATTAGAATTCTATTTTCAACATAAGCAGTAGTTTTTGATTACTTCAGTCATTGTGGTATTTGTGTAGATATGGTCAAATTATATTTTACTTTAGTTTTTATACTTTTTCATATTTCCAAAACATAAAATAAATTTGCCTCACGCACGTGTTGGGAAAAACGACACAAAGACGTCACAACGAGAATGCGGAAACTCGTTTGACAATTTTCTCAATCTTAATTGCAACTTTGAGCTACTGACGAGTAGAGTAAATCCAATACAACTCGATAAATAATACAAATGATATCCAAAATAATAAACAACGAGACACAATTTTTAGCGTGGAAAACCCCTCAAGACGAGAGTAAAAACCAAGGGACCGAAGCCGCTTAAATCCACTATCACCAATTCACAATACACGATTCATCCTTAGTACAAACTAGAGTTATACAACGATAATCTTCAAATACTTGGTAATAAACAATCTTCAAGTATTTGGAATACACAACAACAACAACAAGATCAGTTTTTTTTTAGCATGTACTTGAAGAAAAATTATGCAAATAAAATTATGAAATAAAATTGTTATATGAAATAATGAAATAAAATTGTTATATGATATTTAAATTATTTAGACTCCATATTACTTGGAGAGTGGATATTGCAATGTATGCATAGACCATCACATAAAAAATCTAATAACTTTATTTGGTAATTAAGATTAGAATTCTATTTTCAACATAAGCAGTAGTTTTTGATTACTTCATTCATTGTGGTATTTGTGTAGATATGGTCAAATTATATTTTACTTTAGTTTTTATACTTTTTCATATTTCCAAAACATAAAATAAATTTGCCTCACGCACGTGTTGGGAAAAACGACACAAAGACGTCACAACGAAAATGCGGAAACTCGTTTGACAATTTTCTCAATCTTAATTGCAACTTTGAGGTTACCGACGAGTAGAGTAAATCCAATACAACTCGATAAATAATACAAATGATATCCAAAATAATAAACAACGAGACAGAATTTTTAGCGTGGAAAACCCCTCAAGACGAGAGTAAAAACCAAGGGACCGAAGCCGCTTAAATCCACTATCACCAATTCACAATACACGATTCATCCTTAGTACAAACTAGAGTTATACAACGATAATCTTCAAATACTTGGTAATAAACAATCTTCAAGTATTTGGAATACACAACAACAACAACAAGATCAGTTTTTTTTTAGCATGTACTTGAAGAAAAATTATGCAAATAAAATTATGAAATAAAATTGTTATATGAAATAATGAAATAAAATTGTTATATGATATTTAAATTATTTAGACTCCATATTACTTGGAGAGTGGATATTGCAATGTATGCATAGACCATCACATAAAAAATCTAATAACTTTATTTGATAATTAAGATTAGAATTCTATTTTCAACATAAGCAGTAGTTTTTGATTACTTCATTCATTGTGGTATTTGTGTAGATATGGTCAAATTATATTTTACTTTAGTTTTTATACTTTTTCATATTTCCAAAACATACACGTGTTGGGAAAAACGACACAAAGACGTCACAACGAAAATGCGGAAACTCGTTTGACAACTTTCCCAATCTCAATTGCAACTTTGAGGTTACCGACGACTAGAGTAAATCCAATACAACTCGATAAATAATACAAATGATATCCAAAATAATAAACAACGAGACACAATTTTTAGCGTGGAAAACCCCTCAAGACGAGAGTAAAAACCAAGGGACCGAAGCCGCTTAAATCCACTATCACCAATTCACAATACACGATTCGTCCTTAGTACAAACTAGAGTTATACAACGATAATCTTCAAATAATTGGTAATAAACAATCTTCAAGTATTTGGAATACACAACAACAACAACAAGATCGAGAAAGAAAAACACCGTAAATAGCTTACACCAAAAGCTAACAAAATACCCGAACTTCTGGACTCAAAATTTTGATCTACTCCGGTGAAAGAATTTGCCCAATAGCTACCAAGCTCTTCTCAAAATATCACGATGATCCGATCGGTACAACTCTGGAAAATCGAACAAGTATATCTCTCTATTTTTCTTCTCTCTTTTGCTCTCTCTCTCTCGTGTATATTCTTTTTCAAGGGTGAAGTGATATTCAATCACAGAAAACGCAGCAAAAAACTGCCTAAAAAGAAACCCCAAGGCTGGGTTGACTTCGTGCGCCGCGGCCCGGACATTGTGTGCCGCGGCACACTCAACAAATCGGCTGAATGAAAGTCCCAGGGGGCCACGGCCCGGAGGGCTAGTGCCGCGGCCCGTAGTACAGCAGCTCGGCATATTGTCTGATGAAGGTGTGGAGGGTTCTAGGGAGGCCGCAGCCCGGAGTACAATGAGGGAGAGAGAATTTCGTAGGAAAAAATGGTGTGCGGCGGCCCGGAGGACTTGTGCCGCGGCGCAGAGTCCAGTCGACTCCGAGATGGCCTATATTTCGGAAATAACTCCTACAAATCCCCCATTTCGGAATATAGGAAGAATTCGCCATCCCGGCGATCGAGCAACATATCTTAACCTTCTCTCTACTCAACGCTTTAGTTAACATATCGGAACCATTATCATTGGTGTGAACTTTATCAAGTTCAAACAAATCGTCCTCCAATGCATCTCGAATCCAATGATATCTCACATCGGTATGTTTTGTTCTTTTGTGAAAGGTTGCATTCTTCGCCAAATGAATCGCACTCTGGCTATCACAAAGAACCACGTAGTGTCGTTGTCGGAAGCCCAGCTCTTGTAAAAACATTTTTAATCATAAGATCTTTTTACTCGCTTCCACCGCCGCAATATACTCGGCCTCCGTTGTTGACAAGGCAACACACTTTTGCAATCTCGATTGCCATGACACGGCTCCCCCCGCAAACGTCATCAAATAACCGGATGTGGATTTTCGGTTATCTTCGTTACCTGCCATATCCGAATCGGAATATCCAACAGGCATAGCTTTCCCATTTCTAAATGTGATCCCCAATTTGGAAGTTCCCCATAAATATCTAAATATCCACTTTACGGCTTTCCAATGCTTCTTTCCCGGATTCGATAGAAAACGACTCACCACTCCCACGGCATGATCAATGTCGGGCCTCGTACATACCATAGCATACATCAAACTCCCGAATGCAGAGGCATAAGGAACTTTATCCATTTCCTCAATCTCTTCCTTCGTCGTAGGGCAATCCTTGCTCATCAATTTAGAATTGTTAGTATAGAGGCGAACTAACAACCTTAGATTTATCCATGTTAAACCGCTTAAGCACCTTCTCAATGTATTTCTCCTGTGACATGTGTAATTTCTATCCCGAGTGATTCTTATCCCAAGAATCTGTTTAGCGGCCCCCAAGTCTTTCATGGCAAAAGACTTATTCAACTCTTTCTTCAAATTGGCAATCCTTTCGGAATTCTTGCCAACGATCAACATCTCATCCACATAAAGCAATAGGATGATAAAATCATCATCTCTAAATTTCTTGAAAAAACACGCAATGGTCCAGGGTCGTCTTCCGGTAGCCTTGCTCCCCCATAACCGACTCGAACTTTTTATACCATTGCCGTGGTGCTTGCATCAAACCATATAGACTCTTATGAAGTCTACAAACATAATCCTCTTCTCCCTTAACCTGAAACCCTTCATGTTGCTTCATATATATATATCTCTTTATCGAGGTCTCCATGAAGAAATGCCGTCTTGACATCCATTTGCTCAATCTCAAGGTCAAGACTAGTCGCTATATCAAGGACCAATCGAATAGATCATATCTTCACAACTGGAGAGAAAATCTCGTCAAAATCAATGCCCTTCTTTTGACTAAAGCCCTTGACTACGAGTCTAGCTTTGTATCGGGGCAATGAAGTATGCTCCTCCGACTTCACCTTATACACCCATTTATTTCTCAAAGCTCTCTTGCCCTTCGGCAACTTCACCAACTCGTACGTATTGTTCTCATGCAATGAACTCATCTTATCTTGCATGGCATCCATCCACTCCTTCTTGTTCTCATCCTCCATAGCCTCCTCAAAATATTCGGGCTCTCCCTCGTTGGTGAGTAAAACATACTCATCGGACGAATAACAAGCGGAGGGATGACGGTCCCTCGTCAACCATATAAGTGGAACAAAAGATGGCATGTTCGTCATGGGTAGCTCGGGATAAACTCCATCGGTATCATCTTTTCTCAACTCATCATTGTCACCGGCATCATGTTGTTCAGTGTTTTGGCCATCATCTCCACCGGGTGTCTCAACATGTTGTGGAAGAACGGGGTCCAAATCAATAAGATCATAATCATGTTGTGGATCCGACTCTCCATTCTCAACATCCTTCATCGTTTGATCTTCAACAAAAACAACATCTCTCGAACGAACAAGTTTCTTAGTCACCGGGTCATACAATCTATAACCGAACTCATCAAGACCATAGCCAATAAAGATACATGGCTTCGGCTTGGAATCAAGCTTCGATCTCTCATCTTTAGGAATGTGTACAAATGTTTTACATCCGAAAATCCGTAAGTGGAGATATGAAATGTCTTTACCACTCCACACTGTTGGATCAATATTGGTCGGTATCGCCGTTTGGAGATAGAGTTGTGAAACTCTTTCGTGTTGCGGAAGCGATTTAAATAAAGTGCAGAAAATAAATCGACACAAGGATTTATAGAGGTTTGGCCAAACGTGCCTACGTCATCTCTCGGTATCTTTTTTTATAGGATAAAGATAAACCTCTGCACCTCTCTTCTATCGGTTGAGGGATAATCGTTACAAGCTCGTCTTCTATCGGTCCGAGTAAACAATTCAATCTCTCTTCTATCGGTCGAGATATTACCGTGTGTACTTGTCTTTTTGTCAGTACAAGTTAAACCGTTTTTCTTTTCTATTGGACAAGAAATCAACCACTCTAAATTTCTATCGGTACTAGATAAACCTCACTTAGATATCGATTGCGATTCTAACAATGCCGGATCCTTGATCCTAATAACACCGAATCCAATCGTATTTTTTCTTTTATCTCTCGTGTATGTGTTGAATGTATAAACACTCAAACTATCAATATAGGCACAATTACAACAACTAGAATGTGTATATGAATCTCTGATCAATATATCGAATGTTGTGCGTTGTTGTATGATGAATACCATTTGAAGTGGTATTTATAGCCATTTCTCTTCCAACTAGCCGTTAGCCTTCTGTGCCTTCTTCACGTACGTTACGTACGTTAGCTTCATTACGTACGTTAACATTAATATGTTACGTATGTTATACTTCATGCAAATCAGTCCAGTAGCCTTCGTTTTATGTGTTACATACGTTAGCAAATTACTCATTACGTACGTTAACATTTGTCAACATATCCGTTGCTTGCTGATGTAAGCCATGACGTCATCTCCAACGTTCTTCTTGTTTGAATACTGAAACACTTCGTTGCGTACGTTGTCTTCCATGTTTTACGTACATTAACATAGTATCATTACGTACGTTAAGATCACATTGTTACGTACGTTATGCTTGTTCTGACCAGATTTTTGCGACTTTGATTTCTTCGTTGTTTTGCTTCGCCTCTTGTTGTTTTGCTTTGTTTAGCAACTTAATCATCAAAACTCTATTAATGAATATTTAGAATAAATATTCCAACAATCTCCCCCTTTTTGATGATTACAAAACAACACCCTTGAATTGGATAAATCCTGCAAAAATAAAATATATGTATATTTATACGAATCAAAGTTTTCGGCTTTGATCGTTTCGTTAGTTCTCCCAACTTTTCTTTTTCTGTCCTTTTCAACTTCTTCGCTGTCATTCTCTATTTTTCGACTTTTCTCTCCCCATTTTGTTTTTCACGGGATCTATATTTTTCGACTTCTTCGTCTTTTCTTTTATCCTCCTTTTTGCATTTTATTTTTCTCGTCATTCTTCCATGACACTCTTTATCAATTCAACTCTTTCTCCCCCCTTTTGTATTCAGCAAAAAGTGTAATTAAAAAGAACAATAAATACCAAATGATGTATATAAAAATATTCATGATAGGATAAAAACTCCCCCTAACAAAAATATTCGTTTTAAAAATATACCCCCCTGAGAAAATACAATTTGACAAAAATTAATTTTTGGGGATCCAACCTATAATTGGTTTTTCTTTAGAGACATAGACGATATTCGGAATGAAACTTCATTTGGGAATCCAAATTTTCTTAGTTTTTAACGTCCGTCGTGGGCTTTTGCAATTCATAAAATGATGCCCAATTTTCAAATATTTTTCACATCGGGGTATTTTGAAATTTAAGGATTTGATTTTAGAATGTGGTTTGCATCCCAACCCCTGTTTATTCAAAGTAAACTTTTACACCGAGAGCATTTGTTCAAATTTTTCGTTTCCACACGAAAATTTCTTCGTTAAGTATTTCAGCTCGGTTTGACTTTTCAAAAGATCATTCTTTAAAATATTTTCGTTTTCAATGCATTTTGAATGATCGGTTTCGATATTTCCTTTTTCAAGAATTTTGGAAATCTTGGTTTCCAATAATTTATTTTTCAATTGTAGGGATTTAATCTCGGATAAAACATTTTGGTAGTCGGTATGTATTAACTAAAATGTTTTAAAAAGTTCATCGTATGAATTACTTACTTGACTTTCGATGTCACTATCGTCGAATGAGCTTCGTGCCGTGAGAGCGAGATTATTTTGATTGTTAAAATCATCATCTTCGTCTTCATCGCTCCATGTTGTAATTAAAACCTCCTTCTTAGGTTTCGCTCGGCAATTCTTTGCAAAGTGGCCTGGTTTACCACATAATCGACAAGAATTGTCGAATTTCTTAGATTCACCCGCTTGGATGTCCTTCTTTATCCGGTTTAATAAGTGTTGGAACTTATTAATATTCTTGGCATAATATGCCGATTCTTCGTCGCTATCATCCACCGGAATTTCTTCTCTCTTTGACATCTTAGCCTTCATGGCTATTGATCGTTCCTTCGGCCTTGTCTTGACACTCCGTGATTTTAAAACTATCTTATAATTAATTAGCGAACCAACGAGGGCGCTAAAATCAAGCGTATTGAGATCTTTAGATTCCATTATCGCCGTAACTGTGTCGTCCCATTCGCTAGGTAGTGATCGTAAAATTTTCTTGACTTTTTCACTACTAGATAATGGTTTTCCGAATGAAGCTAGTCCATTGGTGATGACCGAAAATCGATCGAGCATGTTGGTGATGGACTCGTCACCCTTCATCATGAATAATTCATATTCATGGAGAAGCATATTGATCTTCGTATCCTTGACTTGATTTGTGCCTTCCTGTGTGATTTCTAACATCTTCCAAATTTCTTTGGCACTATCACAAGAAGATATCCAGTTGTGTTCTTCAGGCACAATATAATAATTGCGTGGCTTTGCAATCCTAATAATCATTTTTCCAATCCGCGTCGTCATATTCTTCGAAAGATTTAAGCGTACCGTCGGACTTGATTGGAATTTTCGGACCAAGTCATATCACTTTCCAAAGCTCTATGTCATATGCTCGGATGAATATTGACATATTTTTCTTCCATGTTATAAAGTTCGAGCCATCCAAAAATGGTGGTTGATTTAGAGCAAGGCCTTCGACTGGAGCAATTTGAAAGGCCATTTGGATCGACTCCTCGGATGTTAAGCCGCTTATTGGAGGTACCGCTCCGATACCAATTGTTGGAGAAATATTGGTCGGTTTCGCCGTTTGGAGATAGAGGTGTGAAACTCTTTCGCGTTGCGGAAGCGATTTAAATAAAGTGCATAAAATAAATCGACACAAGGATTTATAGAGGTTTGGCCAAACGTGCCTACGTCCTCTCTCGGTATATTTTTCTATAGGATAAAGATAAAACTATGCACCTCTCTTCTATCGATCGAGGGATAACCGTTACAAGCTCGTCTTCTATCGGTCTGAGTAAACCATTCAATCTCTCTTCTATCGGTCGAGATATTACCATGTGTACTTGTCTTTGTGTCGGTCCAAGTTAAACCGTTTTCCTTTTCTATTGGACAAGGAATCAACCACTCTAGCTTTCTATCGGTACTAGATAAACCTCACTTAGATATCGTTGCGATTCTAACAATGCCAGATCTTTGATCCTAATAACACTAAATTCAATCATATCGTTTCTTTTATCTCTCGTGTATATGTTGAATGTATAAACACTCAAACTATCAATATAAGCACAATTACAACAACTAGAATGTGTATATGAATCTCTGGTCAATATATCGAATGCTTTGCGTTGTTGTATGATGAATACCATTTGAAGTGGTATTTATAGTCATTTCTCTTCCAACTATCCGTTAGCCTTCTATGCCTTCTTTACGTACGTTATCACCCCTTCATTACGTACGTTATCTTCATGACGTACGTTAACATCAATATGTTACGTATGTTATACTTCATGCAAATCAGTCCAGTAGCCTTCGTTTTATGTGTTACGTACGTTTGCAAATTACTCATTACGTACGTTAACATTTGTCAACATATCCATTGCTTGTTGATGTAAGCCATGACGTCATCTCCAACGTTCTTCTTGTTTGAATATTGAAACACTTTGTTACGTACGTTATCTTCCATGCTTTACGTACGTTAACATAGTATCATTACGTACGTTAAGATCACATTGTTACGTACGTTATGCTTGTTCTAACCAGCTTTTTGCGACTTTGATTTCTTTGTTGTTTTGCTTCGCCTCTTTGTTGTTTTGCTTTATTTAGCAACTTAATCATCAAAACTCTATTAATGAATATTTGGAATAAATATTCCAACACACACTTTGTACGGGACATCAAACTTCAAAGGAACACACGGCTTCAAATTAATCACATGAACCGCCGTGTTCAAAGCTTCTCCCTAAAATAACTTTGGTAATCCATCATGTGAGAGCAAACATCGAGCTCTCTCAACCAAAGTTCGATTCATCCTCTCCGCCAAGTCATTTAGTTGCGGAGTCTTCGGTGGTGTCTTTTGATGTCGGATCCCTTGCTCTCGGCAATACTCATCAAAAGGCCCAGTGTATTCTCCACCATTATCCGTCCGAATACACTTCAACTTCTTCCCGGTCTCTCTCTCCACCGAGGCATGAAACTGTTTAAAACATCCAAAACTTGATCTTTGGTCTTTAAGGTGTATGCCCACACCTTTCTCGAATGATCGTCGATGAATGTGACAAAATATAGGCAACCACCAAGCGTCATAGTCTTCATAGAACCACAAACATCAGAATGTATAAGATCAAGAACATTTTCCTTCCGTGAAGGAGTATGGCTCTTAAAAGTGAGTCTCTTTTGCTTCCCAGCTAGACAGTGAGAACACCTTTTAAGATGTACATCGTGAACCCAGGATAGCACCTCATTCTTTGATAATAGCGCCATCCCTTTCTCGCTCATGTGACCGAGCCTCTTATACCATAGCTCGGTCATGTCATTATTGTCAACTGTGTTCACGACATTAATCGTGACCTTTGGAAGTGTCACGTACAGTTTCCCTGTCTTCTCTCCTCTTCCGACAATCAAGGAACCTCGAGTGAGTTTCCACACTCCCTTGTCAAAACCGCTACAATAGCCATCATCATCGAGTAAGCCAACGGAAATCACATTTAGCCTCATATCCGGAACATGTTTCACACTACGTAAAACAAGTTCCTCAAGTGTACGTCTCCTACTCCAACAATCTTGGATAATTCATCGTTACCCATCTTGACTATCTCATAGTCACCCGGAGTATAAGAGGAATAAATTTGCCTCACGCACGTGTTGGGAAAAACGACACAAATACGTCCCAACGAAAATGCAGAAACTCGTTTGACAACTTTTCCAATCTCAATTGCAACTTTGAGGTTACCGACGAGTAGAGTAAATCCAATACAACTCGATAAACAATACAACTGATACCCAAAATAATAAACAACGAGACACAATTTTTAGCGTGGAAAACCCCTCAAGACGAGAGTAAAAACCAAGGGACCGAAGCCGCTTAAATCCACTATCACCAATTCACAATACACGATTCGTCCTTAGTACAAACTAGAGTTATACAACGATAATCTTCAAATACTTGGTAATAAACAATCTTCAAGTATTTGGAATACACAACAACAACAAGATCGAGAAAGAAAAACACCGTAAATAGCTTACACAAAAAGCTAACAAAATACCCAAACTTTCGGACTCAAAATTTCGATATACTCCGGTGAAAGGATTTGCCCAATAGCTACCAAGCTCTTGTCAAACTATCACGACGATCCGATCGGTACAACTCTGAAAAATCGAACAAGTATATCTCTCTATTTTTCTTCTCTCTCTCTCTCTCTCTCCTGTATATTCTTTCTCAAGGGTGAAGTGATGTTCAATCACATAAAACACAGCAAAAAACTGCCTAAAAAGAAACCCCAAGGCTGGGTTGACTTCGTGCGCTGCGGCCCGGACAGTGTGTGCCGCGGCACACTCAACAAATCGGCTGAATGAAAGTCCCAGGGGGCCACGACCCGGAGGGCTAGTGTCGCGGCCCGTAGTACAGCAACTCGGCATATTGTCTGATAAAATATTATTTGGGAAATATATGGGCTTAGAAAAGTAAGTTTTAGAAGCTTATTATTAAATGATTTTTAATTTTGTAGTAGTGAGATTTGTATTTTGGAGGGGTGGCGCATTGGAAATTGAAAAAAAAAATGTGACAATAACCCATCTTCCCTATTTTAATGGTAATATTAATTTTAAATTAGAGCGAATTATATAGAGTATCTTTATTGTTTGTGTCAATTATATATTTATACCTACGGTTCACACAAATCCACATTGACTTTTAAAAATTTGTAATTATTCAAACGGTCAGTTAAAGTAGATATTTATTTGAACAATGACATCCATACTTCTATCTCATTCGACGTTCACGTTTTGGCAAATTTATAATTATTCAATTTATGAATACTAATTTGATTTGAAGTCATTTAAAAATAACAAAATTTATAATTATTCTTTTTAAAGCACATTTCATCCTTGATTAACGATGGATCTGACAATGCGCGAATCCCTCCTCGTACCCTCTAGGAGTTGTTACCTAAGGGGGGAGGGAGTGGGGCTCGGGTAGTGAATCGGGTTGAGGTACCCGATCGGCAACACCGCCCCGTGGAGCTCGGGTAGTGAAAATCGGGTATGATTTCGGCTTCCAAGCCCGATCGATTTCGGCAATAAAGTATGTTTTTTTTTCTTTTTTTTCTTTTTGAAAAAAACGACCGTTTCCAACGGCTAGGTGCAATTAAATAAAAAAAATTCCCTTTAAAACCAAACCTTTTCAACTCATTTTTTCAAAATAAAAACACACAAAACACAAATAAAAACACACACTAATCTTTCAAATACACAAAATCATGTATCCAAGAAGAGGTAAAAAAAACTTCCACCTCGCAACCACAACAAACTCCGTTAGGATTTAGCCAATTTTATTCTCAAGCATCCCCGAATCAATTTTACGTTCCACAACCCCCATTTCCACATCCATTTTACCAATATAATATGGATCCTCCTCAAATGGATCCTCAACACTACAACATCACTACTACAAGCGAGTTCTCCCCGTTCGAAAACATTGATGAAGACGTAGAGTACGTACCCGAAACACAACCACTACCAAACGAAGAAGACGGAGATGAGGAAGTTCAAGAAGACGATTCGAGAGGGAAGAAAAAAAACATTCGGGGGGAGGAGGCCCCGTGAACTTTGGTCGCCGGCACAAGAGTAGGCTTTGGCGAAAGCATGGATTCAAATCTTCGAATGTGGTGTTGTCGGTAATGAACAAAAGTTGGACGGTTTTTGGAAACGGATTCTCAAGCATTACGAGGCAACTATGGGTTCGAGTTCACGAACTTTTCATGCGTTGAATACCAAGTGGAAAACAATGAACACGGCCATGGGTATTTTCAACGGCTACTACCTCCAAGTGGTACAAACTATATTTTTTATTTTACATAATCTATATTTTTTATTTTACATAATCTATACTTTTTATTTTACATAATCTATATTTTTTATTTTACATAATCTATATTTTTTATTTTGTATATAATGTAGAAACGTGCTAAGGATAGTGGGTGCAACGATTTGGACGTGGTGAGGCAAGCTGAGTCCGATTACTATACAGCAAAAAAAAAGACAATTTACTCATACCTTGGCGTGGGAGGTTGTCAGAGGTCATGACAAATGGACGGAGCAAGAATGTTTTCAAGATATTGCCGGTGCGACAAGCAACTCTTCAAAAAGGAAGTCGGGGGAGTATGAATCGGCAAGCAACACCATTCCCGACATGAATGAAGACTCCACCCCTCCATTTTCATCAAGAAAGATGAAAAAGAAGCAAGGCGCATCCTCGTCAATCTCAAGTGTTGCGGATGAAATCAACTCCTACACACAAAAGAAGACACAATATTTGGAAGAAAAGCGCGAGAAGGATGATTTGGCAAAATAATTGTTGGCTACACAAATCGAGGGGGCGAAGTTCAAGAATGCACAACGGGAGATGAAGTTTTTTTTGGAGCCGCATGATCACATTCGCGATCCCGCTATGTTGGAATTCGTTGTTAACCAAAAACGTGAACTTGCGGCCAAACACGGATGGGCTTGCAATTTTTAAGTTGTAGTTTCAACTTGTTTTAATTTCAACTTATGTAATGTTTTTTTTTTAAGTTGTAGTTTCAATTTTTAAGTTGTAGTTTTTTTTAAGTATTATGTAATGTTTTTTTTAATGAAATGGTATGTTTTTATTTTAAATATTGTATGTGATTTTATGTATGAAAAGAAATTGGGTATTAGGTGACCACTCCCTCCACTTAGGATAGTGCTAGGATAAAATTGGGTAATTTTAATTTAAAGAGTTTTTATTGGATAGAGGTGATGTGGCACCTACGATACCACTACTTCCACCCTAAAACTAAAAGAGAATTTCCCAACTTCTCTGCCATATTTAACCTCGCATACAGTATACACCTTCTAGATTTATCCATTTTACCAAAGTTACACCCAGAAACTTCCCATTTCTCCTCTCCAGAAACTTCTCCAATTTTCTCCCGTAACTGTAGCCATACAGCCATCTCATAAATAAATTGCCCCCGAAATCCCGCTACCCACCATTAACATTCTTCATCAGCAGCCAGAAAGTGAAATTTCCACACAATTCGAAAGAGAAATGGATTTGAGATTCATGGGATTCGACGCTCCGCTCATTCACACCTTCCACAACATGCTCGACTCCGACGACTCCGACACCGGCAAATCGGCCAGCGCCCCGACGAGAACCTACGTGCGCGACGCCAGGGCGATGGCGGCGACTCCCGCCGATGTCAAGGAGAACCCTACCTCGTATGTCTTCGTGATCGACATGCCTGGGCTGAAATCCGGCGACATTAAGGTCCAGATCGAGGAGGAGAACATTTTGCTGATCAGCGGCGAGCGTAAGAGGGAGGAGGAGAAGGAAGGTGCCAAATACGTGAGAATGGAGCGGAGGATTGGTAAATTTATGAGGAAATTTATTTTGCCGGAGAACGCCAACATGGATAAGATCGCGGCGGTTTGTCAGGATGGAGTGCTGACTGTGACGGTGGAGAAACTGCCGCCGCCGGAGCCTAAAAAGCCCAGGACTATTGAGGTTAAGATTGCTTGAGCAGGACGATGTTGAGATCAGTTGTCTACCCGTTATAATTTATAGTTCTGTTCTGTCTTTTTTTTTTCCTTCATCCTGTGGTTACGACTTGTTATTGTAATAACGATGTTATTACTGTTCATCTTGTTGAGATCAGGCGTTCAGAATAATAATTGGTGGTTGTTTGATTTAGATTCGTGTTTTGAGTGATATATATTTACATCACATTTTGGTACTAATTTTCTTATTAAAAATGGTAGAAGTTCTTTAAAATACAAAACATCTCAGCTATGCTTTGTGGATACCGGGGTTGTCCGATCTGTTTCTCTTCTGTAGGCTATCTGCCCTGATAAAAACCTCCTCGGCTCCTCATGCTCGTCTTAATTCGCTTGTGGCGTATTGTCGCTTCTGCTGAGTAGAGGAAAAGAAGAAAAACAGGATACAGTGATTGGCAAGAACTAGTATTTAATGTTTCGCCGTGACGGCGGGCACAAAAACAGACTTCAAGGCGCAGATTGGGACATAGATTGTAAGGCCAAAGTGGTGTGGGGTCGATTTTCATTGGAAGTAGGATGTGTACATCAGCTCGATAAGATCGATGTGCTTCATTTGACCCGGACTGTTGGTAAGGCTGAAGTAGCGTCGGGTCGGTTGGAAGTAGGGGTTTTGCGTACATCTGCTCGATAAGATTGATATGCTCCGTTCGGCCCGGACTGTCCAGCACCTGTGTACTTTACATCTCACGTCACATGTCTGGAAAGCAGATCGTATGTGATGCGGTGCTATTTTTTATCTCAATAGCCTCTGTGAAAACAAGCAGCAAAAGCAAGTATAAGCAACTTAATATCATCAACATTAGGAAATCTGTAGTCGAGCCATTAATATCGGTTCGTATTTTCATTACATTCCAGATAGACACCAAACTGAAAGAACAATTCAGTCCGCTTGCCTGATTTCCGAAGTTGTTATAATGCAAACATAACTTCTGAATAAGTGTGATAGTAGGTGGTTTTAGTTATATAATTAGTAGCAGATTGTATCGCAAATTGAATAATTAAAATGTTTCAAGTACACAGTCCAACGAGAGCATCAGACTGGACCACTGGCGGATGCAGAAATTTTGATTAGGGGGGTCAAAATTTTAGTGTTGTAATTTTGCATGTCATAATCGAATATTGATACGGAAAAAAAATAAAAAATGCAATGGTTGTAAGCAAGATTTGGTAATTCTTGTCCTATAATATATACCACAAGGCACAACTCACCATCTATTTTTACTTATATTTTATTTTATTTTTCAATCAATTAATACTGTAATGATTTATATAACCAAAATATTAATCTTAAGAAATATTATATAAATGTGAAATACTCTTTTATTAGGATAAATTTATGTTTAAAACTAGATTCTTCAAATGGGACGGGAGTAATATATATACATATAAAAAATAATTTAAGGTCGGGGGGTCAGCTGACCCCACTGACCCCCCTGTGGATCCGCCCCTGGACTGGACTGTGTCACCTGTGTGTCGTATGGGGATCGGCTTGTGTCACCTGTGTGTTATTTGGGGCTCGGCTTGATGGTCCGAACTAATTTCTCAAGGTTTGTTAAAATAAGTGAATCAAATCGAAGTTTAGGCCGATGTTGATTAGACCAGATGGGGGCTTTCTTTGGCCTTCTAAATATTTTGATTTAAGATCATTTGAGAACCAAACTTTTTTTACATACCAAGGGATTAATCTCCACCCTTCATCTCCCCTCCATCTTTATTTGATGTAATGAATGAGATTAATCCCAACAATTTAAAACACCCACTTTCATCATTTTTTTTCAAATATCAATATCTTTCAAACCGTTAATCGTTAAGTCAAAAAATATATCTATTTGACGAAGATTTAATTATCTTTCTATAGATAAAGACTTTGATATACTTTCGACAATTTTTTTCCGCTTTTTCACGTTTTTTTGGCGAAAAAATCATATGTGATATATCATATATGATATTACATATCACATATGATATGTAATATCATATCATATATGATATATCACATATGATATTTTCTACTACGAAAAAAACGTAAAAAAATGAAAAAAATTTTTGTCGAAAGTATATCAAAGTCTATGTAAAAGATAATTAAACGCCGTCGCGATGGTGTAATTATTTTCGCTTAACGATTAACGGTTTAAGAGATATTTAAATTATAAAAAATGTGTGAAATATTAAATGCTTTTAATCTCAATCATTGATTTCTTTTTGGATGGATGGTGGGGATGAGTCCCTTGGTATGTAAGAATAGTTTGGTATTTAATATAACTCTACTCATAGTATATAACAGTAATAATAGTCAAGGTTATTATTAATAATAATAAAAATAATATAAATTAATTATTATTGGGTGCGTTCTGTCAGGATGGGGTGCTGACTGTGACGGTCGAGAAACTGCCTCCGCCGTTACCTAAGAAGTCTGTCCAAGACTATTGAGGTCGAGATCGCTTGAGAAAATGTTTCGAATATGCCTACCGTGTTCGGCTTGGCGTTATTGTTTTATCTCTAGTCGGATGATAATAATTGTGTCAGATTAAGCTGTTGTCTATTTGTGGTCCATTCCAATTTATATGGTCTATTTATGTTTTAATTGTAAACTAAAACTTCCATAAAATAATACTACCGGATAAAACTAATACTCCCTTCTATTCAAAATATAAATCCTTTTAAATTAATGCACACATATTAAGAAAATATTGATTTTTTTACTTTACACTTGATAAATTGCTTTTGAATTCGCACTATACATTTAAAATTACCAATAACTAAGTTATTTTTAGTAAGTTTGCACATCATTTAAGAAAAAATACAATTAATTATCATTGAAAAGTGCAAAATGACATATAAAATGATAATAGTGTAAATAACCAAAAAGACTTATATTTTGAATTGGGGGGAGTAATTTGTCTAGTCCCAATTTGAGACCAATTGAACACCAATCAATTAAATAATATGATAATATTTTTTTTGGAAAATTTGTGTATATATATAAAATCCCGACGAAACTATAAGTTAATTATCATTTAAAATTTTTCAAATATATATATATATATATTATCAGTAGAACATTCTAAGACAATTTAGTAAAACATGAGTCTACTGTTACTTGTTTTTGGTTGAACTCCATATTCTATGAATGGTAAGTAAAAATAATGTAATGTATACACATTATAATTTATATCTCATAAATAATTAATGTACATTGTAAGTGAATTATACAACCGGAAATTTTGAAGGTCAAGTTATGTATATATGTTATCCGTAAATTAATAAATTATTAATTTATCGATTATATAATATTTCTCTAAATAATAAAATTCTCCGATCCCAACAATATTAATTAAAATTTTCCGGTCCCAACAATATCAATTTCCCAAAGTTCTACTGTATTATGAAAATTAATGAAGGAGAAACAAAAAATAAAATGTCCAATTGTAACTAAAATTTTAGGACAACAATATTAGATTCCAAAAACATGTACCGAACGGAATGAAGTCAATAAAAAGAGAATCCCGTCTTATAGTTAATAATGCACTTCTATCGTAAATCTCAGCTACATGCTTCCGACCTTCCTGCGTGATGGTTTAAAATACCGGTGTGGGAATATTTTAAGCATTTTGGCAGTGAAAATATTTAAATGTTTCCTACGCCTATTATAGGCCTTTGTCCTGCTGATGAAATTTGTACAGCTTTCTACATCTCGTTCACGTTCGTAGGGCAGCTGTATTATCCGAATAAAAAGAGCGATGAAGAAACCTTCTTTGTCTATTGTCAAATCTGTCCGCAACAGATGTTCAGCTGCAAAAGAGGGGATTAGAATAACCAAGTATTTATTCAAGGGATTGAAATAAATTACAATGTTTCATTTATTAAGCATTATGTACTATGTTTTAACTAAGGATTTTTCTTTACGTGATTGATAAAATATAATGTTAAATGTAGAATAGTATTTCAGCACTGCCGAACTTTGTTCGCATTTGATCCACTTCTCTCTATATATATACGCATGAAGAAAGCAAAAGAAAACTATTTCATCATATAAGGCCACACACTTACACCCATCAAACGTTGGGAGACCACGGCGAGGCCACTGGGGAAAGGGTGTTGCCAATTGGAAGCCAAGAGATGAAGCAAGATCCATCACAGAGCTGACAACGTCTTCATTCTCGATTTGATGTATCGAACACGTGCTGTAAACGATTCTTTCAACACTTGGGACTGTATAATCAAATTCAAGAACAATTACAGCAGTTCAGAGCGTTCGCGAAGAAACTTGACTTGAAAAAAACAAGTCTTGGTTCCCGGATTTCTAGTAAACATCAAATTACTTGAAACATATAAAGAGGTAACCAGTTTAAAAGATTTGTTGACAATGATGTAAAACCCCAAAAATCCAGCATTTCAAAGCTTCCAATATCACAGAGGGAGAGGGCAATTCAGTAATCGGAAATTAGCCTTACAAGATAATGCATGTATTAGAACTTTCCTCTGAAAACCAGCGAGCTTTTCAAGTCGCTTTATGTCAGCATGATCCGAGTGTCCTTGATGAATCAAGAAAGAGCATGAACAAACCCATTGCAATAACAGGAGCGTGAAAACAAGAGCTGCAATCCAAATGGTGCTAAAACAAAGCAATAAAACAAGCTTGCGGATACATGCGAGGACAAAGCAAACAATTGGTACGAATATCATCAAAATATGCAGCACAGGCGATCGTGATATGGCACTTCTAGAGAGAATACCAAGAACTCACCTGCAGTATGTGATGGGAGTAAATGATCTAATCTCTCAAAGGCAGTCCCTGATCCAGAACATGACGGATCTAAAAGAATAGCACGAACCTGCATAATGCAAAAGGTTGTTTGAGAGATATAAAGCAAATCTACATCAAAAGAAAGAAGAAAAAGCTACTCCAAATTACCTTTGAATATGAAGGATCTTTAGGATCAAGTTTTAAGAAATCTTCATGCTTAACTTCCACATCTAGGCCGAGTTAAGTTTCTACGATGTTATTATTCGAGTAAGCATGTCAAGAGGAAACATCAAGTAAGTTGCAGATTTTGCTCCCAATGTGTGGGATAAAGCACAAGCATGAAACTGCACAAAAATAAGAGGACTTGGATCTCGATAAGCATTATCTAATCAACCAATGTTTTCTAGCTTGACATGTTATATTTGCTAATGCAGATAGATGGAGGGCTGGAACTGATGTATAGGATACTTGTGGCCCCAGCAAGTTCGACAGTATAATTCAGGCGCTTAACCCTTTTCTCGTCAAGTTCACAGGCTACAATCTTTCCCTTGCTTTTCATGAGAGAGGCAAGGTGCACAGTTTTGTTCCCGGGGGCTGAACAAGCATCAATGACCTTTAAATTAAAAAAAAAAAACACATTAAGCAACAGAAAATGTGAATATTTATTTATTTTTTAAAAAGGACTAAATAAAATGTATATCAGGCTTTACAAGAACCAGACCTCCCATCCCGGTTTAGGTTCAAGAGCTACAGCTGCCATAGAACTTGCTTTTCCCTGAAAACCAAATAGACATCCAGCTCCCAATTCATGCCAAAAATTCCTCTCTTTTTTTGGGAAATAATGAATTTGGAGATATAAAACCTGCAAGAAAATACTTCCATTCACGGCCAGAGGATTCTTATGTAGATCAGCACCTGGTGGGAGGATCAACAAGTCTGGCACCATGTCATCTTTTTGGACCTGGTTAATAGTAAAAACTACATCCATAAATGTAATATGTGATCCGTTTACAGTCAGAAGTTACATTCATTTACATATTTCATAGATAGTTACCTATGTCTTTTTCGTTCCCAGTTTTGAATATAATCATAAAAGGTTCATTTCATTTATGTTCTCTACGGAAGCATTTCACAGTTGTATTTTGTTCCTCATTGACAGGTTTGCGTGCATAAAGTGAAGGAGGTGGGCAGTAAGGTATACATACTTATGGAACATACCTCATACTCTTGTCTTAATTCACGTATGGCATATTCTGCATCTATCTTTAGTGTATTAACACGAACATAACGAGGCTTTCGAAATTCTGTACAGAAATGAAAAAATATTCAGAAAATAAAAAATCAAGAGCTGCATAATACATAAATTCCTGAACAGGTTTCTGTCAGGTGATATTGAATTTTGTCACACATGAAAATAAATGTTTCAACCCAGCAAATTATTTCTATCATTACGTACCCTCAGCTCGGTTAAGGCATAAATCTTGTTGCTATTCTATCATCAGAAGGGCACAGCATATATCAGAACCGAATAAAATTACAAATAAAAACGTTGAAAGACCCCAACAATGTCGTGTTCCGAGAACTAACAGAAGCAGAAAATTAGTAAAAGAGTACAGACCGGTAAATGTATCAAGAGCCATCAAGTCTTCTACATTTTTCACTCCCTTGCAACTCAAAATTCTCGACAGAGCTGATCGTAATGCATCTTTTTTTAGCATGAGATACGTTTCAGCATCGCCAATTGATGGAAATTCCTAATAAAAGATATTACTCAGTAATTTAAATGAACATAAGAATAGAGTTATGTTATGTCTATCAGTTGCAGAATCTAAGATATGCAGGACACAAACCTAAACCCTCATGAGTGAAAATAAAATGGAAGAATGTGCTACCTGCCCAAACAGTAGATCATATGCGAGGATATACATTAATTCAATCTGCCGCTGTATTCCAAAAGCTCATTACACGGGGAAGAACAACAATACGTTACATATTCACAGTAATATATGTTCAAGTTGTCATTACCTCCCACTTGGCACTCAGAACATTTGCCTCCTCCACGACATCTTTAATAACTGAGAGATCTATAAGACCAAAACAAGAAACACCAAATTGAAAGGCCAATTCGATACTCTTGCCCGATTTCCTTAGTAGTTATAATACAAACACAATATCTTAAGAACAGAAAGCAGTTGTCAGTTAACCAAACAAGTTTTTGTCCGAGTGTAGAAATAATTTGAGCTTTGTCAGCTTATCAAATTAAACTGTCTCCGTGATCTAAATTTTGAAATTCATCTCCGATCTCACTTGATAAGCTTAAACATCATATCCCATATCACAAACCATCAAAAAGTCATTGTTCTTCTTTTTCCCTCTAATTATTATCGTACTGAGTGATTGCACAATTGAGTTCAAGGAGAATTCTGAACTTACGCTTGAGTGTCTGGCAAACCAAGGCGTAGGTAGCTTTTTTATTCCTGATGGAAGGGCTGTAAATAAGAGACTTAATTGAGCCGACGGCTCGGCGCCGAGCGTCACCCTGGAGCGTGCTGCGCAATACCTTAGCGGCTTCTCTACGGGCGAAGTAAGCCGAGCGTTCTGCTTTGCTCGGCCACTTCACCTCCGGCTTCCGCTCGTTACCCGGCGATCTTTGGGCTATATTCGGCCTCCGCGCCATAAGCTCACGCTTTCACTAGTGCTGGGGAAGGTGACCAACGAACCAATTTCAGGGTTTAGGGTTTTTCCGGAAGTTGTAGTTTGGATATGTTTTTTTAAAACCAAAGTCAAACAATACCTAGTATATCCCGCTCAGAGCAGGATCTGGGGAGGATAAAATATACGCGGATCATGTCCCTACTTTCTACGGCAGGGAGACTGTTTTCGTGAAGACCCCCAACTTAGTGCACAACAAAATATTGAGTGATAAATACAAAGAAGCACTTTACCTAAGGGGACTTTGATACGTTGGTCGTGTGGTCGCACAATGTTAGATAGAATCTCGAACGGGGTCTTCAGGAACGCGCTAGAAGTGGCGCCCATTTCAGCGAAAGTTAGGGAAGGGAGATTGAGATGGTTTGGCCACGTCCGTAGGAGGCAGATATCTGCTCCGGTGAGGAGGGTCGAGAGTTTAGTAGTTGTTGGGGAGAGGAGGAGAGGCAGACCGAGGAGGACGTGGGAGGAGCAGCTGAGATTAGATTTGAAGGCCTTAAACCTTTCCGAGACAATGACTGTTGATAGGCGCGCTTGGAGGCGCCAGATCAGAGTTGTGGATTCTTTAATTGGGAGTGGTGCTGTAGTTGAGAGCCTCAAGGTTGAGTTGTCTCGGTTAGCTTTGACCTAGAGCATTGCATTTTTACATTTATTGTATATTTTATCCTATTGTCTTTTGCGTGTGGTGTATTTTTGACAGGGAGCTGTGCGCGGAGTCAACCTCTCTTCTGTTTGAGCAGCGTTCATCGGGAGTGATGTAGCCAAATTCCTCTTAGATAAGTCCCATGTGGATTCAGCCATGGGCTCAGGTATGATATTGAGTTTTTTTTGTATCATATGCTTCCCTTTGTATTTTTCACTCAATATATTGTTGTGCAATAAGCTGAGGGTATTCACGGAAACAGCCTCCCTACCGTAATAGGTAGAGGCATGGTCTGCGTACATCTTACCCTCCCCAGATCCTGCTCTGAGCGGGATATACTGGATATGTTTGGTTTGGTTTGGTTTCCTCTCGATGACCACTGCTCTAACAGAAGAGAGGTTGACTGTGCACAACTCCCTGTCAGAAATAAACCACACGCAAAAGCCAATATGATCAAATATACAATAAAAATAAAAAATGCAATGCTCTAGGTCAACACTAACCGAGACAACACAATCATAAGGCTCTCTACTACAGAACCGCTCCCTATAAAAGAATCCACAACTCTGATCTGGCGTCTCCAAGAGCACCTATCAACAGTCATGGTCTCGGATAAGTTTAAGGTCTTGGATTTGGTTTTTTAACTGAGAAGCAATTTTAATTGCCGTCTTTTGTAAGACGTCGACTTAGAACTGAATTTAATTGAAGTGTATATTATTGAAATAGATTGAATCAAATAAAATTGATCTGACTCCCATTTCTCCCTCTCATCCTTCTTACCGGAGATTTTCTCCATCGCTCTCCCGTCGCCACCACACGTAGTGATCCATACTGGACCTGAGGCTGCCTGCAGTCATTCACGGTCGATGATCTCGGATGATGAGGCTAATCCCTCTTACCTTGTGATTTTGCATTTACCCAGAATTTTGAGATCGTGTTTGTCGAGATGCCGAACTTCAATTGAGCTTCCAACATCTTATCTCGAGATGCTTTCTATCAATGCAAAACTCAAGAATGTATTGGACCACTTGATTTCTGTTTTGAGTACTAAGACCTGTTTCCACCTGTTGATGTCTGATTTGGTCAACGTCACGTGTGTTGATCTGGACGAATGGATCGAAGACACGTAGAAAATAATATAACAAAAGGGAAGGTGTTTGATCACTAAATTTTATTAATGACCTTTAAATAGAGTAGAGCCGAGCAGGATATTTTATGCCGGTCTATCTTGTTGCTTGTTAATTACAAGTCTTATTTTCTTTTTGGCGATGAATCTGTATTCTCTCTTTTTTCTCTCTCTGTTATAAATGCTCAAAATCCAAAGATCTGCTTTCACTGTACATTTCTTCTATATATAGACAATCTGGGCCAGTGGAGAGATGACAGCTGACGAATGTTTGGGGAATATGCCCAAAACACTTGTCAGTCTGCATTTATGCCCAGGACACGTGGCGGCCTCTAAGGAGCGCCTTGGGAAGAGGCGTGACTGCATGCGTTAATTGGCATGCGGGCCTGCCTCGTCGACTCTTGGCGGTGCTTATCCGATGGGGTCGGTCCTCGGGTCTCCCGCCGTTCAGGTCGGCCTTGTTGTAATCTTGAATCGGAGCATTTTTGTCCTCTCTCTGCTCGGCCCTCCCGGATCGGATACCGGGTCGGCCTTGGCATCACCGTCCGGTCCGGTTTTTAGCGAGCCCCGGAGGAAATCGGGTTTTTTGCCCGGTCCGACTTCAGGTTCTGCTCGGCCGGTTTAGTTGTCTTGGAGTGCCTACGTGGATTCCAAGTTGGATGGGCTGCCAACAAGGGCCCCCGAGTCCAGGGCCGTGCCGGGCTGGTCGGGGCTGGAGTCGTTTCATGTTGAGACCGATCCGGCTTGTGGGAGGATAAGATCTTTCGAATAGACGCCTCTTCGAGAGTCGCGTAGAATCGATTCCCTGGTCTTTAAGTGTCATTATGTGGGGGACGCGTGGCACAAGCAGATTGGATGGCGTGTTCACGCGCTCTCGATCTTTGCGACGGTTCAGTAGGAATTGTCACTTCACGCGCCTGGCATTTAATGCCTTTATTTTTCTATAAATATAGCCTGTCTTCTCCTTCAGTGTTCCCTTCGCCATTTTTACGTGTTGTTGCAGAGAGAGAACTTTTCCGGCGATTTTTCTTCTTTTCCGATTTCACAAAGACTTTCCTGGTAAGCTTGCTTTTCCTCCTCTTTTTTCTTTTCTATTTAAGATGTCGGAGATGAGGGGCGAGACAGAGGCGTTTTTGACCATGTCGCCGGACCGCACGGGTGTGGCGGATCTATCGATAGGCGAAGTTCCCGTTGACTGGAGCGTCGAGGAGGAAGAAGGTGAAGTCGCGAAGTCGCCGGGATCTGGGGAAGTGGAGATGGTGGCACCGTTGACAGCCGTCGGAGAGACTCAGGCGGAGGAAAGAGTCGAGCCGGTGGTGGCTTGGACTCGCCCTCGGCCGTCCCCTTTCGTGGAGGCGGAGTGGGATTCAGCTTCGATTCAGAGTACCGTTACAGAGGAACAATTGGCGGCCTGGCGGCTGCGATTTAAAATTCCGGCGAGGGTGCGGATGTTTGTTCCGAATCCCAAGGAGAGGCCCCACATTCCGCCCGTCGGTTGTACGGCGGTGTATTACCGCTCTCTACTGGTCGGGCTTAGGTTTCCGCTTCCGTTGGCCTTTTCCCGGTGGCTAAGGCAGTGGGGCCTTCATGTCCCCCAGATCCATCCGAATTTCTGGGCTCGGGTGGTGGGCCTTTTTATTCTTTTTAATCAGCACGGCTGGCCCGAGCCCAATTTCGAGGAGTTCAACAGCCTCTTTCTGTGGAGGTCGGTTGGTATATCCGGCTCGGGCTGGTTTTACCTGACAGCCCGGCATGCTATGCACAAGGAGTTAGTAGTGGTGCCCGAGACCATCCATAGCTGGAAGGAACAGTGGTTCTTCATTGGGGGACCGTGGAGGAGCTCGTTGGATGAGTGGGAGCCTGGTGTGATAGACGCCGAGCTGCGGGTCCCTCAACACTTTACGGCTAAAATGAGTGAGTGTCGTATTTCTAATTTCTGTTCCTTTTTTGTCTAACACTCAATCATTTGTTGCCTGTGCAGAACGCATCCCGGCGCCAGAGACCTCTCCTGAGTTCGACGACCGGGTTGAGCAGCTTTTGGATCTCCCTCTTGAACAAAGGAAGTCTCATCTTTTGGTTACCGAGGAAAATCTTTGGGCGGCCGGACTTAGATCGACCGATCCGAGTATAATGTCTTCTTCAGGTAGCTTTTTTTTTTTTTTGACTTGTCTTCTTTTTCCAGCTCCTAAGGCCAAGACTCCGTCCGGGCGGAAAGAGACGCCCGCGCAGCGTGTGGCGAGGCTGGCAGCTGAGGCCGCCGAGCGGAGGGAGCGGGCCGGTAAGCGCAAGAGGGTGGAGACCGGGCCTGAGGACAGCGCGACCAAGGCTGAGGGTTCGTCTGCTCCTGAAGTCGTCGTGTCCGCCCCGATTCCTGCCCGGACGGGTCGGGAGGAGCCCGTCATTGATTTAGAGGGCCATTATCTCCCGGTTAACCAGGAGCAGGTGGAACGGTGCGACCAGATGAAGGGGCGACGGCCGCGCTGGTTTCTTGACTATGTCCGGGCAGCTACCCCGACTCCTGAGATGCTCAACCGGGTTCCTCCTGTGGTGGTCGTCTCCAGTCATATTCCGATCAGGGGTTGGACGCCCAAGTTGGAGATGATGACTAATGATATGGATCCGGTTGAGCAGATCCAGTTTGGAAACGCTCTGGTCGGCCGTGCCATGTGCACCTATGTGAAGGCCTCCAATGAGTTTTCGGCCTTGTCTGAGAAGCACAAGAAGACGGAGGCCGACCTCAAAGCTTTGCAGGAGGAGCACCACCTATGTCCTTCCTTGATTAAGTCTCTGGAGGGGGAGATAACCTCTATGAGGGGGGAGATGGAGCTCCTGGACAATCGGGCCCTCCAGGCCGACATATGGAAGCTGAAGGCCGAAGAGATGACCGAGGCGGCCGAGCAGGCGCACAGGCGGTATTTGGATACCCGGGCTGAGCACGAGGCCTATCTGAAGGAGACCAAGGCCCAGGTTGAAAGCCTGACCGAGCGTATTAACACCTGCGAGGCTTCGAGCTACGCTAGGGGTCGTGCCGAAGGGGCGGAGGCCTTCAATGAGACACCTGCCTTTGAGGAGCTGATCAATCTGAATTATGTCTCCACCTGTTACGAGATTTTAGATCTCATGAAGGGTGGTAAGACCGTTCAGGAGATCGAGGCCTACATCACATCTCAAGCGGCCGATCTTCATGTTGACATCACTGGAGCCGATGAGCCAAAGGTCGCTGGGGTTGAGGATGCCGGTCTGGCTCCGCACGGCGAAGGTGAGGGACAGTCCTTTCAGGCGGCCGGCCAGGAGGGTGGAGCCGAGTAGTTTCCTTAGATTTCGCTTCTAGCATGGCCTGCGTGCCCGTCTTTGTCTTTCTTTTGTTTCATCTGATGTACGGCCTGCGTGCCAATCCGCCTTGGTTTGTTGTCACCGTTTGTAATTTGCAGCAACGACTTGATTAAATAAAATCTTCCTTGCAGTATTTGTTGTTCTTTTAGATGTTTGGGCCCAGTTGAATGGGCCGTTGCCTTTCTATCATGTTCATCATTTGTTGATTGTGTCGGAGGAGCCGGTCTTATGAGGTGTTGAGACGAGCTCGGTCTTATAGTGTTGGAGGAGCCGGTCTTATGAGGTGCCGAGACGAGCTCGGTCTTATAGTGCCGGAGGAGCCGGTCTTATGAGGTGCCGAGATGAGCTCGGTCTTATAGTGCCGGAAGAGCCGGTCTTATGAGGTGCCGAGACGAGCTCGGTCTTATAGTGCCGGAAGAGCCGGTCTTATGAGGTACCGAGACGAGCTCGGTCTTATAGTGCCGGAGGAGCCGGTCTTATGAGGTGCCGAGACGAGCTCGGTCTTATGGTGCCGGAGGAGCCGGTCTTATGAGGTGCCGAGACGAGCTCGGTCTTATAATGCCGGATGAGCCGGTCTTATGAGGTGCCGAGACGAGCTCGGTCTTATAGTGCCGGAAGAGCCGGTCTTATGAGGTGCCGAGACGAGCTCGGTCTTATGGTACCGGAGGAGCCGGTCTTATGAGGTGCATCAATATTAAAAAATGGAATGACATCAGATTTTATTGATAATACCTCTTTAAATACATAGCATTCCACGGGTAAGTTAATCTTTGGCCGTTCAGATATTCCAGCCGGTAGGCTCCATTCTGAAGGACTTCACTAACTTTGTATGGTCCTTCCCATTTGGGCTTGAGTGGTCCGGGATCCGGGCCCAACACCCTTTTAAGGACTAGGTCGCCGACCTGGAAGCTTCTCGGGTGAACCTTGGAGTTATAATATTTTTCACTCCTTCTTTTGTAAACGGCGTTTCGTATTTCTGCCTGAGCTCGTTTTTCGGCAAGGAGGTCCAAATTCATTTCGAGTGCCAAGTCGTTACCCTGCTCTTCAAAATGGGCTACTCGGTAGGTAGGTGTCCCGATTTCAACCGGGATAATGGCTTCAGAGCCGAAAGCCAATGAGAAAGGCGTTTCGCCGGTGGTGGATCTATGCGTTGTTCGATAGGCCCATAAGGTCCCGGGGAGCTCCTCGGGCCAAGAACCCTTGAGTTCCTCGTGGCGTGTCTTGAGATGTTGTTTCAGGATTTTGTTGACCGCCTCGACTTGCCCGTTGGATTGTGGATAGTAGGGCGTGGAGAAGTTATTTCGTATTTGGAGGCCGTCGCAGAAAGCTCGAAACTTCTTATTGTCAAATTGTTTGGCATTATCAGAGACAATAGATTGAGGAATCCCGAACCGGCATATGATTGACTTCCATATAAAGTCGACTATCTTCTGTTCAGTTGTTCGTGCCATAGGCTCGGCATCTGCCCATTTCGTAAAATAATCGACTGCGACGATGGCGTATTGCACTCCTCCCCGTCCCTTAGGTAGTGGGCCGATCAAGTCGATTCCCCACTTGGCGAATGGCCATGGGCAATATACGGAAGTGAGGGCTTCCGGCGGGGATCGGATCTGCGGAGCGAAGATTTGGCACCGGACGCACTTCCGCACAAGCGTGATGGCATCTTTTTTGAGGTTAGGCCAATAATAGCCTTGCCGAATTAATTTATAGGCCAATGCCTGGCCGCCGGAATGATTACCGCATATACCCTCGTGTACTTCTCTGAGGGCATATTCTGCTTCTGACTCGGACAGGCATTTTAGCAGCGGAACCGAGTATCCTCTTTTATATAAGGTTTCATCCACGATGGTGAACCGGGCAAACTGAGTTCGTAAGGATCTCGCTTGGGCTTGGTCCTCGGGTAAAATGCCGCTTTGAAGGTATTGCATTATAGGCTGCATCCACCCTTGCGGTTCTAACTGTTCGGCTGCCCGGATTTCGGCCATTTCCAGGGCTGATGAGGCGTGATACCCTATGCTGACTTCATCCATATGTTCGGCCCCGGAGCTAGATGCGAGTTTGGCCAAAGAGTCGGCTTGGATGTTTTCAGTTCTGGGAATATGTTGTATTGTTCCCTGAAAATTTTGTAGCCGGGCCCGTGCCAGGTTGAGGTACTTAACCAGTTTGGGCTCTTTGGCTTCGTATTCGCCGCTGATCTGGTTAACCACTAATTGAGAATCACTCAGAATGGTGAGGCGGGCAAGGCCGAGGGAGGTTGCCATTTCTAGACCGGCCAAGAGAGCTTCATATTCTGCCTCATTATTGGTGGTCGGGAAATCCAGGCAAATAGCCGAGCAGAACAGACGCTGGTCGGGACTAACGAGGACTATTCCTGCACCCGACCGGTCAGTGGTTGAGGACCCATCCACATAGAGTGACCATTCTTCTGATCGGTCGTCCTCCTATGCGATTGCGGGTGTGAATTCTGCAATGAAGTCCGCAAGGGCTTGTCCCTTTATAGCAGTGCGCGATTCGTAAGCTATGTCAAACTGTCCGAGTTCGACGGCCCATTTTACCATCCGGTCGGAAACGTCAGGTCGGTGCATGACTTGCTTTAATGGATAGTTTGTTAAGACGACTACCTGATGTTCCAAAAAGTAGGGTCTCAACTTCCGGGATGCCATTATGAGCGCATAGGCCAATTTTTCCATTGGGTCATATCTGAGCTCGGCATCGTGAAGGGCCTGACTCACGTAATAAACTGGATGTTGCACCGCCTTCTCCGTTCGAATCAGAGCGGCGCTGATCGCGGAGTCGGAGACCGCGAGATATAAGCTAAGAAGTTCCCCTCGGGTCGGTCTCTGCAAGGTCGGGGCTTCTGCCAGGACTTTCTTGATAGCTTCGAAGGCTTTTTGGCAAGGTTCTGTCCATTGAAAATCCTTGTTCTTTTTTATCGCCTCAAAGAAAGGTTTGCATTTATCCGTTGAGCGAGAGATAAAGCGACTCAGCGCGGCTAGTCGGCCAGCTAGGCTTTGCACCTTTTTGACCGAGTTTGGAGGAACAAGCTCGGTTACTGCCTTAATTTTATCGGGGTTGGCTTCAATCCCTCTTTGGCTTACCATGTAGCCGAGGAATTTTCCAGAACCTACCCCCGAATGAACATTTCTTCGGATTTAACTTCATCTTATACTCTCGCAAAATAGCAAACATTTTATTGAGGTCATGTACATGATCGGCCGAGCACAAAGATTTTAATAACATGTCATCTACATATACCTCCATAGTATGGCCTATCAAGCTATTGAGCATTTTATTTACCAGGCGTTGATATGTCGCGCCGGCATTCTTGAGCCCGAAAGGCATCATCCGTGCTTGATATAGCCGCGGGCGAGTAGAAGGAGGTGTTTTCCTTATCGGCGGGATGCATTGGGATCTGGTTGTATCCGAATACGCATCCATAAAGCTCATTAGCTCGTGCCGGCCGTTGCATCCACCATGTAGTCGATATGGGGAGGGGTAGCTATCTTTTGGGCGAGGCTTTGTTCAGTTGGAGAAGTCCATGTAGAGCCTCCATAGCGGTCGGCTTTTTACCAAGACGGGTTGGCTACCAGTCGGGTATTGGGCTTCTCGAATAAACCCGTTATCGATAAGCTTTTCTACCTCCTCCTCCGGTCCCTTCATCGTTCGGCCCCATTTTCCTTCTTTTACGAATAAGGCTTTGGTGGGGTCGATGTTTAGCGGTGGCATGCGATTCGGATCAATCCCCGACATATCAGAATGGGTCCAAGCAAAGACATCCAGATTTTGTCTCAGATGGAAGATTAGCTCGGAGCGGATCGGCTCTTGGAGGTTGTGGCCGATCTTTATTCGTCGGGTTGGATTAGATGAGTCTATGTCGACCAGGTCCAATTCTTCTGTTGGCTCAGCGTGGCGAATTTTTCCTTTCGGATTTTGATATCGCGGGTCGACGGGATCTTCTTTTAAGATCGGCTCCTTCCCGGGCCTACGGCCCCGGTCCGTTTCCTGTCCGGTTCCCATTTCGGGGGTTTGCGTGGCCCCGGGACGGTCGGATCCCTGTTCAAGCAGGGTGTTTCCCGCCAGCTGTTCGGAGCTGGTAGTCTCCATTTCTTCCGGCAAATTTTCGGGGATGCCTTCTGCGGCGTTGATTTCGCGAGCCCGGATGCTGAGGTTGCATTCCCGGGCGGCCCTTTGATCCCCTCTATGTACCCCGACGCCGTCCGGGGTGGGAAATTTCATGCACAGGTGATAGGTAGACTGAGTGGCCCTCAGCCTTGACATCACAGGTCGGCCTATGATGGCATTATAGTCATTGTGCACATCGATGATCTTGAAGGTTGTGATCATCGTCCTTCTGATCGGCCCCTGACCAAATTCCAAGGCGAGGTCGATTTCCCCCAGTGGGGAGGTGCGGCAGTTGGCAAATCCCCGAATATCTTCGTTGCAGGGCCGGACATAAGATTGGTCTACCTTCATCCTACGAAGGGTATGAAGGTAGATGATGCTGGCATAGGCCCTGGAGTCCACCAATACCCTGTGAACCGGGATCCCCATTACGGGCAGGGTGATTGTAACACCCCCAGAATACGACCGGGAATGTCACACGCCGTAGACCCTTATCACAAGGATCTACCAGGCTAAACTCCAAAAGACTACTCAACGATTGACCGACCGGGGTCAAAATTAAATACAAGGTAGACCGACAAGGTCTTAAACCAATTCATAAACTAACGACATTCATACAACAATGACAACAATAAACTTGAACACAGAAAAGAATGACAACTCAATTTAAAAATCGATAACTACACCCATGCAAGGGTGAATACTCAAACGACAAAGAAAATACCGACCAAAATGAAACAAAAGAAAAGACTCTGACTCTGGTGTGATTAGCATCGTCGTCTTCCATCTCCTTCCAAGCTAATCCCGTGTTGCTCCCGAGTGCCAAAACTCGAGCGCATAACAGGCACCCACCCGAAAACTCGGGGGTTAGCAAGCGGAATTTTGCTAGTGCAAGTACATAATATACAAGATATACGAACAGTAACAACACAAAATTCAACCATCGTGAAGCCATTAACACAAACCATACATTCCCAAAGTTAACACAGTATAGCACTCGCATACACAAGGTGAAAAATAATCACATAGTCATATTCTCTATATGGAACATAACGCCAATCAAACTTTGGACGAGCCCAAGGAGTCAAAAGATTAAGTTTGAAAATCCATTTTTATAAAAAAAAGGAAAAGTATTTTGATAAAATAGTTTGAAAACATTATTAATGACTCGGGTCGTCTTGGGGTTTTAAACAAAAATCGAATGGGGATGCTTTTGGAATTAATTTCAAAAAAAAACTCTCGGGTCCTTGACCCAACGTATGGAAAACGATTACCCAAAAACCAAGTCAACTTATTTGGGGTTCTCGACCCAATTTATAGAACACCGTCACAAACTAAATCATTACAACATCTCACAGGGTTCTCAACCCATTCCAAATAACATCATCACGAAACCAATCATCTCAACATTCCACAGGGTTCTCGACCCAATACACAGAATAGCACCACAATACAATCAAAGGTACAGAACTCTCATTCGACATTTCCTGCTCAAGGCCCCCGATTAATTAACCCTCGGAGATTTCGTCAAACCTCCTTGGTTAATTAACCCTGATACCAAACGCTTTAAAAACAATTTGAAACAAGCTTTCAAAAACACGAATCGCGGTCTATATCAAGACAAACATTTGAAAGTGAGTTGAAAGAATTTGAGATACGAACATCGTTCGAGAACGGGGTCTCGGCTATCACTCAAATACCCGTAACCAATAAGCTGCCAGGCGCCTCCACTGCACACTGCATGGCGTTCACTCCACTATGTCGGCCGCTCCTTGAACATGTCACCGCACCGGCGTCACTCCCGCAAGAGCCGCCCCTTGCACGCGCATTAGGTGACACCGCGTTCACCACCCATATGGAGCCGCACATTGCGGCGTACACTGTGCCGGAGTACACCGCCCGCCTCGAGGTTCCCGGATATGACGTTTCTCACCACAAGTATCCACATTGTTCAAACATCAAGCACACGGACAATTGTCACAACTATTTTCAACTCGGTACATCAAGTCACACAATTTCTCCGCCAGTCCATATCCACACAAATAAACAATAACACGCACGTTATCAATCAACTCAATCAACACCGCACATATGTCTCTATGTTGCGACTCAACCGAATATATACACATTTATATATATATATATATAAATATATAACCTCACTATATTATATGAATAACTATAGTTCGCCCATCAATCCAAGTTGAGTACGTCAACTAATGTTAGAATTCAACACTCGTCGATCACCGACATAAACATATATATTAATATACGTATATACATACATATATTTAACATGTAACTATATATATAAACACACATATATATATATATATACACATACATATATATACCTCCATATAAACTCATACACTTCGACAATAATGATTTCACGTGATTCTGATTCGTATATCGAGGTACTTGCCTTGGTAATACGACGCGAAGGAGACGACGAATGAATAGGTTCGGTCGAACAATCCTCTCAAATCCGACCCTAACACAATAATGATATACAATCAATCTCACATCATGAATACGAAGAAATCCCTCCTAGTTCTACCCGTTGGGACAATTTATCGAACACCAAGAGTGCGTAGGGAATTGAAATCGGTTAACGGTGAACTAATGGGATTTCATCCCAACCAAAAACAAGAAAACCAAGGGTCACGAGAGTACTATCAAAATCTAACAACAACATCGGTTAATTCGGATTAAAACACAAGATCACCACCAAACCCTCCCCAAAAATCATACTAGGGTATAAGAGATCTTACCTCTTGAAGATACAAACCTATAATCCGAAGAACACGTGCTTAGATCCACAATCCGAGCTACACGATCGAAGGAAGATGAAGAAAAACACACAATCAAAGGGTGGATGGAGAAGAAATCCCCCTCTCAACCCTCTCTCTCGCGCACGGTGGAAGAAAAGGAGGAAATGAGCGAAACTCTGAAAACACCCGATTATAGCGGCCCGCGCATTGTGTGCAGCGGCTCGGCTAAAGCGTGCTGCGGCACCTGAGGCCAAAATTTGCGCCCGGTGGTGGTGGCCAGCTCGTTGTGCCGCGGCTCATAAGGAGTGTCTGCGGCTCGGACTCGGCATGTGCAGCGGCCTTTGCCGGTGTCTTGAGGCACGCGGTACAAGAGGTTTTAGCGGCAGTGCCACACGGGTGTGCCGCGGCCGGACAAGTGTCTTGCGGCTTGACTGTGTGCGCGGCGCACAATCCTTGTGCCGCGGCACACAGTCTGCTTGCTCGGCCAACAATCGGGTAGTATGTGTGCCGCGCGCACAATCCTTGTGCTGCGGCTCATACCCCCTCGGGTCCCAAAATGACGAAAATGATCAGGAAGAGAATAAAAGCAATAGGAATCGATATTTGGGCAACAATAACACGAAATGGAAGTACGGAACCCCAAAACGATCTGAGGTACACAACCAAAGTTGAACAAGGAACAAATTCCCTAAATTTCTAGGAAATTACAAAAACGGCCCAAACATCCGAAAATCACGATACAACGTCGGATTAACAATCCGAAACTCACATCATGCTCTAATCAAGCATACTAACTCATGGAAGTAAGAAAGTGACGGAATCGAACGAGTTTAACGAGAATCAAATGCACATGAGACAAAATATAACACAAGATGAAATTACGTAAAAACATCATCGAGACCCGTCTAAGCGGAGAAACTCCAAGAACAAAATAGGTTCAGAATTCCAAAACAGCGACAAGCGAGTTATCGAAACGGACCTCCGCCGGAAAAATGAAAATTAACGGAAATCGAATTTGCGGGTATTACAGTGATGACAAGGGCGTCTGAATGGGGATGGTCCAAGCCGTCTGCATCGGACTCCTCAAAAGTAACTGCCAGCTGGGGGTTTTGGGGGGCTTCTTTGGCCACTGATAGGAACCCCTCTGCTCGGCGTTCTGTCCGTTGGTAGGAGGTGGTGGCTTCTCGGATGGAGGCCTTTTTCTGGCGCTTTGATCGATGGTCATCGACCTCAGCGGTTCCCATAATGGTTAAAATTTCCCGGGGGGATTTGGGGGCTGGAGGCACCCGATCATTCTTAGCTCTCGTCGGGTCGGCCCTATCTTGGCGATCCCGGGGCGGGTTCCAGGTAAATCGCCTCAAGCCTGTCTCGTCGCATACCGCGATCAAGGCGGCGACGAGGTCTCGGCATTGTTCGGTGTTGTGACCCGCTGATTCATGATATTTACAAAAGCGGGTCTGGTCCATGTCCTTTTGAACTTTGTAGATCGGCCGAGGAACTGAGAGCAGATTTTTGTCCTTTATTTGATCGAATATGGCCGCGGCTCCGACGGAATATATTTCAGTGAAATTGGCCATGAGCTCGGGCCTACGATAACTCTGAGTTGCAGGGACTGTCGAAGAAGAGGCGGGGGTTTTATTTTCCCGTCGGGATTCTTGACGGGCCTCTTTGTAGTCACGCCTATCTTCTTTCTTTTTATACGATCCTTTATGATCGGAGGGCATGACTAACATTGGTGCCGGCATAGCTTCCTCGGCAACTATGTGGGAGCTAGCGCGCTCCAAGAATTCCTGGTAGGTGTGTGGGACATTCTGGCACACCGTCCAGCGAAAAAAAGAATTTTTGAGAAGGCCGGCCTGAGCAATAATTGCTAGCGCATCATCGGACATAGGTTCCGTCTCCAAGATCCGTTTATTGAAACGGGATATATAATCTTTGAGGGACTCGTTCGGCCCCTGGACAACGGAAGCAATGGATGAGCGTGGGGCGACTCGCACAAGGGACCCCATGAAATGGGATCGGAACGTCGCCGAGAGCTGAGCCCATGTTTGAACCGAATGGTGGGGCAGCGTCCGATACCATCTCTGGGCCCTCTCTCCCAGAATCAGGGAAAACATTCGGCATCGGAACGCGTCTTGAGACCCGTGCAGGTCCATCCAGGAATTATAATGCCCAAAATGGGCGTTGGGGTCTGTCTCCCCGTTGTACGGCGGAATTTGAGGAATTTTGAACTTCTCCGGGAGGGGTTCCGCCATAACGCTGGGGGCCAGGGGACTCTCCTGGCTGTTGAGCCATTCCGAACTTTGGGATGGCTGGAGTTGTTTATTTTCGAGCTCCGTAAGGCGCTTTTTTAGAAACTCGATTTCGCTCGAATTATCGCCCGGAGTTGGAGGTAATACTTGCGTTGGATTTAGGGACTGGTGGGGAGCTTTTTCTTCCTTACGGCTCTGACTTTGGACAGTAGGAGCCGGCTCTGCCTTCTAGATTTTCTTCCCCGTCCCAAGGCGGTCAAAAACGGATGGGGGGCGCGAAAGCTTACTTTTCCGAGAGGGATGTGAGCTTTCGCCGTGGCTTTCCGCCCTTTCTCCGGCGACCCCAGAGGCCGTCCTTTTTCTGTTTCGTCCCGAGGCAGCGGGGCGGGTCGTCTGAGATTCCGCCTCGACATGGTCTTCGGGTTTTTGAAGGGTCCCGCCCCCTGTAACCCTTGCCATAAGGGCTGCCATGCCCTGGATGAAGGACGGGTGTCTAAAACATTCTACTACCTTACGGAGGTTTTCCTCCTCCGTCGCGGGCTGAGGGTTTTTTGAACTGTCGTGAGACATCTCCGGTGAGTAGTATATATATTTCTTTATCGGAGGCCCTCCTTCTAACGCCAATCTGTTGACGTCTGATTTGGTCAACGTCACGTGTGTTGATCTGGACGAATGGATCGAAGACACGTATAAAATAATATAACAAAAGGGAAGGTGTTTGATCACTAAATTTTATTAATGACCTTTAAATAGAGTAGAGCCGAGCAGGATATTTTATGCCGGTCTATCTTGTTGCTTGTTAATTACAAGTCTTATTTTCTTTTTGGCGATGAATCTGTATTCTCTCTTTTTTATCTCTTTGTTATAAATGCTCAAAATCCAAAGATCTGCTTTCACTATACATTTCTTCTATATATAGACAATCTGGGCCAGTGGAGAGATGACATCTGGCGAATGTTTGGGGAATATGCCCAAAACACTTGTCAGTCTGCATTTATGCCCAGGACACGTGGCGGCCTCTAAGGAGCGCCTTGGGAAGGGGCGTGACTGCATGCGTTAATTGGCATGCGGGCCTGCCTCGCCGACTCTTGGCGGTGCTTATCCGATGGGGTCGGTCCTCGGGTCTCCCGCCGTTCAGGTCGGCCTTGTTGTAATCTTGAATCGGAGCATTTTTGTCCTCTCTCTGCTCGGTCCTCCCGGATCGGATACCGGGTCGGCCTTGGCGTCACCGTCCGGGCCGGTTTTTAGCGAGCCCGGGAGGAAATCGGGTTTTTTGCCCGGTCCGACTTCAGGTTCTGCTCGGCCGGTTTAGTTGTCTTGGAGTGCCTACGTGGATTCCAAGTTGGATGGGCTGCCAACACCACCATGTTTGGTGCTTTTGATTTTCTGTTGCGGAAGTTGTACTGATTTGGCCGAAATCGAGGCCATATTTATATAGTTTTTCGGTAGCTTCTGTTTGAATTTTAGGAGTCAAATTTAAAATTTTGACATTTCATTTATTAAGGCAAAGCTGCCTTTGGGGTTTTTATGGTTCCGTACTTCCGTCTATGGAGAGTATTCGTACGAATGATCCGAGGATGCGATACGTGAACAGATTAACGTGACGTGCTTTTATCTCTTGCCGCCAGTTTTTGGCTGAAAATCCAATTAAATACATTCACTTTTGGTTCAGATTTCATTCGTCGTTACTTTACTTTTCTAATTTCGTTTGCTTTACTGAAAAAGCAACCAAAAAATAAAAAAATACTCTACTGAAACAAAAAAAAAAAGGTTAATAAAAAATGAATTAAAAATAAAATAACAATTGTAAACTTCTATAAATATTTAAATATAAATTTCCTTAAAATCACTAATTATAAATAAAATCCCCTGACCATATAATTAAAACACACTTAGATACTAAACCTCCTTAAATCTCGTGCCCAGAAATTTGCATTAAATAATACGAAGGGAGTAAATATTAATAACAACAAAACTAAATTTTAATATTATCAATAATAATACTAATAATTAATAATATTAAATAGTAATAGTTAGATTATAACGACAACTAAAACAATACTAATAATAACAATAGAAATATAAGATCAATAATAAGAAGAATTATGTATAGTATTATTGATAATAATAATAATATAATAATAATAATAATAAAATAGATAACATATATAACAAAAATATTAATTATATATAATATTATTGATAATATTAATATCAATACTAATAATAATATGCTGAACTGAACTGAACTGAATTTTGCTGAACTGAACAGAATTGTGGTAAACTGAATTTGATGGACTGAACAAAAATGAAATGAAAAGTGCTGAAATCAAGTTAAAAAAGAAAGGAGCCTTATACTCCCAATTTCATATCAATTATGGTTTTTTTTTGCAATATTTCTGTAAATTTTATAATCATTTTGTTATTGGAATAGTTTTGAATATAACAAAATAAAATGATAGTACTAACAATAAAACAATATTTTCTTTTCCATTGAAATTCGATGGATGTAATGAATGTTTTAATTTAAAATTTAAAATTACAAAAAATATTAAAGCAGAAAGGATCACATTATTTGTAATACCTGGTTGTAATTCAGTCATTTTATTCAGTAATTATCAGTCAGTAATTATCACTCAGTAATTTTCATTCATTATTAATCACTCATCATTCATACTCATTCAATTGTGTTCACCGTCGGCGTTCGGCGTAATATTTGTCATACTCGTACTTTTGTCCCGTACTTCTCGAATTCTGTGATTTTTGTACTCGGTGCATCGTTTTGGGCAGAACTGCTTGTCGAGCAGGGCCGCACGAGCAGGCCGCTGTTCGCTATATTTTTAACCAATCCGCAAGTGTACGGAAAATATGTAGAAAGCGGCGAGCAAGGTCGTATTCCACAGAGACTAAATATTTGTGTTGAGTATTAGATTGTAGTGTTTTCGACTTATCTAGACGATCGAAAGGTAAAATGGACGATTAATGAAATAACATACAATAATCACAATAAATTGAAACGATTGAAAATATCCGAATGGAAGCGAATTGCAAGAGTTTAGAACGGTAGATTCCAAGGCTAGGTTTCCGTTGATTACTAAATTTAGTCGGGATTGGTTTCAAAAGTTCTAAGTGTGTTTCCAAAATGATAATCACAAAAATATTCTAAAGTCCCTCTCGAGATGCATTAAAACGTAGATTAAACACTTACAACAACGTCTCCGTTTACTATAAATTATCTAACTCCAAAATGTTCATAAGATTTAGATATCATCATAGTTCATCACCGATTTCTCAATCCCGTAATTTACTACGTCAAATACTCGAAACCTATTAATGCCCTCTTCTCTCGAATTATGAGCAATTAAGTTTAACATGTAAAAACATTGATCAAGTGTCTAAACATGAATCAAACCAAGTATTTGATAAAGAAATCACACTAGGTAAATATAATTATCAATCCCTCAAAATCATAGTAAATCAACGTACTCCCATGCAGGAATCTAAAGAGTTTAGCCGGACATGGAATTGAAAGGAAGATAGATTATCATCATGTTCATGCTAATAAAAACAACAAAATGAAGAAAAGATAGGAAGAAGATAAAACTCGTGTTGTGTCTTGATCGATCCGGTTGAAACCTTCAAATGTTCTTGAAGTGTTCTTCAAGAATTTCTTCAAAACCTCCTCTTTTTGGTATCAAAGTCACTTGATTTCTTGTTATTTTCTCTCTCTAATCTCCCTTATCTTGACATATCATCTATCCTACCCCATAAATCCCTTTTATAAGGATAAAACATCCACTTTTTCCACAAAAATCTCTCAAAAATGTCAAAAGGAGATATTTCCATAGAAAAGTGACACGGCCGTGTCAAATGACACGGCCGTGTCATAGTATGCTCAAAAGCCCAAAAACCTGGGCGAGGGGACTCGACCGTGTCAAATGACACGGCCGAGCAAATGACACGGCCGTGTCAAATGACACGGCCCGTGTCATACTCGTCTGGATAAGCACGACAAGCCCTGGAAGTGAGACCCGACCGTGTCAATATGGCACGGCCGGGATAATGACACGGCCCGTGTCGATTGACACGGCCCGTGTCGATTGACACGGCCGGGCTCGTGTCGGCTCGTTTTGACACCGTTTTGACTCCGATCTCTAGTTTCCGCATTGCTTGATATGTATTGGGGTTGGAGACTTCGTTCTTGCTTGATTTATGTCCATGAAGTACCTATAAAATCAATAAAACGTACCCAAGCGTGATCGAGTCCAATAAACATAATACGAGTATAAACGACACAGTTCTACACATTTTAGGATCTTAAAACCCAGAAAATCGATGTAAATATATGTGTAAAAATGAGTGTTATCAAAATCCCCCAAACTTGAACGTTGATCGTCCCGAGCAATGCACTTTAAAATAACCACTCTTAAGGGAACTCGTCCCTCAACATACCTCAAAGGATCATTTTGAAAATTTATCAATACGCCTCAAGTAATCATTAAGTCGAGTTCTATAAAGTATTCAAATCTGGGGTGCTTCCTTAACATCATAGCTAATACTTGAATAATACGAACCTCGCGGTCAAGTGTATTCCCTCACTCTCAAAGTGTATAAAGGGATAAGTAACGCTCAAAACTCATTCAATGAAATAAGAATCCCCATAGGCTTGCCAATCGTCTACATCTCTACCACTAGTTGTGCATGCAAATTTGGTGAATCAAAAAGGACTTTAATGGTTGTATTGTAGGCTTTTTGATCGGGGTAGGATACATATGGCTTAAAGTGACTTGACTTGAGCAAATTAGAACATTATCTCCTCAATCACTTCGCTCAATTAGAAGCTCAATAATCCCTTAGGATTTTGTTTCTTCCAACCCCTTGATTTGAATATCATGGCACTAAGTAGTTTTGAAAGTGAAAATCACAGCCTTATTCCTCCTTATTGCTTCATACATCTCGTTTCTTTTGTGTCCACCATTTTATTTTTATTTTTTTCTTTTTTTTTCATGTGGTGGACAACATCATCATTAAATCACACCAATCTTCTTTCAAATTTATTTTGATAAATCATTGCATTTCGAACCAACAATCTTCCCCGTCGCCTCCACATATCTTTTCATTCTTTTGCCAATTTGTTCTAAGTAGCTCAAGTATAGGGACAAAAGTTTATAATGGAACGGAAAGCTCATAATGTGGTTAACAAGAAATAGGCTTTAAGCTCAATCGGGCTAACTAGGGAAATAAAATTTTCGGGTTGGCCACAAGGTTTGAAAGGTTGTCAAATAAAAATTGCCTTAAATCATTTTCACTAATTTGCAAGCACACTTGTAGTTTCGAATAAGATACGGGGCAAGTTCTAGAGTCTTAAAACATGAATGGAACACTCGACAATGAAACTTGCATATTTAATGATGCACGAAGGCTCAAAAGCTCACAAGTTAGATTTGTTCATATTTCCAAGAGATTAGGCTATTTATTCAATTTCACACCCTTTTGATTATTGTACAATTTTTCCTCTTCAAATTATCCTCGATTTGTATATCAAAATAACAAAATAAATCCCGAGGCATCCAAGACAAGAGTTCATTCTTTCGAGTTTCATCAAAGTTCATCATCATCAAAACACACCAAGTTCGAAATAAAACACACCAAGATGAAACACACCAAAGTAAACAATTCAAACCAAAACATCAAACAAAATCCAAACACACTAAAGTAAACAATTCAAACCAAAACATCAAACAAAATCCAAACACACCAAAAAAAAAAAAAAAAAAAAAACAAACAATGTAGGCATTTCTTGACCCAATATCTCCCCCCAAACTTGAATTAAAGATTATGCACACAAAAGGGGGTATAGTATTTAAACAACGAAAAACCTTGGGTCAAGATATACTTACAACCGGTCCTAATGACTTGACGGAGGATAATGCCCTTGTTGGACATGCCAATCTTCCATTCGTTGTAAAATTGCTTGCATCCCGGCTAGTGTTTCACGGGTCTCCTCTCGGAAAGCCTCGAATTCTTCACGAGATACGGCACTTCTTGATTCGGCTTGTCTCGACGACTCGGGCCGATCTCTCCTTCTTTCTTCTTCCTCCCCCGATTCTCTTTCTTCTTCCGGACCTCTTTCATACTCGAATTCCTCCTCCATTCTCTCCTCTCTCTTCTTCTCTCATCCTCTCGTTTTCATCCTCAAACTCCGTACGCCTAGGACGGACATTACGGCCAACATATCTTTCACTCGGGGAAATTAATCCGGTGCCTCCCGGGCCAATTTGTGCGCTTAGTGGACATTTGTAAATTTCCTATGTCCCGAATACTAGAAATAGTTGTCGAGTTGTATTCGGGAGTAGGAAGTGATCACCGTCATTACGGAGAAAAATAACTCGGAGTCGTAGTCCAGATATTCATCAACTTCATGACTTGGATTGATAGAAGCATATTTCGGGAGGAGTTCGGTGTTGTAGAGGTACGTCAAGATGAAGTGCGATAGGGGTAATTAAACCCCTATCCAAATTTCCCCTCTCGGTTTAATAGCAACGTCCTCGAAATGGTCCATAATAATAGCTCAGGTTGCGGGATTTGTTCCGTCGAGTATATGAGCTAGGACATAAAGTTCTCATTGAGTTATCGGCCCCGTCTCTTTCCGCCCAAAGATAGTGCTTGCGATGACTTTGTGTAAATAGCGGAGAATAGGATTACGAAGAGATGATCCTTTCGCCGATTTGGGAATGTAGGACGTGCACCGCTCCCGGGTACTCAATCATTGTCCTCGATAAGTCTCACACTCAAACCGATTGATTCGGTATTCTCCGTGTCTTCGAGCGTCATATATAGTATCCACCCGCCGGACCCAATTTTTCATTTTTGTTGTTGAGCCGAAATTCCAAGGCGGTGGCTCATGCGTAATCGGGTCTCTCTTAACGAGAGTGTGCTAAGAAATTCCAGTGTGAGACATCGGTAAGTGGGCCAATGTTGAGTCATTAGCGTCGTCCGGTGATACGTCCGAGTAGCCGCATAACATCTTCTTTTATCCCCATCGCAGCCATACACTCATCATCCGGCCATCGCGTGGGGAGCATTTTTTCGTCCCAATGTCTCCCATCGTGCTAAGCGACTCGGCGGAAGCTCAATCCCATACGTCTCGGGCGTCTCGTGACCCTTGAGTAGGTATTCTCTCTGGTTGTTCGATTTACATTGCGGGCCTTCCTCTTCCTCGTTGAGTTGCGCCTCGTCCTTGGGCATTTCCTCGTCCTCGTTGAGCATTTCCTCGTCCTCTGGCCATTTCCTACAAGAGAATTATCAATTATCACTTATTCACACAAGCTCCGAATCACTATTTTTCGATAATACACGTACCCCCACAATATGTGTTTTCTTCAAAATATCCCAACCACAAATTTCAACCCCAAATGTAAGTAAAATCCCAAACATGTAATGACATCAATCATATATATCCATCATGTATGATAATCCCCAACAAAAATTTCAACTCCTTTTAATTCATGATAAATTTCTCAAAATCTCAAAAATATAATCCATTCAAGAACCCTAAGTTGCTCAATAAATCATGTTCCACACAACTTGAATGCAAAGAATAATTAAACCTTCCAAAATCGTGAATCATACCTTGAAGTTGGAGTGAAAATTGAAAAAAAACTCAGAAAAATCGCGACCCAACCCGGATGTATTCGTCCGATTCTCACCCTTGAAGCTTTAGGATTGTGGGATAATGATGAGCACTTTGTTTTTGTGAGATTTGACACAATTTTTGCCTGATTTTGCGGATTTGATGATAATCGGGACTAGGGTTTATGATTTGGGGAGGAGGAAAGTTTTGGGGAAGAAGATGAATGGTTCGGCCGCATAAAGACCTTTTTTATACCCCGATCGACACGGCCCGTGTCAAATGACACGGCCCGTGTCATCCCCGCTTCGCTTGTAAGCTTTTGCCGTATCCAATCGACCCGGCCGTGTCAAATGACACGCCTGCGCCGCATTCACGCCGTAAAGTAAAAATTGACTGTTTGCACGACCCGACCGTGTCATTTGACACGCCCGCCATACCTTCTTGGATTCTTCAAATCGGGGCTAACGGACCCGACCGTCATTCGACACGCCCGCGCCGCATTCACGCCGTAAAGTAAAAATTTCGATCGTCAGACGACCCGACCGTGTCATTTGACACGGCCCGTGCCATGCTGTCCTGGAAAATGCAGTTTTAGTCCTCGGTGTGTTTTTCCTGCGATTTGAACACCAAAATTTGAACCGGTTAGTTATACAACAAAAAAAAATACAACAAAATGCGAAAAAAAAATTAAAACATGCAAATAAAATTTATTGGGTTGCCTCCCATCTAGCGCTAAGTTTAACGTCTTCAGCCGGACGTTTTCATCTGAAAGTCTTTTATGGCTCGATTAAAGTTATTGCGGATACGACTTCCTTTTGATAGGGATGATAGTAATGTTTGACTCGTTGACCGTTAACTTTAAATAGCTCTCCGTCTCTGCTCATGAGCTCGACTATTCCAGGTGGAAGTACTTTCTTAATCACGAATGGACCCGACCATCTTGATTTCAATTTTCAGAACAATTTGAGTCTTGAATTATAGAGAAGTACTTGTTGTCGGCATAAATTCACGTTTAATGATCATCTTATCATGCCATCTTTTAGACCTTTCTTTGTAAATTCGAGAATTTTCATAGCATTCATCCCGAATTCTTCCAATTCATTTAACTCTAGCAATCTTTTCTTTCCGTGGCCTCAAAATCTAAGTTTATTCTTTTCACCGCCCACATCGCTCTATGCTCCAATTCCAAAGGTAGGTGACATTATTTCCCAAAAATGAGTTGATAGGGCGATGTTCCCAAAGGAGTTTTATAGCCGTACGATAAGCCCAAAGTGCATCATCGAGCTTGGATGACCAATCTTTCCGAGATGTATTCACCGTCTTTTCCAAGATTAGCTTGATCTCTTTGTTGGCCGCTTCGGCTTGTCCATTTGCTTGTGGATGATAGGCCAATGATTTTTGATCGGACCCCATATTTGAAGAAGTTTATCCATGATTTTGTTGACAAAATGCGATCCTGGCCACCGATTAATGCTCTTGGAGTTCGAATCGCCAAAAGATGTTCTTCTTTAAAAATTTCATTACTACTTGAGCATCATTTGTTGGAGAACAAATTGCCTCGACCCATCGAGATACGTACTCGACCGCTAGGAGAATGTACTTATTTCCGAATGATGATGAGAATGGACCCATGAAGTCGATACCCCAAACGTCAAATAGTTCAACCTCAATTACGTTGGTTAGGGGCATCTCGTGACGTCTTGAAATATTTCCTACTCGTTGGCATCTATCGCATTGTTGAATAAAGAGATAGCAATCTCTGTATAGCGTAGGCCAATAAAATCCGCTTTGCAACACTTTTGCATCTGTCCGTGTTGCTCCGAAATGTCCTCCGGTTGGGGATGAATGACATTGTTGAAGAATTTCATCCCATTCCTCTTGTGGTACACATCTCCTCACGATCATGTCGGCACATCTCTTAAAAAGTAATGGATCATCCCACATATAGAACTTAATATCATGTAGGAATTTCTTCTTTTGGTAATGAGATAAATCCGGGGGTAGCACACATGCGACCAAAAAATTAACAATGTCAGCAAACCACGGAAATTTAGCTTCTACCATAAAGAGCCGCTCGTCCGGAAATTCTTCTTTAATCCCTTCGATCTCCGGTTCCTCCTCCTTTTTGTACTCGAGGCGAGATAGGTGGTCGGCTACCACGTTTTCACATCCTTTTCTGTCTCGGACTTCCACGTCAAATTCTTGTAAAAGAAGAATCCATCGAATTAGGCGAGGTTTAGAGTCTTTCTTCTCAAACAAGTATTTAATAGCTGCGTGATCCGTGTGTACTATCGTCTTTGTCCCAATTAAGTATGATCGGAACTTATCAAAAGCAAATACTACGGCAAGCATTTCCTTCTCCGTTGTTGTGTAATTTTGTTGGGCTCCGTCCAATGTTTTGCTTGCATAATAAATAGCGAAAGAGTTTTTCACGACGTTGTCCCAACACAAGACCGACCGCATAATCACTTGCATCACACATGATCTCAAAGGTTGAGACCAATCTGGTACCACGAGGATAGGAGCACTCACTAATGCCTTCTTTAGAGTCTCAAATGCCTGCAAACATTCGTTAGAAAGAATGAAAGAGGTGTCTTTTTCTAGCAATTTACTCAAAGGTTTAGTGGTTTTTGAAAAGTCTTTTATGAATCTCCTATAAAAACCCGCGTGTCCAAGGAAGCTCCTAATTGCTTTTTCATTCTTGGGTGGGGGAAGTTTCTCAATGGCGACAATTTTCGCCCTATCAACCTCCAAACCGGCGGCGGACACTCGATGGCCTAGGACAATTCCTTCTTGCACCATAAAGTGGCATTTCTCCCAATTCAACACGAGATTAGTGTCTTCACATCGCCGCAAAACTAAAGTAAGATTATGCAAGCAATGATCAAATGAATTTCCAAACACCGAAAAATCATCCATGAAAACTTCCATTATATTTTCGGATCAAACCGTGAAATATAGCCATCATACAACGTTGAAATGTGGTCGAGCATTACATAAACCAAGCGGCATTCGACGATAAGCATAAATTCCATAAGGACATGTAAAGGCCGTTTTTCTTGATCTTAGGTGTTATATAGATTTGATTATATCACGAATATCCATCAAGAAAACGAAAAATTCATGCCCCGCCAATCTATCAAGCATTTGATCAATGAAGGGAAGAGGAAAATGATCTTTGCGAGTAGCCATTTAAAGCCCTATAGTCTATACATACTCGCCATCCCGTAACTACTCTCATAGCAATTAATTCATCTTTTCGTCTTTGGTTACGGTCATCCCTCCCTTTTTGACACCACTTGAGTAGGACTTACCCACTCACTATCGGAAGTGGATATATCATCCGGCATCTAAAAGTTTTAATACTTCCTTTTTCACCACTTCTTTCATTATGGGATTAAGTCTCCGTTGATTTTGCACTTTAGGTTTAAAATTTTCTTCTAGCAAAATCCTATGCATGCATATGGAGGGACTAATCCCCTTCAAATCTGAGATAGACCACCCTATAGCCGACTTATGTGCTCTCAATACACGTAGCAATTTATCTAGTTGAGTGGATGAAAGTGAAGAGGATACAATTACCGGATTGGATTTGTTATCATCCAGAAATGCATACTTGAGGTGTTCCGGGAGGGTTTTAAGGTCCAAGCTTGGTTGAGATGAATTTGATTGAGATGAAACGGACCCCAAATTTTTGTCCATGTCGCTGGACACGTTTGATTCTTCCGTCAGCTTGATTTCTGCAACTACTTCATGCTCCCTTTCGTCTAAATCATCGAACGCATTGCTTTGCATTTTTTCCTGTAGAGAATTCAATTCAGAAACGTAATCAAACAAGTCAGAATCGTCAAACTCCAAAGTTGAATCACTAGAAAAACATGAATTCGTAAGAGCGAACTCTAACGGATCCGACGATAATGAGTGTAGGATTTTTTTCTTTCCATACGAGCTTATATGGTCAATAACATTGCAATATTCCGTATTATCATGACATTTCATAGCTTTGAAAATAGAAAATAGAACATGCTCGTCGTTAACACGTAGTGTTAATTCTCCCCTTTCAACATCAATAAGAGCCTTTCCCGTTGCTAGAAATGGACGTCCAAGGATAAGTGGTAAATCTCCGTCTTCTTCCATATCAAGGACAACAAAATCCGCTGGAAAAATAAACTTGTCGACTTTTACAAGCACATCTTCAACAATCCCCTTGGGATGTGTTATGGATCGATCCGCCAATTGGAGCATAACCGTTGTGGTTTTCATTTCTCCGCCACCTAATTTCCTGAAAATAGATAACGGCATGAGGTTAATCGAGGCACCTAAATCACACAAAACTTTATCGAATGAGACGTTTCCAATAGTGCATGGAACGGTAAAGCTTCCGGGATCCTTAAGCTTTTGAGGCAATTTATGTTGGATAATAGCACTACATTCTTCGGTTAGTTTAACCGTCTCATGATCTTCCATCTTTCTTTTTCTTGACATCACATCCTTCAAGAACTTTGTGTAGTTAGGCATTTGTTCCAAAGCTTCTGCAAAAGGAATATTGATATTAATTTTCTTGAAGATGTCTAAAAATTTTGCGAATTGTGCATCTAACTTTTTCTTTTTGAAACGTTGAGGGAAAGGTAGAGGAACGTTAAGAGTAGAGTTAGGAGATATTTTAAGCTTCTCAGCCCCCTTAGTTGTATCATGCTTCCCTTCTTCCTTTTCAATTGTGAATTGATCCTCCTTGACTTCCTCACTTGGCATCTTTGGCCCTTCATAATTCGTTCCACTTCTTAAGGTGATCGCTTGGCACGACTCTTTGGGATTCACTTCGGTATTGCTTGGAAATTGTCCCCGTTGATGTTGACTCCGACCACTTTAGCTAATTGTCGATTTGAGTTTCGAGATTTTTCATTTGAGCTCCCATGGTGGTAGCTAGTTGAGTGACATGGCCTTCGATTTTGTCTAATTTCTCCTCGTCTCGACTAAATCGACTTTTGTCTCCATCATGAAGGTAGCTAGAATATTCTCGAGATTCGACGGTTTTGATTCTTCAATTATCTCCCCATTTGATACCTTGAATCCGCCGGTGGTTGCAAAGCATTCTTTGGATTGGCATAGCTAAAATTTTCATGATTTCGATTTGAGGGATGGTAGAAGCCGGTGGTGGATTATTTCGGTAATTGTTGTAACTCCGATTATTAATATAGTGTGCCTCTTCCAATGGATCGGATGGTAGTGAACTTGAACTTCCTTGAGAAACTCCTTCGAATCACCTCCTTTTGTTAGAGCCCCCAATTGAGTAGTTAGCATCGTCATTTGTGCGGTTAATGCCTTTATGGGATCCGAATCGGATATCTCACCACCCTTATAATATTTGATCTTTCCGTTGGCCATTGATAGCTATTCATAGCCATTTCTTGATCAATCCATACGCTTCTTCAGCACTTCTTGCTAGCAATGCCCCTCATGAAGCATCAATAAAATTCCTTGTTTCCCCCATAAGACCATTGTAGAAGAAACACATTTGTTGGTCTTTGGGGAAACCATGTCGAGGGCATCGCCTTAGTAGATCTTTGAAACGTTCCCAAGCTTCATATAATGGTTCGGAATCCAATTGATGAAATTGAGTAATCTCACCCTTTAGCTTCATCGTCTTGTTTGGTGGGAAAAATTTGAACAAAAATTTTTCGCTCAATTCTTCCCATGTCTTTATACTTCCGGGAGCTAAAGTTCCAAGCCAATTTCTTGCTTTCTCCCTCAAAGAGAATGGAAACAATCGTAAGCGTATAGCATCATCCGAGACTCCGTTCATTTTGACAGTATCACATATTTGCATGAAATGAGTGAGATGCGCATGTGGATCTTCGACAGCAAATCCTCCAAATTGATTTTGTTGAACCATTGAAATTAAGGCCGGCTTCAACTCAAAATTATTAGCGTTGATGGGGACATGAGTGATTCCTCCAAAGTTTCGGTCGAGTTTCGGTGGAATCCATCCGAATTGATTGCACCCTATTTGGTGGAATTTCCATCCTTCTGCCCTCGTTGTCTTGGATTACCGCATTCTCGTTTGCGTTGCCCCTTTCTACGTTGTCTCCTGCTCTCTCCATGTCTTCAAAAAGATCCCTTCTTAGTTTCCTTGAGGTAGCACTTGTTCTTCGGGCAAATGCTTCTACTTCCGGGATGAAATTTTCTAACGGCACTCGAGATGAACGAGTGTTCATGCACTCCCTGAGTAGAAATTGTGTGAGTTAAGTAACAAATAAGAAAATGTCTAAAGTAAGACTAAAAACACTAATCGTAATATCAACACAAAAATTATTTTAGTCCCCGGCAACGGCGCCAAAAACTTGTTCGCTATATTTTTAACCAATCCGCAAGTGTACGGAAAATATGTAGAAAGCGGCGAGCAAGGTCGTATTCCACAGAGACTAAATATTTGTGTTGAGTATTAGATTGTAGTGTTTTTGACTTATCTAGACGATCGAAAGGTAAAATGGACGATTAATGAAATAACATACAATAATCACAATAAATTGAAACGATTGAAAATATCCGAATGGAAGCGAATTGCAAGAGTTTAGAACGGTAGATTCTAAGGCTAGGTTTCCGTTGATTACTAAATTTAGTCGGGATTGGTTTCAAAAGTTCTAAGTGTGTTTCCAAAATGATAATCACAAAAATATTCTAAAGTCCCTCTCGAGATGCATTAAAACGTAGATTAAACACTTACAACAACGTCTCCGTTTACTATAAATTATCTAACTCCAAAATGTTCATAAGATTAAGATATCATCATAGTTCATCACCGATTTCTCAATCCCGTAATTTACTACGTCAAATACTCGAAACCTATTAATGCCCTCTTCTCTCGAATTATGAGCAATTAAGTTTAACATGTAAAAACATTGATCAAGTGTCTAAACATGAATCAAACCAAGTATTTGATAAAGAAATCACACTAGGTAAATATAATTATCAATCCCTCAAAATCATAGTAAATCAACGTACTCCCATGCCCGGAATCTAAAGAGTTTAGCCGGACATGGAATTGAAAGGAAGATAGATTATCATCATGTTCATGCTAATAAAAACAACTAAATGAAGAAAAGATAGGAAGAAGATAAAACTCGTGTTGTGTCTTGATCGATCCGGTTGAAACCTTCAAATGTTCTTGAAGTGTTCTTCAAGAATTTCTTCAAAACCTCCTCTTTTGGTATCAAAGTCACTTGATTTCTTGTTATTTTCTCTCTCTAATCTCCCTTATCTTGACATATCATCTATCCTACCCCATAAATCCCTTTTATAAGGATAAAACATCCACTTTTTCCACAAAAATCTCTCAAAATGTCAAAAGGAGATATTTCCATCGAAAAGTGACACGGCCGTGTCAAATGACACGGCCCGTGTCATAGTATGCTCAAAAGCCCAAAAACCCTGCTTTGGGACGGGGACTCGACCGTGTCAAATGACACGGCCGAGCAATTGACACGGCCGTGTCAAATGACACGGCCCGTGTCATACTCGTCTGGATAAGCACGACAAGCCCTGGAAGTGAGACCCGACCGTGTCAATATGGCACGGCCGGGATAGTGACACGGCCCGTGTCGATTGACACGGCCGGGCTCGTGTCGGCTCGTTTTGACACCGTTTTGACTCCGATCTCTCGTTTACGCATTGCTTGATATGTATTGGGGTTGGAGACTTCGTTCTTGCTTGATTTATGTCCATGAAGTACCTATAAAATCAATAAAACGTACCCAAGCGTGATCGAGTCCAATAAACATAATACGAGTATAAACGACACAGTTCTACACATTTTAGGATCTTAAAACCCAGAAAATCGATGTAAATATATGTGTAAAAATGAGTGTTATCAGCCGCACGAGCATCTGGTCCGTTAGTTGATCCATACAGCATGTTTGATTGCGTATGTTTTCAACAGGATTGGGTTATAATCTGACCGATTTACTTTTGATCGTATGTGTTCGACGTTTTGAGATTTCTGATCAAACTTGTGGTTTACACAGCATATATGATTGCACAATTCGGTTCCTAAAAGAACCGAAAAACCCGGTTTTTACACATTAAATTCGGTTCCAGTTCCTAATTCGGTTCCCGAGGAAAAAATCGTTTTTTTCGGTTTCGATTCCTAATTCGGTTCCTGAAAAAAAGGGGTCAAAAACCAAACCGGTTTATGTATTTAATAACCGGTTCCGGTTCTTTAATTTGTTACCAAGAAGCGAACCGGTCCCAGCCCTACTTTTTTCTCCTCCTCACCTCAAACAACAATATAAAAACATTATCCCGTGTCTATATGGAATTATTCCTCAAGAGATGTGAAGTTGAAAACAGAAAAATAAGAAATTTTACTAGTGTATATTTAATTATGTAGATAATAAAATTAAAATATATAGAAAGTATGATGATTATAAATAAAAGTTTATATTTTTATATGAACCAACGTTCTAAAAATAATACTCCCTCTGGCCTGCAAAAATAGGCCTAACTTTTTTTGTCAACTGTCTCCGACTTTGACTACAAATTAGTCTTAAACCGCAAATGTAAAATCTTCAATTAAATTTTATAATGAAACTTTAGTACTTAAATTTTTATAAGTATTATTAGGTAAAAAATCAGTATTGTATTTTTTGCCATAAAAATACAGAATAAGCTTTCAATCAATAGTCCTTTAAGGGCTGATTTGGTACGAAAGGATAGATTAAATAGTAACGAGACATGCAGAATCCGTGCTACGCACGGGCTAAGAATCTAATTGTTAATTGTGTATTCTTTCTGTATATCGGCGAGTGTATACTTAATTATTGTTTAGTATGTTGTATGAAATGTTTTAACTTTCTTGTATAAAAATTTAAAAGTGTTTGATGTTGTTTTGGTTTTGTGGTGTTGTATTTTATATATGGACTTTTGGTTATTACGTTGTGATGGTTTTGTTTCTTTTGGTCTATTACTTATTTGCATGATAAAAAAAATGGCTTTATTTCTTTTGGTCTATTACTTAGCCTACAATCTTGTCCATTAGATGGTTTTGCATGGTAATATAGCACACATGATCTATCTAATTGGTTATAGTTTAATGTGCGTTAAATATTTTCTTTATTAAGTTTGTAAGTTAAAGTTTGTGTAATAATGTATATATAATAATGCCATATAAACTGTATAAAAATCGTCACAAACCTTTTTAACTTCATCTCATTTTATTGTACAACTAATTTCATTGAAAATTAACATTGAAGTCTAACTAATATTAATAAATTTATCAATAAACTCAATTCTAAATAGCCAACTAAATGAATATTAATTAACACACTATTAATAATTCCTAAAACCTTTGGACTCCACTATTATGTCTTACACTTAATTTTT